>QPMI01000122.1:0-152490 GCA_004431415.1 Cyanophora paradoxa
AGGCCTCCCTGCTGCGGATCGCCCGGTGCGCAGAGGCGATATGCGAGCCGGGCGCCGGCCGCGCTCACCTGGCGCCGCAGGCACCTCGGCATCGTGTTCAACGAGCCCGAGCAGAAGCGC
Organism: Cyanophora paradoxa; assembly: GCA_004431415.1. Taxonomy (NCBI): domain Eukaryota; class Glaucocystophyceae; order Cyanophorales; family Cyanophoraceae; genus Cyanophora; species Cyanophora paradoxa. The sequence continues at coordinate 121 of QPMI01000122.1, forward strand.
AGCCGCTCGCAGTGGTTCAGCAGCAGTGCGCCGCCCCCTCCCAGCGGCGCCGCCGCTGCGGGCTTCGCTGACGGCTGGGAGCAGCGAGCCCCGGGGAGTCGGTGGCGCAGGGCCCGGCGGGGAGCGCGCAGCCGGCGCACGTGCACGTGGCGGACGAGGACGAGCTCTCGTGCAAGTCGGACGGCTGGGGCCCCGCCTCGACGGGCAGCGACAGCCCGGCGGCGCTCGAGGAGGCGGCGACGCCCGGCTGCGCCTCGCTGCAGCTCGAGCGGCGGCTCGCGGCCATGCACAAGGTCGCCGCCGCCTGGGACGCCCGCTCCGAGGGCGACGAGGAGCCGTGCTGCGCCGGCAAGTGCCGCAAGCAGCTCGCGGAGATCGCCCAGCTGCTCGCCCTCGTCGTCAAGAAGATGGACAGCTTCGAGAAGGCCCACAGCAAGGACTTCCGGTGACTTGTCGGGGCCCCGCCGGCCGCCCCGCCCTGGTCCCCCTTCGAAGCTTCGCTCCAGCCCTTTCAGTTTCCTTTCCCTATCGTCCCTTTCGGATTCGCTCACGTCAGCAAGCTTTCAACTAGGTAGTTGTGTTAGCCAGCCCCCGCCTCGTTTTTGAATCGCCCAGAGTCTGGTAGCTCTCGTATACGTAGGTCCAGCGCCTTTCAAGTCCGTCCGGTTTTGTTATTCGATCTTCGAACCCTGCCTTCTGGTGTCAGAATGTAAATAGTGCTGATCATAATGATGTCTACGACAATGCATATATCCCGTTATTTCTCGCGCCATGGTCAGCGCGAACGTGCCACGCGTACGGTGCGCATGCGCGTGGTCATGATCATGAGCAGGAGGCGCGACTTGGAAATCGCGGGCCCGGGGCGAGCCGAAGTCAGAGCGCTAGACGAGTAATATTATAATATTGCGACCGTCGGACTTGCACCTCGAACCTTCGAATTCCACGGCGTTCCTGCAGCGCCCGACCTCGAACCCCGCCGCGTCCCGCAGCCCGCCGAGATGGCGCTCGAAGTTCTGGCCACAGCAGCGATCGCAACCGCGCCGGAGCGTCCGATCCTGGGTCTATGCCGGTGCGCCCGCGGCCGTCGACGTCCCCCGCGCCTCGGCCGGCGCCAGATCGCCTAGGAGAGACGTTTGGCCGGCTATGATCCCCCGGCGCTGCCCGGTCGAGGAGAGGGACGCGTGAATTCCGAGGGCCCTTCTAGAAGGCGTGCCGAACGTCGGGGAATCTGGCAGTGGGCCGGGGACTGCCGGACGGGCGCGGCGGGATCGTGGCTCAGAATGGTTTCCGGCTCTAAATTAAATTGCAGGCGAGGCTGCCGCCGGCGCGGAACGCTGATCGCGAGCTGCAGATCCGTAGGGAGCGCCGGCCAGCGCGCGCCCGGCGCCCGAGGCATACCCGAGGGGTTCGGCGGGAGCGGCGCGCTCTTGGGCTCAGTCTCTTTTACTCGAAGTCGAAGCGATGTGCGCGCGAGGGAGAGACGTCGAGATCGCGGCTTTAGGGGCGGTGGAGGGGGCGGGGGCCCGGGAGGGCCCCCCAAGGCGACGCAGAGGGACGGAGCGGGGAGGGGCGGGGCGGGGAGGGGTGGGGCGCGGGTGCGGGGAGGGGAGAGGGTAGGGAGGTCACAGGGCGGCGGAGAAGACCTGTCCGAGGGTGGCGCTCAGGCGGGGCGCCGGGCCGGGCCGGGGCGGGGGGGCGGGGGGGCGGGGGGAGGGCGCGCCTGTACGTGCCAGATCGTTGGGACGGTCTTCTTCGCGGGCGGGTTCTCGTAGAAGACCCACCGCCGGCCCCGCAGCTCCCCCTCCAGCAACGCCCGCACCTGCCCCGCCCCCGCCTCACCCCCCGGCCCCGCGGCGCGGCGGGGCGGGCGGGGCGGGCCTGGGCGGGGCTCATGGGGTCGAGGGACCAGAGGACGTGGTGCGTGACCTCCTCGGCGAGCTCGTAGGGGAAGTTGTTGTTCCGCAGCAGCGCCCGCGCCCCCGGCGGCACCTCCTTCCCGCCCCGGTCCGCCCGCACCGTCCCCGGGCGCGCCGCGGACGGGACGAGGGGGAAGCCCCAGAGGCGCTCCAGCAGCTCGTCCCCCACCGTCTCGTACCCCTCCAGAATCCGCGCCGCGAACGCGTAGTAGCTGCCGCGCGCCCCGCCCGCTCGCCCCGCGCCCCGCGCCAGGGCGGGCCCGCGCGGCGGGCGCACATCTTGTTCTGGTCGGCGTTGCGCTTGAGCAGCTCCCACTGCTGCGTTTGTATGCAGTACTCCACGTCCTCGTAGCAGGGCGGCCGGCTCAGGATCCGAGGCTTCGAGCTCGCCGCCGCCGCCGCGCTCTCGGCCGCCGGCTTCGAGGCGCTGCAGCTCGCGTTCGCGCGAGCCGGAGAAGGGGGGGCCGACCAGCTGCACACGCGAGTCAGCGCCGCCGCGCCGCAATCTGGTCCCGCATTCCAAGCGCGCACGAGACTGAGCGGCGAGCAGCGGTCCACAACCAGCCTACTCGAGCGCTGTACTGCCTCCTCGACGAGCTGGGGCTCCTGGGGCTTGCTGGGCACCTCATAGCACTCGGCGAGAGCGGCTCAGTTGCGACTGTCAGAGCCCGCGCTGCAGCTGCGACCCCCACGCTTCGCGACTTTGCCAGCGGGGCAACGCTGCTGAAGGCGACCGACATATTGCAACGTTAACAGCTCGAATCGAAAACTGGAGGGGCGCACGGCGCATTCGCCGCAGCGGTTTCCGTTGAGAACGAAGTGTTGGTCGCTTGCCCCCCACGCGGTCTTGGCGTCGAGCACTTCGATCGGGGGCGCTGCGAAGCGATTCAAAAGATGGAGGCTCGTCGAGGCGTGGAGGACCTGGCGTCGCAGTGCGCCAACCTGACCGCCAAGCTTGCTGCGGCCGTGGAAGAGCGGGCAGAGCTGCGCAACGAGATAAAGAGGCTGAAAGAGCAGCTCGAAGCGCGCGGGGCGGCGGCGGCTCCCCCCGCGCCGGTTGCCGCGCCGAAGGCCCCAGACGCGTCGGCGTGGGAGGCTGGCGCCCCGAGGCGGGAGGAGACGATGGAGGACCTGCGGGACTCGATCGGTGCGTCGTGCAGCGTGCGTACGCGGCGCGGGCGGCCGACGCGGCGGCAGAGCTGCTGAGGGCGGAGAACGCGCGGCTGCTAGCGCGGGAGAAGCGGAGCGTGGAGGAGGCGGAGCGGCACGCGTCGGAGGCCCGCGCGGAGGCCGCCGCCGCCGCGACGAAGCTGCGCGACGCGCGCGAGCGGATGCTGGTCCGCGCGGCGCGCGGCGAGGGCGGCGGGGGCGCCTGACGGGGCCGGGGGGGCAGGTGCTGGAGGAGGAGCGGAACGGGGCGCGGGAGGAGGCGCGGCTGACGCGGGACGAGGCGGCGCGGCTGCTGAAGGAGGCCAAGGCCCTCCGCGAGGAGAACCGCGCCCTCGCCGCCGCCGCCGCCGCCGCCGCAGCAGCAACAACAGCCGCCAAGGACCGCGCCGAGGAGCCCCGCGCACCGCGCGCAGCCCGGGCGGGAGCGCGACGGCGGCCAAGGGCAAGGCGGCCGCCGGGGAGGGCGGGCGGTCCGGCCGGCCCGAGCCGCCCGTGCGCCCGGCGCCGGCTGCTCCCGCGCGCCGCGGCGCCGCCTGAAGAGCCGCCGCGCAGGAAGCCGAGCGCAGGGAGGAGAAGAGGGAGCCCCGGAGGGAGGCCCGCAAGGAGGAGAGAAAGGAGGAGCGAGGGGAGCGGAGGGAGGAGCGGGCAGATCGGAAGGAGGAGCGGAGGGGCAGCGGCGGTGCGCGCCGGCGCTGCGGTGGCGCGTGCGGGGGCCGACGGGGGCGGGGGCAGGGCGCGGGGAGGAGGCGGGGCCGGCGGGGGCGCCGGACGGGGCGAGGCGGGAGGAGGCGCTGGCGGCGGAGGTGGCCGGCCTGCGGGCGCGCGTGCAGGGTGCGCCGGCGTCGGCCGCGGCCCAGTGGCGGCGGGCGTGACGGGGAGGGGCAGAGCTGGAGGGCGGGGAGGCGGCGGGGCGGGCGGCGGTGGCGGAGGCGCGGCGGGCGCGGGAGGCGCTGGCGGCGCTGGGGGAGCTGGCGGAGGGCTACAAGGAGCGGCTCGTGCAGGCGCAGGGCGCGCAGTGGAGCAAGGGCGAGCTCGGCAAGAAGCTCGAGGTGCGGGGCGCGCCCGCCGGCCTGCGCGGGCGGTGGGGACCGAGGCGGGGCGGGGCGGGGGCAGCGGCTGGAGCGGGCGACGGGGCGGGCGCGGCGGCTGGAGGGGGAGCTGGCGGAGCTGCGGGCGGAGCGGCTGCGGCCGCTGACGGAGGCGCGCGACGAGGCGGAGCGGCTGCGCGCGCGCCTCCGCGACGCCGACCGCGACAAGGCCGCACCCTCCGGCCCCGCCAGCCCCGCCCCGCGCCAGACGCCGACGCCGGCGGGGGCGCAGGAGCGGGCGGTGGCGGAGGCGCGGGAGGAGGGGCGGCGGGAGCGGGAGCGGGCGGCGGCGGAGGGGCGGCGGGAGGCGGCGGCGCTGGCGGCGGAGGGGGACTCGCTGCGGGCGCAGCTGGCGACGGCGCGCGCCGAGGCCGACGCCGAGCGCGCCCGCGCCCGCGACGCCGACGCCCGCGCCGAGCGCTGCGAGCGCGAGGCGGGCGGCCTGCGCGAGCGGACGGAGGGGGCGGAGGGGCGGGCGGCGGAGGCGGAGGAGCGGGCGCGTGTGCTGGAGGCGGGGCGGGGGGCGCTGGAGGAGGCGGCGCGGAACGCGGTGGCGGAGGCGGAGGAGCTGCGCGCCGAGGCGCTGGAGCTGCGGCAGAGGGCGGAGGACGCCGCCGCCGAGGCCGCCGACGTCGAGGCCAAGGCCCGCCCCGCCCCGCCGCCCCCAGCCCGCAGCCCCGAGCCCGCGACCCCGGCTGACGGGGCCCGCCGCCGGGGGCAGTTCTACGAGGGGCAGCGGGCGCTGCTCGCCGCGCAGGAGCTCGCCCGCTCCCGCGAGGCCGAGGCCCGCCCCGCCCCGCGCCCCGCCCCGCGCCCCGCCCGCCCCGGGCCGGGGGCTGAGGCGGGGCGGGGGCGGGGCGCAGGCGCGGGAGGCGGCGACGCGGTGCCGCGCCCTCGAGGCCCTCGCCCAGGCCCGCCTCCCCCGCCCCGCCCCGGCCCCGGCCCCGGCCCCGGGCCCCCCGCCGAGGCCCAGCGCCTTGTCGCCGCCGCCGTCGCCGCCGCCGAGGCGGCCGCCCCGCGCCGCCGCTCGCGCTCCCCGAGCCCAGCCCGCCGCTTCACCGAGCGCCCGCCCGACAAGCGCGGCCGGCGGTAGCCGCGCCGCGCGAGCAAGGGCGCGTGCGCATGCAGGCAGGCAGTTCAAACACCACAGTGTGAATTTGATCCGCTTTGGCCAGTACTAGTGAGCGGCAATGGGGCCTGCGGGGGGTAGAGGGGCGATCAGTTGTGATCGAGGGCGGGCCGGCCAGACGCAGCGGTAACCGACCGGCGTCGTGGCGCGTTGCAGCTTTTTAGTGCCAAGGGGCTCGTAAGCGAAGCGCATGGCCCCGTGGCGACGTTAGCCGATCTCTACACGTCAGTTTTCCGACGTCGGCGCACTGTGCTGGGCCCTGGGCGGGCGCATTCGACCTGCTCGGTTGAGCGCGTGTGATTGCCTACAGGGCGGCCGGCCGGCTTGCAGGTCGCCGCCTCGATGGGGCCTCCGACCCGCCGCCAGCGATCCGCATCTGTGCCCAACCTGGGCATCACGCTTCCGGCGAACCAGACGACGATTGAAGTCGAGCGGGATGCCGTGCTCTTCCCCCTGGGCGAGGAAGTCGTCGACCGCAGGCGTTCGGCGCTGCAGCAGAGCTCGAGGCCGGACAACGAGCGCGCGCAGCTGAACCTGCTCAAGCGGGAGTCGATCAAGAACGATGCGACGGTGCTCAAGCTCATCAGCCAGGTCCGCCCGACCACTTTCCGGTTGTGCGGCCCCTGAAGTCCCGGCAGCTCTTTGCCGCTGCCGACGCGGACCGGGACGGGTGCGCGGGGGCGGGCGGGGCGGCGAGCTGCGTGCCACGGCGCGTGACGGGCGGGGCCGGGGCAGGCGGCTGCGGAAGGAGGAGTACAAGGAGGCGCACCTGGCGATCTACCGCGCCCTGCACGTCGACTGGGACCGCGAGGCCGCCGAGGTGCCCCCGCCCCGCCCCCGGAAGCGAACCGAGAGCGCGGGCGCCGGGCTGACGGGCGGCGGGGCAGCGGTGCGCGGAGAGCGACTGGCTGGTGGACCGGCGCGGCCTCGCCTTCGTCGACAAGCTCCGCTGGCGCGTCATGATGTGCGCCCGCCCCGTCCCTGCCTCCCGCCGGGCTCCTGTGCGGGCCTCACGGGGGCGGGGGCGGGGCAGGTTCAACCTGTGCGACGAGTGGACGGAGACGATCACGGCGGAGGAATACCGCGCCTTCCTCGCCGCGCTGCTCTCCACCGTCGCCGGGCCTGCCCACGCCGCCCGCCGCCCCGCCCTCCGCAAGCTCGACGGTGCCTTCCGGCCCCGCACCCCGCCCCCGCTGCCGGCGCCGCGCTCACCGGCCCCGGCAGCGATCCCGCCGGGGGTGTGCCTGCGGCCCGGCGTGCGGGACCGCCGCTCGAGCCGCGATGGGGACGAGGCCGCCGCCGCCGCCGCCTCAGGGCCGGCGGGGGGACGGGGGCCGGCTGTGGAAGAAGTACGGGGGCGCGGGGCCGGGGGCGCGGCGGCCCCCGCGCGCGGCATCTCCGAGGCCGCCTACCGCCGCCTCCTCGGCTCCTGGGACTGGCCCGCCCCGCTCCCGCCCCCCGCCCCGCCCCGCGCCCCGCTGACGGACGGCGGCCGGCAGGGACAACCTCCAGAAGATGGTCGCCGCTGACGGCGGCGCGGGGCCCCCGCGCCGCCGCCCACCACCGCCCGCGGCGCCCCGGGGAGGGCGGCACGTCGCTGGCGCCTCCGGCGGCGTCGGGCCGGCGCTTCAGCATGTCGCGCGTGCCGGTCGGCCCCGGCCCGCCCTCGCCCCTCTCCCCGGCCCTCGCCAGCCCGAGAAGCCCGCCCGCCCCCCCGCCGCCCGGCTCCGCCGCCTCCGACCGCCCCGCCGCCGCCGCCGCTGCCGTGGGCGCGGGGGCGCCGCCCCCGCCGCCGGGGCCGCGGCCGCCGTCGGCGCGGGGCCGCCCGCAGGTGTGACGCTGACCGTCTCGGGCCCGGCGCCGCAGCGGCGGCCGTCGCGCTCCGGCCGTCGGGCCCCGCCGCCTCCCCGCCGGCCGGGCGCCGCCCCTCCTCCTCCCACGCCCGGCCCCGCCCGAGAGCGCCGCCCTGCGCGCCGGCCCCGCCCCGCCCCAGGCCGCCCCGCCGGCCCCCGCCCCGAGCCCGAGGGCTCGTCGGGCCGCCCCCGCTCGGCGCGGGGCGGCGCGGCGGGCTCGGGGCGGGGGCCGGGGAGGGGAGGGGCGGCGGGACATCCGGGGCTCGCTGGCGCTGGTGGCGGCGGCGGCGCTCTCGTCGGGCCTCGCCGCCGCCGGGGTCGAGGTCGCCCCGCGGGGCCGCCAGAGCGGGGCCTGCTCCCCGCAGGGCAGCCCGCCCCGCTCCGACCCCCGCCCCGCCTCCCGCCCCGCCTCTCGCCCCGCCTCCGCCTCCCTTCGCCGCCCCGCCTCCGCCTCCCGCCCTCCTCCGCCGCCCTCCGCGCCGCCGCCGCCGGCCCCCCCAAGAGTCCGTCCCCGCCCGCCCCGCCCCGCCACGCCCCGCCCGTGCTGACGCGCCGCGCGCACGGCAGTCGCGACGGGGACGCCGAACACGTCGCCGACGCGCGTGCGCTCCTTCCCGGGGCGGCCGGACGCCCCCGCCGGCTCCCTCGCGCCCCCCGCGCCGGCGCCGCCGGTGTCGCCGGGGAGCGGGGGCTCCTCGCCGGCGGCGGGGGCCTCGGGGTGCCCATCCCCGCGGGCCTCGCCGGCCTCTTCGTGGCGCAGCTGAGCCCCTCGGCCACCTCCTCCTCCACCCCGGCCTCCTCCACCCGCTTCCCCTCCCCCCTCGCCGCCCCCCTGCCCCCGGGGCCCGCCCCGCCCCCGCTCCGCTCCCCGCCCACCGCCGCCGACTCCCCCGGCTTGAGCTCCCCGCTGGCGACGCGGCGGCAGATCGGGCCGCTGGCGCCGCTGGCGGGGGGGGAGGCGGCGGCGGTGCGGAGCTCGCTGCCGTCGAAGGCGCTGATCAGCCCGACGGTGCTGGCGAGCAAGCTGGCGTCGCTGGCGCAGGAGCAGCTCGCCGACGACGAGGCGGAGGCGGCGTGGGAGGAGGAGTTCGGCGGGGGCGAGGGCGGGGGCGAGGAGGGCCTCGAGGGGATCCCACGCGGCACCCTCGACACCAGCGCCCTCCGCTGAGCCGCCGCGGGGCCCGCCCCCGCGCCCCCCGGCCCCCCAGGCCCCGCCCTCCCCGCCCCGGCTTTTTCTTTTGTATACCGTTTTTCACGAATCGAGCTTTTTTTTTCTCTGCTGGAGGGAGGAGTGCGAAGCAGGGGCGAGGGCGCGCCCTCCCCCGCCCCTGCATCCCATGCCACCTGCAGACCGCGCGACTTCCTGCCGCGCAGTGCGCGCAGGCCCAGGGCTCGTTCACCTTCAGCCGCTGAGCTTGGAACTTGGAATGCATGCATTGGAAGCCCCAAAAGCCTTTTGACGAGTTCAAAAGCCTTCGAAAGCCCCAAAAGCGACTCACGATCGGCGACGATCATGAGACTTTAAATTTGGAAGGCTTCAACTTGCAAGGCTAGTTGGAATTGCGACTAACGGTTTAACTTAGTAAATTCGACAAAACAAGAATTGAATGCCAAGGCTAAGAACTTGGAAGCTACTAGGCTAGACTCTGAGAGCCTCGATCATTAAGCATTGGCCGTCGGCCGCGGACCGTCCGACGGTCGACGCATACGTCCGACTGTACCAAAGAGACTCTGAGATCGATTTCATGATCATGCCATGATGATCATGCCATGATGAACTTCAAGGCTTCGGAAGCCTTGCCAAGTTGAAGCCTTGCCAAGCCGCCGCGGCCGGGCCCCGGGGCCGGCGCCGGCGCCTTGCAAATTGACTCAGCGAAGCTCCGAGGCTCAGCCTGGCAGCGGCTGATCCGATGATGATGATCATGCCATGATGATCATGAAGCCTTTCAGGCTCTCAAAGATTCGAAAGGTTTGCAGCTAAAGGTCTTTTGAATTGCTTCGATTCGGCGATTGCCGCGCCGCCGCAGGGATCTAGAATCCGACATGTACAGTCAGTCCCGAAGACGAGTCCACTGCACTGCGGCAGGCCCCCGGCCGCGGGGCCCCTTCAGCTCGGGCGGCTTGCAATTGCAATTGCTTGCCGCTGCCATTGTTTGCCGAGTTGCAGAGCGGGAGAGCCCGGTGCACGTAACTTGTAAGAATACTTGAATACGCAAGAGCAGCAATAACAATACCACTATGGCTCTCTACGATATCTCTTTAAACGACTGAAGCGAATTTCGAAGCTACGGACGAACTACACCTGCTATAGTACAGCGTCGGGGCCGGGCCCACGCGGGGAGTCTGGAGGAGAAGCTCGAGCAGCCCCGAGAAGAGAAGGGAAGAGAAGAGAGGGATCCGGAAGGGTGAAGAGGAGGGGGAAAGGGGGTGTGTGTGTCCTGCGCCCCCTCAGAAGGAGGCGAAGGCGACGGCGACGAAGCGGAGGCCGGCGGCGGCGTCGTCGGCGAGGGCCTCGGGGCGCGCGAGCACCGCCCCGGGCTCCCCCACCACCGTCACCCGCTTCCCCAGCGACCGCACCCCGCTGTTCCCCTCCCCCGCGTGCCTGCCCCGCCCCGCCTCAGCCGGGGCGCGCGGGGCCGGATGGCGGGTGGGGCGGGGGTCGGGGGGCACCGGCCGGGCCCGAAGCGGACGGTGTCGACGGGGAGGGCGGCGTCGATGGCGCGCGCGAGGGTCCGGAAGGGCGCCCCCGCGCTCCCGTCCCGGCCCCGTCCGACCCCGCCACCGACACGTGCAGGTCTGCCCGCGCCCCCGCCCCCGTCACGCGCGGCGCGGGGCGGGGCGGGGCGGGGCGGGGGCGGGGACCGGAGAAGAGGACGCGGAGGTCGTCGGGGGAGTAGAGCTCGCCGTCGAGGGTCACCGAGAGCCGCGCCGCCCCGCCGCCCCCGCCGGGGGGGCGGGGCAGAGCACGCGCGTGGGCCCCGCGTACGTCGCGGCGACGGAGGGCGAGTCGGGGCGGTCGCCGAAGCGGCAGCGCAGCGCCGCCGTGTTCGCGAAGTTCGCCCCCGTGACCGTCAGCGTCGCGCCCCCGGCGAGCGGCACCCGCGCGGCGACGGGTGGGGCGAGGCGGGGCGGCTCGCCGGCCTCCCCCGCCGAGACCCCGCTCACGCTCGGCACGAGCCCTGCGCGCCGCGTCGGGTCTAGGCCGGGGCGGGGGCGGGGCGGGGGGGCGGGGCGGGCGGACGGCGGAAGGCGAAGGGGAGGGCGGCGGGGGAGTCGAAGGCGGGGTCGAGGGGCCCCTGGTTCACCCGCACCGCCGCGAGGGCCTCGTGCGCCACCGCCGGCGCCGCGCACGCCACCGCCCGCGCCGAGAGCCACGTCGCGTTGACGTACTCGGAGCCGAGGAGGCCGCCCAGCACGGGGGCCCCCTCGAAGCGGCACTTCAGGTGCGGCGAGGGCCGGAAGCCCGCCCCGTACACCGTCACCAGCGCCCCGCCGCTGAGCGGCGCGGCGGCCGGCTCGAGGGCGGCGAGGGCGGGTGGGGCGCGCTCGTAGCGGAAGGCGAGGGGCGCGCTCCACGCCGCCCCGTCGTTGGAGACGAGCAGCTCGACGGCGCCCTCGCGCCGGCACGCGTTGCGCCGCGGCGGGGCCACGCAGGCGACGCGGGCGGCGGAGAGGAAGGCGGCGGGGACGGAGACGGCCTCGTGGTCGTCGCGGAAGGCGCAGCGGAGGCGCGGGCCCGCCACGAAGCCCGCGCCCCTCACCGTCACCGCCGTGCCCCCCTCCGGCGGGCCCGCCCCCGCCCCCTCCGGCTCCACCCCGAAGAGCACCGGCGCCCCCGCTGCCCGCGCGTCAGCAAGTGGGGCGGGGCGGGGGCGGGGCGGGGCGGGGCGGACGGGGCTCGGGGGCGTCCTGGGGCGGGGCGGGCCCCGGGGTGGCCGGGGCCGGAGGGCCTCGTCGCGCGCCCCCGCGAAGTAGCGGAAGAGCAGCGGCGTCGCCGCCTCCTCGCCCCGGCGGCGTGCGCCGAGACGGGCCCCGCCGCCGCCCCGGGGCCGACCCGGGGCCACCAGCAGCGCCGTGTCGTTGGCGGCGAGGAGCGCCGCGGCGGGGACGCCGGCGAGGGTGACCCCCGCCGCCCCGCCCAGCCCGAACCCCGCCACCGTCACGTTCACCCCCGCCCCGGCCCCGGCCCCGCCGCCGCCGCCGACGCCGGGCACACCGACACGATGCCCCGCGCTGCGGGGCGTCAGGCGGCGCGCGGCCTGCGCGGGGGAGCGGGGCGGGGACCGTAGGTGTAGGCGGCGGGGAGGGCGGCGGAGCCGTAGAGGGCGGAGCGGACGGCGACGGCGAGGGGCGCCGGGGCGGTCGCGAGGTCGGCCTCCGAGGCCGGCGGAACCGCGACGAGGAGGGCGGAGGCGGGGCCGGCGGCGAGGCAGGTGGCCGGGGCGGGGAGGCCCGCCCCGAAGGCGACCCGCGCGTCCGCCTCGGACCCCGCGGGGCCGCACAGGTGCTCACCGCTCACCGTCACCGCGTTCCCGCCGGCAGCGGGGCCCGACGCCGGCGACACCCCCGTCACACGCGACGCTGCGCAGGCGCCGTCGCCCCCGGCGTCGGCCCCGGCGAGTGCGGGGGGAAAACGGGGCGGGGGCGCGCGCGCACTGCCGGTGGGGTTGAAGCGGAAGGCGCCGTGGGCGGTGGTGCGCCCGAGGAGCGCGTCGGTGACGGCGACGTCGAGGGGCGGGCCCGCCGCGAGCCCCGCCGCCGGCAGCGCCGCCACGACGCGCGTCGCGTTCGCGGAGAGGACGGTCGCCGCGAGGCCGCCGACGGCGACGGTCACGTTGGCCGCCGTCGAGTCGGGGGCGGCGAGGCGGGCCCCCGTGACGGTGATCGTCGCCCCCGCGGGGCCGTTGTTCGGCTCCACCGCGAAGACCTCCCCCGCTGCCGCCCCCCCGGCGTCAGCGGCGGTGCGGGGCGGGGCGGGGCGGGCGGGGCGGGGCGGGCGGGCGGGGCGGGGCACGTGTGAGGCGGTAGCGGAAGGCGGCGGGGCGGGCGGCGGAGCCGTGGGAGCGGGAGCGGACGGCGACGTCGACGAGCTCGCCGTCGGCCCCGCCCTCCGGCACCACCACCACCAGCGACGAGGCCGTCGCCCCCCCGGCGATCGGGCCCGCCACCCGCGTCTCCCGGCCCCCGAAGAGCACCCGCGTGTTCTCCCACCGCCCCTCCGTCATGTCCGTCAGGTCTGACCCCGCCCCGCCCCCGTCGGCGAGGCCGGCGGCGCGGGCGGGCGGGCGGGGGGGCACCGGTGCCGATGATCGTGACAACGCTGCCGGGGGGCCCGCTGCTCGGCTCGACGGCCGTAATCGCCGACGCTGCGCCCGAGGCGCGTGAGGCGGGGCACCGGCGGCGACGTGGGGCGGCGGCGGGGCGCGCACGGGCGGTGCCGGGGTGGAAGAAGTAGGCGGCGGGGCGGGCGGCGGCGCCGAAGCGGGCGGAGAGGACGACGGCCTCGCGCCCGTCGAGGGCGGCCGCCCCCGCGCAGGCGACGAAGACGACGGCCGTCCGCGAGGCCGCGAGGGGCGCCACGGGGCCGCACCCGCCCACCGACACCGTCACGTTGTCCGGCGAGCCGGCCAGGTTCGTCCCCTCCACCGTCACCACGTTCCCTGCCCCGCCCCGCCCCGTGAGCGCCCGCCGGGGCCCCGGGCAAGCGGCGCACCGCCGGCGAGGGGCCCGTTGTCGGGCACGAGGCGCGTGATGGTGCCGGCTGCGCGGCGTCAGGCGCGGGGCCGGCGGACCGGCGCGGGGCGGGGCGCGGCGAGGGCGCACGGGAGTTCCAGGTGTAGGGGGGCACGTGAGGGCCCGAGGAGGGTGGAGCGGAGCTCGAAGGGGTGCGGGGCGTCGGGGGCGAGGGGCCCCGCGGCGGGGGCGAGGAGCTCGGCGTGGCCGGCGGCGGTGACGTTGACGGGGCCGGCGTCGCGGCCCCCGACGAAGGCCCGCACCACGTCCCCCGCCTCCAGGTCCCCCACCACCGCCCGCACCGCCCCGCCCCCCGCCGCCGGCCCGTCCGCATACGGCTCCAGCCCCTTGCAGCTCGTCGCTGCGGCGGCTCAGCGGCGCGCGGCGGGGAGGGGAGGGGCGGGGCGGACGGGGGTTCCAGCGGAAGGCGGCGGGGGCGCGGAGGGCGAAGCAGGGGGAGGCGACGGTGAGCTCAACGGGGACGCCGGCCGCGTTGCCCCCCGCCGCCGGCGCCACGAACGAGAGCTCCGCCCCGCTCCGGTGCTGCACGCTCGCTGCCGCCCCCGCCCCCGTCGGCGAGGGCCGGCGCGGGGCGGGGTGGGGCGGTCGGGCGCACTGGCGGAGGCGTTGCCGAGGGTGACGACGGGGGCGACGCCGGCGACGTAGGAGACGAGCAGGTTCGCCCCCAGCAGCGTCACCCGCTGCCCCGCCACCGAGCCCCCTGCCCCCGAGGCCCAGCTCGAGCTCGGCGGGGCGGGACGGGGCGGGGCGGGGCGGGGCGGGGCGGACCGAAGGGGGCGGAGGGGAAGGGGGCGAGGGCGGCGAAGGCGGCGGGGAGGACGGTGACGAGGGCGGGGGACTCCTGCACGTGCACCTCGCCCCGCGCGTAGCGCACGCTGAGCTCGACGGGCCCCGCGGAGGCGTCCGCCGCCACGTGCCAGCGCAGGCGGAAGGGCCCCGCGCCCGAGGCCTGGGCGAGGGGCGTGGAGGCGTTGAGGGTACCGGCGGCGGGGGGCGAGAGGGTCGCCTCCTGCAGGTCCCCCGCCTGGATGCTGTCCAGCTCCACGCTCACCGCGCAGTCGACGTAGCCCCCCGTCCCCACCGCCCCGCCGGCGCAGCTGCGCTCGCACGCGAGGCGCACGCCGAAGACCTCGTGCTGCACCGCGTCCGTCACGTCGCCCCCGCCGACGCCGGGGGCCCACGCGACGGCCGTCGTGACGTAGCGCTGCCGCCGGTTCTCCGCCTCCGTCGTCAGGTTGTACGCGAAGGCGGGGCCCCCGCCCCCGAGCGCCGTGACGAGCCCGCCGGCCGTCACGCGCGGCGCCAGGTAGTCGGCGTACACGGGCGCGCCGCACGTCGGGCTCAGCGTGCAGACGGAGATCGAGCCGCGCCCCACGCGCGGCGCCGAGCAGTTCAGCGTCGCGTCTGCGGCGTCGGGCGGCGTCGGGCGGGCGGTGCGGGGCGGGGCGGGGCGGGGCGGGGCGGGCGGCGCACCGACGATGGCGATGCTCTGGGTGACGTTGACGGCGCCGCCGCCGACGGCGGCCACGAAGGAGAGCGTCAGGTCGGCCGCCTGCAGCGCGCACTGCCACCGCGCCGCCGTGAGCGCCAGCACGAACGGCCCGTTGGCCGGCCCCGCGAGGGCGCTGGTGATGGCGGCCGGGACGGGGCTCGCGAGCGCGCCCCCGTCGAAGTCGGAGAGGAAGGCGTCCCCGAAGGTGAGCACCGCGCGGCAGACCTTCGCCCCGCCCCGCCGCAGCCGCAGCGGCCCCTCGCACGCGAACCCCGCGTCTGCGCCGCGTCGCCCTCAGCGCCCCGGCGGCCGGCGACGGGCCCGCGCCGCGCGCACCGAAGAGGCTGATGTTGTAGGGCGAGGCGAGGGGCCCGGCGGTGACGCCGGCGTCCCAGCTCATGGAGACGGTGACGGCGGGGACGCTGCTCTGCGCGGCGTCCGCGAGGAGGACGAGGGCGAGGGGCCCCCCGACGGGCCCGTGCAGCGCCGTCGCAATCGTCACGGCCGACGTCGCGTTCCCCTCCGCGTCGGTGATGGCGCCCCCGTCGAAGTCGGAGGCGACCGGCCGCCCGTGCGTCGCCGTCACCGTGCACGTCTTCACGCCGCCCCTCCGCAGCCGCGGGAAGTCGCACGTGAAGTTCGCGTCTGCCGCCCCCCGGTGAGAAGGGCGGGCAGGAAACCGATGCGCCCGCAAAGGCACCGAAAACTTGAATGTCCTGCGCGTCGAACGGCGCCTTGGTCCCGACGTCGTCCGCCCAGTACATCGTGACCGTGACGTTTTCGTGCGCTGTTTGCGCGGCGTCCGCTGAGATCGTGAGGGCGAAAGAACCGCCGTCTCCCCCGCCCAGCGGCGTGCTGATCGTGACGGCCGCGTTGCTCAGCGACGTCGTTGTGTCGAAGTCGGCTGGAATCGGCAGCCCGTGCGTCGGAGTCACAGTGCAAACTTTCGAGCCGCCGCGCCGCAGCCGCAGCGGCGACGCGCACGCAAAGCTCGCGTCTGCCGCACGCGTCAGCGAGCGACAACGCGCCATCTCCGACGACGGGGCGCGCACCGAAGATCGCGAGGGTGCGCGGGGAGGGCGCCGGGTCCTCAAAGTCGTACACGTCCGTCGTGAAGCTGACGGTGACGGTCGCGTCGTTGGACGTCGTCTGCGTATGATCCGCGAGCAGGGTGAGGTACAGGGAGGTCGACCCCGGCAGCCGCGTCAGGCTCGTCGCCACGTTCAGGCCGGCCGTCGTGACCGTCGAGAAATCCTGCGGCAGCGGCTGCCCCACGAGCGCCGTCACGGTGCAGTTCTTCGTCCCGCCGTGCCGCAGCCGCAGCGGCGTGTCGCACGCGAAGGTCGCGTCTGCGAGCGCGAGCGCGAGCAGTGAGAAGCGCATCAGCCGAATGAACCTTTGCGCCACGGCTATCGCTGCAGCCGCACCGAACATGCTTATGTTGTACGGCGACTGCACCGTCCCCGCCGTCACGCCGGCCACCCACGACATCGTCACCGTCACGTCCGACACCGTCACTTGCGACGCGTCCGCCGTCAGCACAAGCGTGTGAGGCCCGCCGACGCTCCCATCCAAGGCCGTCGTGATCGCTGCCGCCGTTGTCACCGCCCCCGCCGCGTCGGTAATCACGCCACCATCGAAGTCCTCCTTGATGGGCCGCCCGTGCGTTGCGGTGACTGTGCACGTCCTGTTGCCGCCTCTCCGCAGGCGAGGCCCCGCACACGAGAAGGTCGCGTCTGCGAGCGGGATCGAAAACGCGTTGACAAGCGCGACGGATTGCCTATCGTACCGAAGACTTCGATGTTCTGCGGGTCAATTGCTGCAGTTGTCCCGACGTCGTCCGCCCAGTACATCGTGACCGTGACGTTCTCGTGCGCTGTTTGCGCGGCGTCCGCTGAGATCGTGAGGGCGAAAGGCCCGCCGTCCGAGCCCGTGAGGTTGCTGCTGATGCTGACGGCCGCGTTGCTCAGCGACGTCGTCGTGTCGAAGTCGGCCCGGACCGGCGTGCCGTGCGTCGCCGTCACCGTACAGACCTTTGAGCCGCCGCGCCGCAGCCGTAGTGGTGACGCGCACGCGAAGCTCGCATCTTCACAGCCAAGGATATCTCAGCAGAAGGACCACGAGGCGATCGGCAGGGACGCACCGAACAGCTGCAAAGTGGATGGGAAAGGAACAGTCGTTGCGACCCCGTGGACATATGCAGCGAACGTGATCGTGACAGTCGTCGACGTGTAGGTGGTTTGCGAGGCGTCAGCAGTGACGACAAGCGTGATGGCGCCCGTGCTCGCGTCGGGAAGAGACAGCGGCGAGAGGGAGACGCCTCCGGTCGCGGCAGTTACGAAGTCCGCGGGGATGGGATGGCCGAACACAGGCGAGATCGTACAGGACTTGGTCCCGCTCCGCCGCAAACGCAGCGGCGCGTCGCACGCAAAACTGGCGTCTGGGGAGCGAGTCAGCCGAGCGGAGCTCGCATGGATCGGCAAGCGCACCGAAGAGTGTGATGGTCTGTGAAGATGCCAACACTTCCTCGGTGTCGAACACAGCAGTCGTGAAGCGGACCTCGACGATTGACGTTTCCGTCTCGTTCTGCGTTGCATTGGCCGTCATCGTGAGGTACAGCGACCCGTCGGACAGCGAAGACAACGAGGACAGTGTCACTCCAGCGGTAGCGCTCGTGATGAAATCGCCAGGGATGGGGTATCCCACAACCGGCGTGACAGTGCAGTTCTTCGATCCACTCCGACGAAGCCGCAGCGGCGTGTCGCACGCAAAGGTCGCGTCTGCAGGGGCGAGCAGTGGGAAGCGCATCAGCCGAATAAACCTTTGCGCCACGGCTATCGCTGCAGCCGCACCGAACATGCTTATGTTGTACGGCGACTGCACCGTCCCCGCCGTCACGCCGGCCACCCACGACATCGTCACCGTCACGTCCGACACCGTCACTTGCGACGCGTCCGCCGTCAGCACAAGCGTGTGAGGCCCGCCGACGCTCCCATCCAAGGCCGTCGTGATCGCTGCCGCCGTTGTCACCGCCCCCGCCGCGTCGGTGATCACGCCACCATCGAAGTCCTCCTTGATGGGCCGCCCGTGCGTTGCGGTGACTGTGCACGTCCTGTTGCCGCCTCTCCGCAGGCGAGGCCCCGCACACGAGAAGGTCGCGTCTGCGCACGGGACAGTCGGCTGAGAGCACGGGACGGGCGACTTTGAAATCTCAATCGCAAGGCGAACCGAACACTTCTATGTCCTGCGCGTCGAACGGCGCCTTGGTCCCGACGTCGTCCGCCCAGTACATCGTGACCGTGACGTTTTCGTGCGCTGTTTGCGCGGCGTCCGCTGAGATCGTGAGGGCGAAAGAACCGCCGTCTCCCCCGCCCAGCGGCGTGCTGATCGTGACGGCCGCGTTGCTCAGCGACGTCGTTGTGTCGAAGTCGGCTGGAATCGGCAGCCCGTGCGTCGGAGTCACAGTGCAAACTTTCGAGCCGCCGCGCCGCAGCCGCAGCGGCGACGCGCACGCAAAGCTCGCGTCTGCCGCACGCGTCAGCGAGCGAAAAATCCATCTCCGACGACGGGGCGCGCACCGAAGATCGCGAGGGTGCGCGGGGAGGGCGCCGGGTCCTCAAAGTCGTACACGTCCGTCGTGAAGCTGACGGTGACGGTCGCGTCGTTGGACGTCGTCTGCGTGTGATCCGCGAGCAGGGTTAGGTACAGGGAGGTCGACCCCGGCAGCCGCGTCAGGCTCGTCGCCACGTTCAGGCCGGCCGTCGTGACCGTCGAGAAATCCTGCGGCAGCGGCTGCCCCACGAGCGCCGTCACGGTGCAGTTCTTCGTCCCGCCGTGCCGCAGCCGCAGCGGCGTGTCGCACGCGAAGGTCGCGTCTGCGAGCGCGAGCAGTGAGTGCGTACGCAAAGATCCAAGAGAACACTAGCAGCCCGAAAGGGATGAAGAGAAGAGAACGGAGCAGAAGAGAACGGCGGACCGAAGATCTCGAACGAGAATGTGGAGCTGCCGCCGCCGACGCCGGGGACCCAGAGGACGGCGACGGTGACGTTGGGGAAGCTCGTCTGCGCGCTCTCCGCCGTGTAGGCGAAGAAGAAGGTGCCGTCCGCGAGGTCCGTCACGTTCACGGTGAGGTCCCCCGAGCCGGCGCCCGTCCACGTGCTCGCGCCACCCCGCCCGCTCGGGTTGCTCACCTCCACGTCGAAGAACTCGTCGCGGGTGAAGCTCCCGAAGAGGGGCGCGATGGTGCAGTTCTTCGAGCCGCCCCGCCGCAGCCGCAGCGTCCCCGTGCAGTTCAGCCCCGCGTCGAAGATCGCCACCGTCTGCGTGGCCGGCAGCGGCGCCCGCCCGCCGACCTCCTCCGCCCAGTAGAGCGTCACCTCCACCGAGTCGTGGCTCGTCTGCGCCGCGTCCGCGAGCAGCTCGACGGCGAGGGAGGAGCCGAGCGGGCCCGTCGGCCCGACGAGCAAGACGGCGGCGTTCGAGACGGAGCCGGCAACGCTGAAGTCGGAGGCGTTGATGCTCCCGAAGGTCGCCGCAACGGTGCACGCCTTCCGCTTCGCCCGCGCCAGCCGCAGCGGCGTCGCGCACGAGAAGTTTGCGTCTGCCGCACCCGGTGAGACAGCGGAGGCGGCGGGGCGGGGCACGGGGCACCGAAGATCTGGTAGCTGTAGGCGAGGAGCTGCGCGGAGTTGCCGACGGTCTGGGCCCAGTACACGTCGACGGCGGCCGCGGTGTGGGCCTCCTGGAGCGCGTCGGCGGTGACGTTGAGCGTGAGCGCGCCGCTGCCGTCCCCCGCCGGCACGAGCGAGACTTGGAGCGCGCTGCTCGAGACGACGACGACGAAGTCCTCGGGGAGGAGCGCCGCCAGCGGGGCGCGCGCCCCGCAGGTCGTCACGCCCCCGCGCCGGATGCGCGAGGCCTGTGCCGACGTGCAGTTGACGCTCGTGGCTGCAGCGCGGCGAGGCGTGAGTACCGACGCGGCGTGAGTGCCGACGCGGGGGCTGGCGGGCGGGGCGGGCGGGGCGCACCGACGAGGGCGATCTGCTGCACGCCCGAGACGACCGCCGCGTCGCCGACGGAGGCGTCGAACTCGAGCGTCACGTTGGCCCCCGTGGGGCCGACCTCCGTCCCGTTCGCGACCATCTCGACGACGAGGTCGGGGCCGAGGGAGTAGACCGCCCGCGACACGGCGAGGCCGTCGGTGTACGAGAAGACGAAGTCGGTCGTCGCGAGGGTCCCCAGCGTCGCCGTCGCCGTGCAGTTCTTCGTGCTGTTGAGGCGCAGCCGCAGCGGCCCGTCGCACGCAAAGGTCGCGTCTGTGCGCGCGCGGGTGAGCGCCCCTCGCCGCGGGGGCGGCGCGGCGCGCGGGCACCGAAGAGGGTGAAGGGCTGGAAGGCGATGAGGGCCCCGCCGACGCCGGGGACGTAGGAGAGGGTGAGGTTCACGTCGGTGGCCAGCGTCTGGCCCGGCTCCGCCGTGAAGACGAGGGTGAAGGGCCCGCCCGAGGGGCCCGTCACGTTCTGCGTCACGTCGCCCGTCCCGAGCCCCGCCCAGAGCGCCCGGTCGTGGCCGCTCGGGCGAGTGACGGCGACCTCGAAGTCGGAGGCGTTCGGGTGGCCGAGCGTGGCCTCGATCGTGCACGTCTTCGACTGGCCCCGCCGCAGGCGCGCCTGGCCGGCGCACGTGAAGTTCGTCTCTGCACCGCCCGCGCCGTCAGCGAGGCGGCGGCGCGGGGGGCAAGGGCGAGCGGCGGCGCGCACCGAATATCTGGAAGGAGACCTGCGAGATGCGGTCCGCGACGGTCGGGACGGAGGAGGGCGAGCTGAGGTTCACGCTGCCGACTTGCAGCGGGTTCCACGAGAGGGTGACCGTCGTCGAGGAGAAGGTGCTCCCGAGATACGCCACGACGGCGAAGCTGATCTCGGTCGAGTTTTCCGTCGACGTCACCGTCGGGACCGCCGCCACAAGCGAGGAGCCGGCCGGCGAGGACCCGAGCACGAAGTCTCCTCCCGCAATCGACCCGATCACGCTGCCCGGCGCGAGCGACAGGCGGCAGGCGCCGGTGCCGCCGCCGTGGAGACGCGCAAGGCCGCAATCCAGCTCGCGGACACCCGGCAGAATATCTGAAGGGGCGAGTCGGGACGGACCGGCGCGAGGCAACGATTCGGGAGGGCGCACCGACGATCTGGACGGTGGTGGGGTCGTCGACGGGGTCGAAGGTGCCGCCGACGCGCGTGCCGTTCCACTTGATGGCGATGGAGGAGGAGCTGACGTTGGCGGCCATGGAGGCCTCGAGGAGGATGGCGAGCGCGCCGCGCTTGTAGTGCTCGTTGACCTCCACCAGCCGCGTCGGCGACCACCCGATGGAGACGATGGAGAAGCCGCCCCCGTCCGAGTCGATGACGAGGTCCTCGAGCTCGACGCCCCCCACGATCTTGTACGCGAAGTTCGGGTCCGTGATCGACGACTCGAAGACGCACGTGATCTGCGCCCCGCGCCTCACCCGCAGCGGCGAGCACCGCGAGCGCCACTCGCCCTCGAAGCCTGGCCCGAGCCCACCGCGTCAGCGGTGCGGGGGATGCACGCGTGAATCGACGTCCCCGCACCGATGATGGCGAACGTCTGCGAGGCGAGAAGGGGCGCCGTTGCAGTCTTGACAGTCGTCGTGTTCCAAGAAATCGATATGGTACCCGAGGGGTCGTCGAAGATCTGTAGAAACAGAGGGGACGGGCCCGTGACCGAGAACGAGAGACTGCCGCCGTCCGCGGCGAAGGCGGGGGACCCGCCCGCCGTGAACGCGATGGTGCTCGCGGGTGCGGCGATGACCAAATCGTCGAAGGTGACGGCCCCCACGAGCGACGCGAAGGCGAGGGTGCAGTTGGCCGGCACGGTGCTCGGGTACCGCAGGCGGCTCGAGGTGCACGAGAACACCGGCGTGAACCCTTCGCGCGGGAGTGAGCGGGGACGAAGCACAGGGCCACCCAGGCAGGTGTTCTCACCAACGATCGACAGGTTGAACGCGCCGCTGTTTCCGAAGACCTCGCTCGCCGAGCCCACGCCCTGGGCGGCGGTCGCGACACGGCCGGGGCGGGAGGGGAGGCGGCGCGGCGCACGGCGTTGTTCCAGAAGACTTGCACGGAGGCCGACGCGCTCGTCGCCGAGGCGGCGGCGGTGACGTCGAAGGCGAGGTGGACGAAGCCCGTCGTGGCGTTCCACCCGGCGCCGGAGACGACGAGCGACGCGTCGGACGTCGCGACGAGGACGTCGGCAAGGCCGATCGTGCCGTACACCCGCCCCGTCGGCGAGCTCAGCCGGCAGCTCGTCGTCGCCCCCACCTGCAGCCGGCCGGCCGCGCAGCTCAGCGTCCAGTCCCCGTCCACGTCTGCCGCGAGTGAGCCCCGCATGCGCGCTGCTCGAGAGCGCCGGGGGCCTCACCGAGCGTCGTGAAGGGCTGCGAGGCAACGACCTCCGCGCCGGGGGAGACGGAGGAGTTCCAGGCGACGGAGACGGGCGACGAGCCGGCGAAGGAGGAGGCCGTCGTGAGCCCGAAGAAGAGCGTCGCCGAGGCGTTGGCGGCGTCGAGGAAGAGCTGCGGGCTGCTCGAGTAGGAGAAGGCGCCCGGGATGGTCACGGTCAGGTCGTCGAGGCGGAGCGTCCCGTTGATCCCGCCGGCCGTCGTCGAGCAGTTCGAGAAGTCGCCCGGCCGCAGGCGGCGCGCCGTGCAGTCGAGGGGCGACCAGGAGGCCACATCTGCCGCGGAGAGAGCGCGAGCGGGACGGCTTCAACCGAAAGAGAGCGAATAAGTCCAACGTAAAGCGGGCGCACCGACGGCGGAGAAGCCCAATGCGGATGCGAGCGGAAAGGACGGGTAGGCGGGCGGGAGGGCGATGACGCTCGGGTTCAGGCTGAGGGAGATGCTCGCCGAGTCCGTCCCCGCCGACGCTGTCGCCGCGAACGTGAGCGTGGCCGACGACCAGGCCAGGGACGACGCCGAGAAGGCGGGGGAGGCGAATGAGACGTCGGAGGCGAGCGCCGTCCCGTTCACGAAGCCGCCGGCCAGGGTGCAGTTGACGGAGGTGGCGAGCCGGACGCGGAGCCGCGTGCAGGCCAGCGACCAGCCCGTCGAGGCGTACCCTGCGGCGCGGCCGTGAGTGCGAGGCCGCGAGCGCTCTGTGCGGGGGGCGGAGGGCACCGACGAGGGCGATGGCGACCTGGCCGGCCTCGGTCGGGTCGGACGTGCTGTTGTCCTGGATGAGCTTCGCGTAGACGACCGAGTCCGACGTCGGGGCGGCGGTGAGGTTGAAGCGGACGGCGGCGTCGCTGATGGCCGGCCCCGAGAGGGCGACCGCCGCGCCGCGCGCCTCGTGTCCACTCGTGGCGTTCGAGCGGAGGTCGACGACGAAGTCCGAGTCCTGGATGGTCGGGTCCACGAAGCCGGCCGTCCCCATCGAGCAGAGCACGAGCCCGCCGGGGACGAACAGGCGGTAGGCCGAACACCCGAGGAACGCCTTGCCAGTCAGGCCTGGCGCGGACGCTTTGGATGCGACGAAAGATGAATACAAGGGGCTCTACGTACCGCCGGAGAGGATGTCGATGCTGCGCGAATCCCCGCCGGATCCGATGGGGAGGCGGATGGTGATCTTTTTGAACTTGATCGGGTTAATCCAGAACGTGAAGGAAGAGGGGGTCGTGGATGTGTAGAGGAAAGCGGTGCTCAGGAGACCGCTGCCGATGCCGCCAGAGTACGAAACAATGGACTGGTTGTAGCTCTGCGTGTAGTTGTGCGTGTCGATTCGGCTGGAGTTGTAGTCGCAGCCGTACGTCTCGTTCTGGTACACGAGGTTCCAGGACTGAGTCCTTATCACGAGGGCGCTCGAGTAGTCGGACGCCACAGAGCCTATAGACTGGTTCGCATAGCACTTGTAATGCGTGTCGAATTGAAGCGGAATCTGAGAAAGAATGATAAGTGGCACGCAGGCAACGTGTGCGGTGGCCCGAAGGGGCGCACTTGGAGCGAGACGTTCGAGCGCCCGGAATCGACGACGACAGAGGACGAGACCGATGCACCGCGAAGGGCGGCACAGAGCACAGCTGCTCTGGTGGAGGCGCCATGGACGAAAACCGTGACGTTCGCAACGCCAGACATGTCCAGAGCTACCGCATCTCCGCTCATTGAGAAACGCAGGGTGGGGGATGGCACGGATACAGTGAATGTGCGGGGCGCCGAGTCGCCCGATGTCACGCTCCCCACGGTCTGATTCGCAGCGCACGAGTACATCTGCCCTGCCTCCAGTGCAATCTGCAGCGTTCCGCAACCATTCAGTCTGTGCCATCGCCGTCAAACCGAAATCATCCAGCTCACCGAAAATGTCGCAAGCCCGCCGCTTGGAGCAATCGACGCACTTGCTGAGACCACAACCCCTGTATCTGATGGCATACACCGCACAGATGCAGTGCTCGCTGCAGCGTCCACTGCCAGCGTCAGCGTTACGTTGCCGTCTACTCGCTCCACGCCCGTCGCCCCCGCCAGGGGATGCACGATGACTGGAGCTGCAACTTCCGTCGTGAACGCCACCGCCGCCGAGTCCCTCGACGTCACGCTCCCCACAGTCTGGTTCGCCACGCACGAGTACGCGCGCCCCGCCTCCAGCGCGATCTGCGCGCAGGCCGTCGATGCATCGTTCAGCAACCGAACCAGGAGATCATAGAAAACGACACGCACCAATACATTCGCCTGGCCGCCGCTCGAGACAGTCGAGCCGCTCGTCTCCACCGCCGACAATGTGTCCGTTCTCGTGCAGCGCACCGAGGCCACGCTCGCCCCGTCGTCCACCGCTAGCGTCAGCGTCACCTTGCCGTCCGCTCGCTTCACGCCCGTCGCCCCCGCCAGCGGCGACGTGATGTTCGGCGCTGAGAGCGCCGTCGTGAACGTGACCGACCCCGAGTCGATCGAGGTCACGCCCCCAACCGTCTGGTTGGCCACGCACGAGTAAGTTCTGCCTGCCTCCAGAGCGATCTGCGCCCCGCCGCCCGTTTCCCGCTCAGCAACGTGCAGCCCGACTCACCCCAGGCCGGGCGCCTGCGCACCGATACTGTCGCCCGATTGTTGGTTGGAGCGATCGCTGCGCTGGTCGTCACCGACAAGAGCGTGTCGGACCGAGTGCACCGCACGGAAGCCTCCGTCGCTCCGTTCTCTACCTCCAGCGTCAGCGTCACGTTGCCGCCCACCCGCTCCACACCCGTCGCCCCCGCCAGGGGATCCACGATGGCCGGAGCTCCGACTTCCGTCGTGAAGGCAACCAGCTCCGAGTCGCTCGACGTCACAGTCCCCACGCTCTGATTCGCAACGCACGAGTACGCCCGCCCAGCTTCCAGCGCGATCTGCACACCGAGAGAACCCGACCCGCTAAGCCTTCCTCTCGGCAGCCCCCGCATTCCGATACAACCCACGCACCGACACGTTCGCCAAGCCGCCGCTAGGGGCGATTGCCGCAGTCGTCGTAGCCGATTCCAGCGTGTCCGTTCTTGTGCAGAGGACGGACGCAGCACTCGCTTCAGCATCCACCGCCAGCGTCAGCGTCACGTTCCCGCCAGCCCGCGGCACTCCCGTCGCTCCCGCCAGCGGCGACGTGATGTTCGGCGCAAGCAGCTCCGTCGTGAACGCCACCGCCGCCGAATCGCTCGAGGTCACGCTGCCCACCGTCTGGTTCGCCACGCACGAGTACGTCCTGCCTGCCTCCAGCGCGATCTGCAGCATTTGGCCAGCATTTCAGTCGTTCGCCGCAAACGACCCAAAAACACATCACGCACGGAGACCGTTGCATGATTGCTGTTTCCCGCGATCGCCACGCTCGTCGCTGTCGCAGAGAGCGTGTCCGAACGAGTGCACATCAATGACACTGCGCTTGCAGCAGCGTCCACCGCCAGCGTCAGCGTCACGTTTCCGCCCTCCCGCCCCACGCCCATCGCCCCCGCCAGCGGCGACGTGATGTTCGGCGGCAGCAGCTCCGTCGTGAACTCTACCTCCGCCGAGTCGCTCGACGTCACACTACCCGCTGTCTGGTTCGCCACGCACGAGTAGGTCCGTCCCGCCTCGACAGCAATCTGCGCACCAGTACCGATGCCCAGTCAGCAAGTGCCGCCTTTGCCTGCATCGAAAGGAGCCCTCCATGACATACCGAGACCATCGTCGAACCAGTGCCAAGAGCGATTGGCGCGCCTCCCGACACTGAGGTCAGCGTATCCAGCCGAGTGCACCTCGCAGACACCACGCTCGACCCTGCATCGACCGCAACAAATAACGTCACGTTGCCATCGACCCGCGGCACACCCGTCGCCCCCGCCAACGGCGACGTGATGTTCGGCGGCAGCAGCTCCGTCGTGAACGCCACCGCCGCCGAATCGCTCGACGTCACGCTCCCGACCGTCTGGTTTGCCACGCACGAGTACGTGCTCCCCGCGTCAAGCGCAATCTGTGACACGCCCACCCCCCCCTCAGCCATCACCGGCACGGGCCGCCTCTGGAATTTGGAGTCGACGCGCACCGATACAGCCGCCAGGCCGTCGTTCGGGACAATTGCCGAACTCGTCTCCACCGTTGACAGCGAGTCCGTTCTTGTACAGTGGATGGACGCAGCGCTCGCTGCAGCGTCCACCGCCAGCGTAAGCGTCACGTTGCCACCTTCGCGCGCCACGCCCGTCGCCCCCGCCAGCGGCGACGTGATGTTCGGCGCAAGCAGCTCCGTCGTGAACGCCACCGCCGCCGAATCGCTCGAGGTCACGCTGCCCACCGTCTGGTTCGCCACGCACGAGTACGTCCTGCCTGCCTCCAGCGCGATCTGCAGCATTTGGCCAGCATTTCAGTCGGACCCTTCGCCGCAAACGACCCAAAAACACATCACGCACGGAGACCGTTGCATGATTGCTGTTTCCCGCGATCGCCACGCTCGTCGCTGTCGCAGAGAGCGTGTCCGAACGAGTGCACATCAATGACACTGAGCTTGCAGCAGCGTCCACCGCCAGCGTCAGCGTCACGTTTCCGCCCTCCCGCCCCACGCCCGTCGCCCCCGCCAGCGGCGACGTGATGTTCGGCGGCAGCAGCTCTGTCGTGAACTCTACCTCCGCCGAGTCGCTCGACGTCACACTACCCGCTGTCTGGTTCGCCACGCACGAGTATGCCCATCCCGCCTCGACAGCAATCTGCGCAGTACCGATGCCCAGTCAGCAAGTGCCGCCTTTGCCTGCATCGAAAGGAGCCCTCCATGACATACCGAGACCATCGTCGAACCAGTGCCAAGAGCGATTGGCGCGCTTCCCGACACTGAGGTCAGCGTATCCAGACGAGTGCACCTTGCAGACACCACGCTCGACCCTGCATCGACCGCCACAAATAACGTCACGTTGCCATCGACCCGCGGCACACCCGTCGCCCCCGCCAACGGCGACGTGATGTTCGGCGGCAGCAGCTCCGTCGTGAACGCCACCACCGCCGAATCGCTCGACGTCACGCTCCCGACCGTCTGGTTCGCCACGCACGAGTACGTGCTCCCCGCGTCAAGCGCAATCTGTGACACGCCACCCCCCTCAGCCATCACCGGCACGGGCCGCCTCTGGAATTTGGAGTCGACGCGCACCGATACAGCCGCCAGGCCGTCGTTCGGGACGATTGCCGAACTCGTCTCCACCGTTGACAGCGAGTCCGTTCTTGTACAGTGGATGGACGCAGCGCTCGCTGCAGCGTCCACCGCCAGCGTAAGCGTCACGTTGCCACCTTCGCGCGCCACGCCCGTCGCCCCGCCAGCGGCGACGTGATGTTCGGCGCAAGCAGCTCCGTCGTGAACGCCACCGCCGCCGAATCGCTCGAGGTCACGCTGCCCACCGTCTGGTTCGCCACGCACGAGTACGTCCTGCCTGCCTCCAGCGCGATCTGCAGCATTTGGCCAGCATTTCAGTCGGACCCTTCGCCGCAAACGACCCAAAAACACATCACGCACGGAGACCGTTGCATGATTGCTGTTTCCCGCGATCGCCACGCTCGTCGCTGTCGCAGAGAGCGTGTCCGAACGAGTGCACATCAATGACACTGAGCTTGCAGCAGCGTCCACCGCCAGCGTCAGCGTCACGTTTCCGCCCTCCCGCCCCACGCCCGTCGCCCCCGCCAGCGGCGACGTGATGTTCGGCGGCAGCAGCTCTGTCGTGAACTCTACCTCCGCCGAGTCGCTCGACGTCACACTACCCGCTGTCTGGTTCGCCACGCACGAGTAGGTCCGTCCCGCCTCGACAGCAATCTGCGCACCAGTACCGATGCCCAGTCAGCAAGTGCCGCCTTTGCCTGCATCGAAAGGAGCCCTCCATGACATACCGAGACCATCGTCGAACCAGTGCCAAGAGCGATTGGCGCGCCTCCCGACACTGAGGTCAGCGTATCCAGCCGAGTGCACCTCGCAGACACCACGCTCGACCCTGCATCGACCGCCACAAATAACGTCACGTTGCCATCGACCCGCGGCACACCCGTCGCCCCCGCCAACGGCGACGTGATGTTCGGCGGCAGCAGCTCCGTCGTGAACGCCACCGCCGCCGAATCGCTCGACGTCACGCTCCCGACCGTCTGGTTTGCCACGCACGAGTACGTGCTCCCCGCGTCAAGCGCAATCTGTGACACGCCCACCCCCCGCTCAGCCATCACCGGCACGGGCCGCCTCTGGAATTCGAAGTCGACGCGCACCGATACAGCCGCCAGGCCGTCGTTCGGGACAATTGCCGAACTCGTCTCCACCGTTGACAGCGAGTCCGTTCTTGTACAGTGGATGGACGCGGCGCTCGCTGCAGCGTCCACCGCCAGCGTAAGCGTCACGTTGCCACCTTCGCGCGCCACGCCCGTCGCCCCCGCCAGCGGCGACGTGATGTTTGGCGCAAGCAGCTCCGTCGTGAACGCCACCGCCGCCGAATCGCTCGAGGTCACGCTGCCCACCGTCTGGTTCGCCACGCACGAGTACGTCCTGCCTGCCTCCAGCGCGATCTGCAGCATTTGGCCAGCATTTCAGTCGGACCCTTCGCCGCAAACGACCCAAAAACACATCACGCACGGAGACCGTTGCATGATTGCTGTTTCCCGTGATCGCCACGCTCGTCTCTGTCGCAGAGAGCGTGTCCGAACGAGTGCACATCAATGACACTGCGCTTGCAGCAGCGTCCACCGCCAGCGTCAGCGTCACGTTTCCGCCCTCCCGCCCCACGCCCATCGCCCCCGCCAGCGGCGACGTGATGTTCGGCGGCAGCAGCTCCGTCGTGAACTCTACCTCCGCCGAGTCGCTCGACGTCACACTACCCGCTGTCTGGTTCGCCACGCACGAGTATGCCCATCCCGCCTCGACAGCAATCTGCGCAGTACCGATGCCCAGTCAGCAAGTACCGCCTTTGCCTGCATCGAAAGGAGCCCTCCATGACATACCGAGACCATCGTCGAACCAGTGCCAAGAGCGATTGGCGCGCTTCCCGCCACTGAGGTCAGCGTATCCAGACGAGTGCACCTTGCAGACACCACGCTCGACCCTGCATCGACCGCCACAAATAACGTCACGTTGCCATCGACCCGCGGCACACCCGTCGCCCCCGCCAACGGCGACGTGATGTTCGGCGGCAGCAGCTCCGTCGTGAACGCCACCACCGCCGAATCGCTCGACGTCACGCTCCCGACCGTCTGGTTTGCCACGCACGAGTACGTGCTCCCCGCGTCAAGCGCAATCTGTGACACGCCCACCCCCCCCTCAGCCATCACCGGCACGGGCCGCCTCTGGAATTTGGAGTCGACGCGCACCGATACAGCCGCCAGGCCGTCGTTCGGGACGATTGCCGAACTCGTCTCCACCGTTGACAGCGAGTCCGTTCTTGTACAGTGGATGGACGCAGCGCTCGCTGCAGCGTCCACCGCCAGCGTAAGCGTCACGTTGCCACCTTCGCGCGCCACGCCCGTCGCCCCCGCCAGCGGCGACGTGATGTTTGGCGCAAGCAGCTCCGTCGTGAACGCCACCGCCGCCGAATCGCTCGAGGTCACGCTGCCCACCGTCTGGTTCGCCACGCACGAGTACGTCCTGCCTGCCTCCAGCGCGATCTGCAGCATTTGGCCAGCATTTCAGTCGGACCCTTCGCCGCAAACGACCCAAAAACACATCACGCACGGAGACCGTTGCATGATTGCTGTTTCCCGTGATCGCCACGCTCGTCTCTGTCGCAGAGAGCGTGTCCGAACGAGTGCACATCAATGACACTGCGCTTGCAGCAGCGTCCACCGCCAGCGTCAGCGTCACGTTTCCGCCCTCCCGCCCCACGCCCATCGCCCCCGCCAGCGGCGACGTGATGTTCGGCGGCAGCAGCTCCGTCGTGAACTCTACCTCCGCCGAGTCGCTCGACGTCACACTACCCGCTGTCTGGTTCGCCACGCACGAGTATGCCCATCCCGCCTCGACAGCAATCTGCGCAGTACCGATGCCCAGTCAGCAAGTGCCGCCTTTGCCTGCATCGAAAGGAGCCCTCCATGACATACCGAGACCATCGTCGAACCAGTGCCAAGAGCGATTGGCGCGCTTCCCGCCACTGAGGTCAGCGTATCCAGACGAGTGCACCTTGCAGACACCACGCTCGACCCTGCATCGACCGCCACAAATAACGTCACGTTGCCATCGACCCGCGGCACACCCGTCGCCCCCGCCAACGGCGACGTGATGTTCGGCGGCAGCAGCTCCGTCGTGAACGCCACCACCGCCGAATCGCTCGACGTCACGCTCCCGACCGTCTGGTTTGCCACGCACGAGTACGTGCTCCCCGCGTCAAGCGCAATCTGTGACACGCCCACCCCCCCCTCAGCCATCACCGGCACGGGCCGCCTCTGGAATTTGGAGTCGACGCGCACCGATACAGCCGCCAGGCCGTCGTTCGGGACGATTGCCGAACTCGTCTCCACCGTTGACAGCGAGTCCGTTCTTGTACAGTGGATGGACGCAGCGCTCGCTGCAGCGTCCACCGCCAGCGTAAGCGTCACGTTGCCACCTTCGCGCGCCACGCCCGTCGCCCCCGCCAGTGGCGACGTGATGTTCGGCGCAAGCAGCTCCGTCGTGAACGCCACCGCCGCCGAATCGCTCGAGGTCACGCTGCCCACCGTCTGGTTCGCCACGCACGAGTACGTCCTGCCTGCCTCCAGCGCGATCTGCAGCATTTGGCCAGCATTTCAGTCGGACCCTTCGCCGCAAACGACCCAAAAACACATCACGCACGGAGACCGTTGCATGATTGCTGTTTCCCGCGATCGCCACGCTCGTCTCTGTCGCAGAGAGCGTGTCCGAACGAGTGCACATCAATGACACTGAGCTTGCAGCAGCGTCCACCGCCAGCGTCAGCGTCACGTTCCCGCCAGCCCGCGGCACTCCCGTCGCCCCCGCCAGCGGCGAGGTAATGTTCGGCGGCAGCAGCTCCGTCGTGAACTCTACCTCCGCCGAGTCGCTCGACGTCACACTACCCGCTGTCTGGTTCGCCACGCACGAGTATGCCCGCCCTGCCTCCAGCGCAATCTGCGCGCCGCCGTCGATACATCGTTCAGCAACCGAACCAGGACAAGATGGAAAACGACACGCACCGACACATCCGCCTGGCCGCCGCTCGGTGCGATGGCCGCGCTCGTCTCCTCCGCCGACAATGTGTCCGTTCTCGTGCAGCGCACCGAGGTCGCGCTCGCCGCCTGATCCACTGCCAGCGTCAGCGTCACATTGCCGTCCACTCGCGGCACGCCCGTCGCCCCCGCCAGCGGCGACGTGATGTTCGGCGCTGAGAGCGCCGTCGTGAACGTGACCGACCCCGAGTCGATCGAGGTCACGCCCCCGACCGTCTGGTTCGCCACGCAGGAGTACGTCCTGCCTGCATCCAATGCGATCTGCGCCCCGCCGCCCGTTTCCCGCTCAGTCACGTGCAGCCGTCCGCACGCCAGGGCGGGCGCCTGCGCACCGATACCGTGGCCCGATTGCTGGCTGGAGTGATCGCTGCGCTGGTCGTCACCGGCAAGAGCGTGTCGGACCGAGTGCACCGCACGGAAGCCTCTGTCGCTGCGTTCTCCACCTCCAGCGTCAGCGTCACGTTGCCGTCCACCCGCTCCACATCCGTCCCTCCAGTCAGAGGTGATATGATGCTGGGAGGTTCGAGGGCGGTTGTGAACGTGATCGAGACCGAGTTTGGTGAGGATTCAAAGAAAATATTTGTTTGATTTGCTTCACAGATGTATTTGCGACCAGCATCGAGGGGGACCTGCAAATGGAGACGGCGGTGTTCAGGAAAAAAGTATTCCGCAACTCCGTGAAATTTGAAAATTGCAAGGGCGGACCTCAACTGACGTCTCGGTGGAGCCATCTGCAAAGGTGGACGTGATCGTGACTTGGATTGAGCTGTCGTCTTGGCGGGTGCAAAGTATTGCAACTTCATTTGCCGTGCTGCTGACGCTGACAGTGAACGTGACGTTTCCAGCATCGCGTGGAATGTCAGTGGCGTCGTTTGCCGGTGAGAGAATACTTGGAGCCTCGATGCTCGATTGCAACAATCTGCGACGCACTCCCGGCAGGCGAACTACCACAGGGAGAGATTCCTGCGACCGCCTGTTTTCACTTGTCTGGAACACCACGCAAGTATACTCGTCTGGAGCCGGAAGAGTAACCTGCAAGCGAATATCAGATTCAACACGGGCCCAGAAACGACGCCCGAACCCTGATTCGGTTGAAGAACGAAGTCCGTTCGCGATGCGAGCTTGCGACAGGTTGGACCGATGCGTGGCGAGGTGTGCAGGTGACAGTGGCCGAGTCGGCAGAGAGGCTGAGAGAAACTGAAAACTCGATGGTCGGATGCTTTGTGACTAACAGTCCTCCCACCCTGGGAAGGACACGATCTCGACCATGCAAATGCAATGCTGATAGCAATGTGATTCGTGGCCGAGCAAGGGGCGTGTCAACGGATAACAGTGCTCGACGCGGCGGCGTTGGAGGATTGTCCACAGCCGAATCAGGGGAGGTAACGCTTCCGACGGTTTGATTTGCACGGCAATCGTAGGTAACCGCGGTCACAAGAATAATCTGGGTTGATGCCAGTATATGTGGGCCTAACGCAACACAAAAAAGGAAGGGCAAGCACCTCGACCGAGGCATTCGTCTCTCCTGGGTTGTGGAGAAACGTGGTGTGATCGGATGTGGCGGAAGAACCGGACCCGTCTGTAGCCATACAGATGACAGAGACGTTCTCCACAAAAAGGTCGACTTCGAGATCGACGATGGCAACACCATTCCCAAAATCAGAAAAACTGATTAACGTGATGACCGGCGGCAGCAGCTCCGTCGTGAACTCCAACGCCGACGAGTCCCTCGACGTCACGCTCCCCACCGTCTGGTTCGCCACGCAAGAGTACACCCGCCCCGCCTCCAGCGCAATCTGTGCCACGCCCACCCCCCGCTCAGCCATCAGAGGCACGGGCCGCCTCTGGAATTCGTAGCCGACGCGCACCGACACGTTCGCCTGGCCGTCGCTAGGGATGATCGCCGAACTCGTCTCCACCGTTGCCAGCGTGTCTGTTCTCGTGCAGCGCACCGAGGCCGCGCCCGCCCCGTCGTCCACCGCCAGCGTCAGCGTCACGTTGCCGTCCGCTCGCTTCACGCCCGTCGCCCCCGCCAGCGGCGACGTGATGTTCGGCGCTGAGAGCGCCGTCGTGAACGTGACCGCCCCCGAGTCGATCGAGGTCACGCCCCCGACCGTCTGGTTCGCCACGCAGGAGTACGTCCTGCCTGCCTCCAGCGCGATCTGCGCCCCGCCGCCCGTTTCCCGCTCAGTAACGTGCAGCCCTCTTCACCCCAGGGCGGGCGCCTGCGCACCGATACCATGGCCCGATTGCTGGCTGGAGTGATTGCTGCGCTGGTCGTCTCCGGCAAGAGCGTGTCGGACCGAGTGCACCGCACGGAAGCCTCCGTCGCTCCGTTCTCCACCTCCAGCGTCAGCGTCACGTTGCCGTCCACCCGCTCCACACCCGTCGCCCCCGCCAGGGGATCCACGATGGCCGGAGCTCCGACTTCCGTCGTGAAGGCAACCAGCTCCGAGTCGCTCGACGTCACAGTCCCACGCTCTGATTCGCAACGCACGAGTACGCCCGCCCAGCTTCCAGCGCGATCTGCACACCGAGAGAACCCGACCCGCTAAGCCTTCCTCTCGGCAGCCCCCGCATTCCGATACAACCCACGCACCGACACGTTCGCCAAGCCGCCGCTAGGGCGATTGCCGCAGCCGTCGTAGCCGATTCCAGCGTGTCCGTTCTTGTGCAGAGGACGGACGCAGCACTCGCTTCAGCATCCACCGCCAGCGTCAGCGTCACGTTCCCGCCAGCCGCGGCACTCCCGTCGCCCCCGCCAGCGGCGAGGTAATGTTCGGCGGCAGCAGCTCCGTTGCGAACTCCACCGCCGCCGAGTCCCTCGACGTCGCGCTCCCACCGTCTGGTTCGCCACGCACGAGTACACCCGCCCCGCCTCCAGCGCGATCTGCGCGCAGGCCGTCGATGCATCGTTCAGCAACCGAACCAGGAGATCATGGAAAACGACACGCACCGACACATCCGCCTGTCCGCCGCTCGGTGCGATGGCCGCGCTCGTCTCCACCGCCGACAATGTGTCCGTTCTCGTGCAGCGCACCGAGGCCGCGCCCGCCCCGTCGTCCACCGCCAGCGTCAGCGTCACGTTGCCGTCCGCTCGCTTCACGCCCGTCGCCCCCGCCAGCGGCGACGTGATGTTCGGCGCTGAGAGCGCCGTCGTGAACGTGACCGACCCCGAGTCGATCGAGGTCACGCCCCCGACCGTCTGGTTCGCCACGCAGGAGTACGTCCTGCCTGCCTCCAGCGCGATCTGCGCCCCGCCGCCCGTTTCCCGCTCAGTAACGTGCAGCCCTCTTCACCCCAGGGCGGGCGCCTGCGCACCGATACCATGGCCCGATTGCTGGCTGGAGTGATTGCTGCGCTGGTCGTCTCCGGCAAGAGCGTGTCGGACCGAGTGCACCGCACGGAAGCCTCCGTCGCTCCGTTCTCCACCTCCAGCGTCAGCGTCACGTTGCCGTCCACCCGCTCCACACCCGTCGCCCCCGCCAGGGGATCCACGATGGCCGGAGCTCCGACTTCTGTCGTGAAGGCAACCAGCTCCGAGTCGCTCGACGTCACAGTCCCACGCTCTGATTCGCAACGCACGAGTACGCCCGCCCAGCTTCCAGCGCGATCTGCACACCGAGAGAACCCGACCCGCTAAGCCTTCCTCTCGGCAGCCCCGCATTCCGATACAACCCACGCACCGACACGTTCGCCAAGCCGCCGCTAGGGGCGATTGCCGCAGCCGTCGTAGCCGATTCCAGCGTGTCCGTTCTTGTGCAGAGGACGGACGCAGCACTCGCTTCAGCATCCACCGCCAGCGTCAGCGTCACGTTCCCGCCAGCCCGCGGCACTCCCGTCGCCCCCGCCAGCGGCGAGGTAATGTTCGGCGGCAGCAGCTCCGTTGCGAACTCCACCGCCGCCGAGTCCCTCGACGTCACGCTCCCCACCGTCTGGTTCGCCACGCACGAGTACACCCGCCCCGCCTCCAGCGCGATCTGCGCGCAGGCCGTCGATGCATCGTTCAGCAACCGAACCAGGAGATCATGGAAAACGCCACGCACCGACACATCCGCCTGGTCGCCGCTCGGTGCGATGGCCACGCTGCTCGTCTCCACCGCCGACAATGTGTCCGTTCTCGTGCAGCGCACCGAGGCCGCGCCCGCCCCGTCGTCCACCGCCAGCGTCAGCGTCACGTTGCCGTCCGCTCGCTTCACGCCCGTCGCCCCCGCCAGCGGTGACGTGATGTTCGGCGCTGAGAGCGCCGTCGTGAACGTGACCGACCCCGAGTCGATCGAGGTCACGCCCCCGACCGTCTGGTTCGCCACGCACGAGTACGTTCTGCCTGCCTCCAGCGCGATCTGCGCCCCGCCGCCCGTTTCCCGCTCAGTAATGTGCAGCCCTCTTCACCCCAGGGCGGGCGCCTGCGCACCGATACCATGGCCCGATTGCTGGCTGGAGTGATTGCTGCGCTAGTCGTCACCGGCAAGAGCGTGTCGGACCGAGTGCACCGCACGGAAGCCTCCGTCGCTCCGTTCTCCACCTCCAGCGTCAGCGTCACGTTGCCGCCCACCCGCTCCACACCCGTCGCCCCCGCCAGGGGATCCACGATGGCCGGAGCTCCGACTTCCGTCGTGAAGGCAACCAGCTCCGAGTCGCTCGACGTCACAGTCCCCACGCTCTGATTCGCAACGCACGAGTACGCCCGCCCAGCTTCCAGCGCGATCTGCACACCGAGAGAACCCGACCCGCTAAGCCTTCCTCTCGGCAGCCCCCGCATTCCGATACAACCCACGCACCGACACGTTCGCCAAGCCGCCGCTAGGGGCGATTGCCGCAGCCGTCGTAGCCGATTCCAGCGTGTCCGTTCTTGTGCAGAGGACGGACGCAGCACTCGCTTCAGCATCCACCGCCAGCGTCAGCGTCACGTTCCCGCCAGCCCGCGGCACTCCCGTCGCCCCCGCCAGCGGCGAGGTAATGTTCGGCGGCAGCAGCTCCGTTGCGAACTCCACCGCCGCCGAGTCCCTCGACGTCACGCTCCCCACCGTCTGGTTCGCCACGCACGAGTACACCCGCCCCGCCTCTAGCGCGATCTGCGCGCAGGCCGTCGATGCATCGTTCAGCAACCGAACCAGGAGATCATGGAAAACGACACGCACCGACACATCCGCCTGGTCGCCGCTCGGTGCGATGGCCGCGCTCGTCTCCACCGCCGACAATGTGTCCGTTCTCGTGCAGCGCACCGAGGCCGCGCCCGCCCCGTCGTCCACCGCCAGCGTCAGCGTCACGTTGCCGTCCGCTCGCTTCACGCCCGTCGCCCCCGCCAGCGGCGACGTGATGTTCGGCGCTGAGAGCGCCGTCGTGAACGTGACCGACCCCGAGTCGATCGAGGTCACGCCCCCGACCGTCTGGTTCGCCACGCACGAGTACGTTCTGCCTGCCTCCAGCGCGATCTGCGCCCCGCCACCCGTTTCCCGCTCAGTAACGTGCAGCCCTCTTCACCCCAGGGCGGGCGCCTGCGCACCGATACCATGGCCCGATTGCTGGCTGGAGTGATTGCTGCGCTAGTCGTCTCCGGCAAGAGCGTGTCGGACCGAGTGCACCGCACGGAAGCCTCCGTCGCTCCGTTCTCCACCTCCAGCGTCAGCGTCACGTTGCCGTCCACCCGCTCCACACCCGTCGCCCCCGCCAGGGGATCCACGATGGCCGGAGCTCCGACTTCCGTCGTGAAGGCAA
The DNA here is from genome assembly GCA_004431415.1 of Cyanophora paradoxa. Classification (NCBI taxonomy): domain Eukaryota; class Glaucocystophyceae; order Cyanophorales; family Cyanophoraceae; genus Cyanophora; species Cyanophora paradoxa. Next base: position 36,904 of record QPMI01000122.1, read on the forward strand.
CCAGCTCCGAGTCGCTCGACGTCACAGTCCCCACGCTCTGATTCGCAACGCACGAGTACGCCCGCCCAGCTTCCAGCGCGATCTGCACACCGAGAGAACCCGACCCGCTAAGCCTTCCTCTCGGCAGCCCCGCATTCCGATACAACCCACGCACCGACACGTTCGCCAAGCCGCCGCTAGGGGCGATTGCCGCAGCCGTCGTAGCCGATTCCAGCGTGTCCGTTCTTGTGCAGAGGACGGACGCAGCACTCGCTTCAGCATCCACCGCCAGCGTCAGCGTCACGTTCCCGCCAGCCCGCGGCACTCCCGTCGCCCCCGCCAGCGGCGAGGTAATGTTCGGCGGCAGCAGCTCCGTTGCGAACTCCACCGCCGCCGAGTCCCTCGACGTCGCGCTCCCCACCGTCTGGTTCGCCACGCACGAGTACACCCGCCCCGCCTCCAGCGCGATCTGCGCGCAGGCCGTCGATGCATCGTTCAGCAACCGAACCAGGAGATCATGGAAAACGACACGCACCGACACATCCGCCTGTCCGCTGCTCGGTGCGATGGCCGCGCTCGTCTCCACCGCCGACAATGTGTCCGTTCTCGTGCAGCGCACCGAGGCCGCGCCCGCCCCGTCGTCCACCGCCAGCGTCAGCGTCACGTTGCCGTCCGCTCGCTTCACGCCCGTCGCCCCCGCCAGCGGCGACGTGATGTTCGGCGCTGAGAGCGCCGTCGTGAACGTGACCGACCCCGAGTCGATCGAGGTCACGCCCCCGACCGTCTGGTTCGCCACGCACGAGTACGTTCTGCCTGCCTCCAGCGCGATCTGCGCCCCGCCGCCCGTTTCCCGCTCAGTAACGTGCAGCCCTCTTCACCCAGGGCGGGCGCCTGCGCACCGATACCATGGCCCGATTGCTGGCTGGAGTGATTGCTGCGCTGGTCGTCTCCGGCAAGAGCGTGTCGGACCGAGTGCACCGCACGGAAGCCTCCGTCGCTCCGTTCTCCACCTCCAGCGTCAGCGTCACGTTGCCGTCCACCCGCTCCACACCCGTCGCCCCCGCCAGGGGATCCACGATGGCCGGAGCTCCGACTTCTGTCGTGAAGGCAACCAGCTCCGAGTCGCTCGACGTCACAGTCCCCACGCTCTGATTCGCAACGCACGAGTACGCCCGCCCAGCTTCCAGCGCGATCTGCACACCGAGAGAACCCGACCCGCTAAGCCTTCCTCTCGGCAGCCCCCGCATTCCGATGCAACCCACGCACCGACACGTTCGCCAAGCCGCCGCTAGGGGCGATTGCCGCAGCCGTCGTATCCGATTCCAGCGTGTCCGTTCTTGTGCAGAGGACGGACGCAGCACTCGCTTCAGCATCCACCGCCAGCGTCAGCGTCACGTTCCCGCCAGCCCGCGGCACTCCCGTCGCCCCCGCCAGCGGCGAGGTAATGTTCGGCGGCAGCAGCTCCGTTGCGAACTCCACCGCTGCCGAGTCCCTCGACGTCACGCTCCCCACCGTCTGGTTCGCCACGCACGAGTACACCCGCCCCGCCTCTAGCGCGATCTGCGCGCAGGCCGTCGATGCATCGTTCAGCAACCGAACCAGGAGATCATGGAAAACGACACGCACCGACACATCCGCCTGTCCGCCGCTCGGTGCGATGGCCGCGCTCGTCTCCACCGCCGACAATGTGTCCGTTCTCGTGCAGCGCACCGAGGCCGCGCCCGCCCCGTCGTCCACCGCCAGCGTCAGCGTCACGTTGCCGTCCGCTCGCTTCACGCCCGTCGCCCCGCCAGCGGCGACGTGATGTTCGGCGCTGAGAGCGCCGTCGTGAACGTGACCGACCCCGAGTCGATCGAGGTCACGCCCCCGACCGTCTGGTTCGCCACGCAGGAGTACGTCCTGCCTGCCTCCAGCGCGATCTGCGCCCCGCCGCCCGTTTCCCGCTCAGTAACGTGCAGCCCTCTTCACCCCAGGGCGGGCGCCTGCGCACCGATACCATGGCCCGATTGCTGGCTGGAGTGATCGCTGCGCTAGTCGTCACCGGCAAGAGCGTGTCGGACCGAGTGCACCGCACGGAAGCCTCCGTCGCTCCGTTCTCCACCTCCAGCGTCAGCGTCACGTTGCCGCCCACCCGCTCCACACCCGTCGCCCCCGCCAGGGGATCCACGATGGCCGGAGCTCCAACTTCCGTCGTGAAGGCAACCAGCTCCGAGTCGCTCGACGTCACAGTCCCCACGCTCTGATTCGCAACGCACGAGTACGCCCGCCCAGCTTCCAGCGCGATCTGCACACCGAGAGAACCCGACCCGCTAAGCCTTCCTCTCGGCAGCCCCCGCATTCCGATACAACCCACGCACCGACACGTTCGCCAAGCCGCCGCTAGGGGCGATTGCCGCAGCCGTCGTAGCCGATTCCAGCGTGTCCGTTCTTGTGCAGAGGACGGACGCAGCACTCGCTTCAGCGTCCACCGCCAGTGTCAGCGTCACGTTCCCGCCAGCCCGCGGCACTCCCGTCGCCCCCGCCAGCGGCGAGGTAATGTTCGGCGGCAGCAGCTCCGTTGCGAACTCCACCGCCGCCGAGTCCCTCGACGTCACGCTCCCCACCGTCTGGTTCGCCACGCACGAGTACACCCGCCCCGCCTCCAGCGCGATCTGCGCGCAGGCCGTCGATGCATCGTTCAGCAACCGAACCAGGAGATCATGGAAAACGACACGCACCGACACATCCGCCTGTCCGCCGCTCGGTGCGATGGCCGCGCTCGTCTCCACCGCCGACAATGTGTCCGTTCTCGTGCAGCGCACCGAGGCCGCGCCCGCCCCGTCGTCCACCGCCAGCGTCAGCGTCACGTTGCCGTCCGCTCGCTTCACGCCCGTCGCCCCCGCCAGCGGCGACGTGATGTTCGGCGCTGAGAGCGCCGTCGTGAACGTGACCGACCCCGAGTCGATCGAGGTCACGCCCCCGACCGTCTGGTTCGCCACGCAGGAGTACGTCCTGCCTGCCTCCAGCGCGATCTGCGCCCCGCCGCCCGTTTCCCGCTCAGTAACGTGCAGCCCTCTTCACCCCAGGGCGGGCGCCTGCGCACCGATACCATGGCCCGATTGCTGGCTGGAGTGATCGCTGCGCTAGTCGTCACCGGCAAGAGCGTGTCGGACCGAGTGCACCGCACGGAAGCCTCCGTCGCTCCGTTCTCCACCTCCAGCGTCAGCGTCACGTTGCCGTCCACCCGCTCCACACCCGTCGCCCCCGCCAGGGGATCCACGATGGCCGGAGCTCCGACTTCCGTCGTGAAGGCAACCAGCTCCGAGTCGCTCGACGTCACAGTCCCCACGCTCTGATTCGCAACGCACGAGTACGCCCGCCCAGCTTCCAGCGCGATCTGCACACCGAGAGAACCCGACCCGCTAAGCCTTCCTCTCGGCAGCCCCCGCATTCCGATACAACCCACGCACCGACACGTTCGCCAAGCCGCCGCTAGGGGCGATTGCCGCAGCCGTCGTAGCCGATTCCAGCGTGTCCGTTCTTGTGCAGAGGACGGACGCAGCACTCGCTTCAGCATCCACCGCCAGCGTCAGCGTCACGTTCCCGCCAGCCCGCGGCACTCCCGTCGCCCCGCCAGCGGCGAGGTAATGTTCGGCGGCAGCAGCTCCGTTGCGAACTCCACCGCCGCCGAGTCCCTCGACGTCACGCTCCCCACCGTCTGGTTCGCCACGCACGAGTACACCCGCCCCGCCTCCAGCGCGATCTGCGCGCAGGCCGTCGATGCATCGTTCAGCAACCGAACCAGGAGATCATGGAAAACGACACGCACCGACACATCCGCCTGTCCGCCGCTCGGTGCGATGGCCGCGCTCGTCTCCACCGCCGACAATGTGTCCGTTCTCGTGCAGCGCACCGAGGCCGCGCCCGCCCCGTCGTCCACCGCCAGCGTCAGCGTCACGTTGCCGTCCGCTCGCTTCACGCCCGTCGCCCCGCCAGCGGCGACGTGATGTTCGGCGCTGAGAGCGCCGTCGTGAACGTGACCGACCCCGAGTCGATCGAGGTCACGCCCCCGACCGTCTGGTTCGCCACGCAGGAGTACGTCCTGCCTGCCTCCAGCGCGATCTGCGCCCCGCCGCCCGTTTCCCGCTCAGTAACGTGCAGCCCTCTTCACCCCAGGGCGGGCGCCTGCGCACCGATACCATGGCCCGATTGCTGGCTGGAGTGATCGCTGCGCTAGTCGTCACCGGCAAGAGCGTGTCGGACCGAGTGCACCGCACGGAAGCCTCCGTCGCTCCGTTCTCCACCTCCAGCGTCAGCGTCACGTTGCCGCCCACCCGCTCCACACCCGTCGCCCCCGCCAGGGGATCCACGATGGCCGGAGCTCCAACTTCCGTCGTGAAGGCAACCAGCTCCGAGTCGCTCGACGTCACAGTCCCCACGCTCTGATTCGCAACGCACGAGTACGCCCGCCCAGCTTCCAGCGCGATCTGCACACCGAGAGAACCCGACCCGCTAAGCCTTCCTCTCGGCAGCCCCCCCATTCCGATACAACCCACGCACCGACACGTTCGCCAAGCCGCCGCTAGGGGCGATTGCCGCAGCCGTCGTAGCCGATTCCAGCGTGTCCGTTCTTGTGCAGAGGACGGACGCAGCACTCGCTTCAGCGTCCACCGCCAGCGTCAGCGTCACGTTCCCGCCAGCCCGCGGCACTCCCGTCGCCCCCGCCAGCGGCGAGGTAATGTTCGGCGGCAGCAGCTCCGTTGCGAACTCCACCGCCGCCGAGTCCCTCGACGTCACGCTCCCCACCGTCTGGTTCGCCACGCACGAGTACACCCGCCCCGCCTCCAGCGCGATCTGCGCGCAGGCCGTCGATGCATCGTTCAGCAACCGAACCAGGAGATCATGGAAAACGACACGCACCGACACATCCGCCTGGCCGCCGCTCGGTGCGATGGCCGCGCTCGTCTCCACCGCCGACAATGTGTCCGTTCTCGTGCAGCGCACCGAGGCCGCGCCCGCCCCGTCGTCCACCGCCAGCGTCAGCGTCACGTTGCCGTCCGCTCGCTTCACGCCCGTCGCCCCCGCCAGCGGCGACGTGATGTTCGGCGCTGAGAGCGCCGTCGTGAACGTGACCGACCCCGAGTCGATCGAGGTAACGCCCCCGACCGTCTGGTTCGCCACGCACGAGTACGTTCTGCCTGCCTCCAGCGCGATCTTGGCGAGGATTAGCTAGAGTTTGCACCAAAAAAGTTACACGTACAGATATAGATGCTGTGTCGAATACTGGGAAAATTGAAGAGCTTGCGGTGAATGTCGATCCAGAGTCTGATCGAAGACATCTTACCGCGATCCAAGTTGCCCAGAAGTCTACAGACACCTTAATTGTGACGTGTCCGTTCATATTTCGAGAAACAGAAGTGGAGCTTTGAACTGGTGACGAAATAGATGGCGGAGACACCGAGAGGGGATCTAATGCCGAAATGGACACGTTGTTGAGCACGGTCATGGAGCAGTTCTGCGGCACAGTGAAGTTGACAGTCACGTTGTAGAAGACGATGCGGGTCGCGGGGGTTGTAGGCCAGGTCGTGCTGTTCTCCAGGGAGGCGACGAGGGAGGTCAGGTCCGACGCCGTGCTGGGCGTGAACGTGGTGTTGCCCAGGTCTCCAGCAAGGAGGCCCCCAGCGTCCGATGTTATCGTGCAGTTGATTGGGCTCTCTCCAAACACGACGAAAGAAGACGAGCAGCCGAAGGTAGCACCTGGACCAGAGTTGGAAAGGCTCTAACGAACAAGTAGAGAATACTTACCGTACAAGGCGATTGACCCTGAGCCCACTGCATCCGAGCTTCCCACTGCAGGGTTCCATGCCACCGCGACTGACGCGCTCGTCGAGGTGGAAGTCAACGATGCAAAAGCTGTGAGTTGCAGCACGGAATTGCTCAAAGTAGTGGGGTTGACTGTCAAGTCCGAAGATGACGTGACCACGAAATCATCCAGGAGCAGAGGGGCCGCTACGGCTGTCCCACCACTGAAAGAACAAGACGACTGAGAGCCACGTGATAGCCTGGAGGGGTTGCAGCTGAGCGTCCAGTTCGCAGAGAGGTCGACGAGAGTGACCGTGAAAGATGCAATGCTGGTGGAGCCCCAGGTCGAGCTGAAGGCTATTGAGATCGTTGCAGTTGTTGCCGCTGAGCTGGAGTTTCCAGTGGCGGTCAATGAGAATGAGCTGGTCGCCTGGTCCCAGAATGTGTTCGACAACGTGAGCCCTGTCGAACTCACTGCTATGGTAAAGTCGCTAAGGAAAAGAGTACCGATTGACCCCCCTCCAGTTGCAGAGCAAGACATGCTCGTGGTGCGTCTCATTCTAGATCGATCGCAGGACAAGCTGTACGGCGATGTGCTAGTGTCCAGGTCTGCAGGCAGGTCAGAGACAAAATGACGAGGGCGTACAGAAAGGAGCACCAAATATGTCGACAAAGTAGGCACTTGAGCTGATATTCGGGAATGAGCTTGTTGAGCATACAATACTTGTGTCCAACTGGACATAAACCGAGCCAGAGTTCTGTAGCATTGCGCTGTCCGCTGTGAGTGTGAAGGTCAAGTTCGATGTTGTTATCCAACTTGGGTTGGTGACTGTTAAGCCAGAGCTGGCTTTAAACAGAAGATCAGATGTCAGGAAGTTGGATGAGACGATCCCGCCGGTCAGTGTGCAAATGGTAGAGAAACCCCTTCTTAAACGACTTGCCAAGCAAGACAGGCTCCAGGTCCCAACGCTTGTTATGCCTGTGAAACGATTTAGAAAGACATGACGAAGCCAGCACACTAGTTGAATTGCTGCTCACTGATGGCTGTCAAGCTCGAAGATGATGCGAGAGTGCGTGATGCTCCTGCCCTCAATGTAAGAGAAGCTGTGTTCCACACTGCAGTCACAGTTGCACTCCCAGTGCTGGAGCTTGATGTCGTCAGCGTCCACGTCCAGTCAGAGGAAACTCTGCGTGGTTTTGGCAGGTTCTGTCAGGTTCAACGATAACTGTTTTTTTTAAAAAAGAGCCATAGCCATACCGTGATGCCGCACCAACTGCGAAGACCGGTGTGCTGCTCGAGTTCGATAGGACCTCAGATCCATCGAAGTAGGCACTCCCCGAAATAACTGCTCCAGAGAAGGTGCAGGTGGCAGTTGACCCCAGCAAGAACCTTGTGTACCCACAGGACACACTGCCTCCACTAATATCTGTGGAGGAGATTCAAGAATCGCAAAGGCGCGCGGGAGACGAAAAGCACCAATAGAGGACACAGTTGTTTTGTTGCCAAGAAAGGTCAACTGCCAAGGTGAATTACAATCTGAAGCGGTATTCGGGTATGTGCAGGATTGAGTAAAGTGCCGCAGGTACGACATAAACGTCAGTTTCCGTGCTTGGGTGCTTGTATAGGTAAAGGTCTTGCCAGCACAAGGGGCAGCACTGGTTCCACAAGCTGTGCCAGTCAGGATGACTTGGTCGCATGAGCAGGTTCCTGTTGTAGGCGCCGTGAAGCCCGTGGTGGCATCACAGGCAGAAGGCGCGATGCAGTCTTGGTAGTACTGGCCACTGCAAGTGGTTGCTGCCCCACTGATCGTGTAGCCTGTACAGGTCGTTCCAAACGTAAAGCCCGGAACTGTTGCACTGGATGAACCAAGCGAAAGCTCCGTAGATGTTACAGGTGGATCTGAGGTGGGACGGACTTGTGCGCCTGCCAATGGGATGTCAAGAAGGTATGACTTGTATAGCGTCCTTGAGCCCGAGCCCGTGGCTTCTGTTCCCAGAAAACAAGTGGAGGCAGAATATGAGCATGTGACCACGGTCCCGACTTGAACTTTGGTGGGCGAACAGCTCAGGAATGCGGGAAGAGTGTGCGCGGCTGCACCAGGTTTGCCACAGACCGGATAAGTCACTGCGCCACCTGATGCCTGCTGCCACATCGTGCACATGATGATGCATGCAAGGTTGAGAACCCAGGGCGGAATCAGAATCTGCTGCAGAAGGATTACTGACATCAGCCAGCGTCAATCTTCCAGCTAACCTTTGCAAGTCTTTTCCTCGTTCTCCACCTGGTCTCCATACTATGCTGAAGCATGCGCCTGGCGATATGCATGCTGCGTTCACAGCGGACAGACGCGTGCGCTTGCCTGGGCTGCAACATGGCTGGACTCTGCTGGCGATGCCTCTGTCGCCAGAGAGCGCGAAGCAGTTCGATTAAAGCGGCTCCAGCGCTCACACGGGACCTCGGCAAGAATGCCCAGGGTCGAGCGCTTCTGAACGCAAGCTGCAGATGTGCTTGCTGCAACGCTCGATGTGCTGCTTTGCTTAGCTATCCTTAGCTAAGAGTGGCTGTCCCGCCAATTGCATCCGCATCAGGCCTCGTCCGCGCTGCGCGTCGATGGGCTTGACAGCTGGCCGCGTGCATCGCCCGTGATCAAACGATGGTAGAAGAGCGACTGATGCCTCGATAGCGCCGGCGATGGGGAGCTGAGCTGGCTTAGTTCGTGGCCAGCACCGATCTGGGCGCAGCAGGACGGAAGCCTGCTGGAGTTCGACGCGCTCCTGGACGCACGGGCGGCGAGCTGGGCCCTGCTAGGCCCGGTTCAAGGCTGACAAGGCTGCCAAGGCAGCGATTGGGGGTACACGGGTCAGGGGGACTGGTGCAAGTCGTCTTTGCAGCGGTCGTCTTTGCTCGCGCGAGTCTAGAATCGGAGGCCTCGCGCAATGGCTTCCGAGGTTCGCCGGCGGAAGCAGGAACCGGTGGCTTCGAGGCCGTCGGACGCGGCTTCCCGCGATGCGGAGGACACGAAGAAAGAGGCGGGGCCGAAGCTGCTCGTCGCCACCTGGGACCAGACGTGGGCGAGTTCGAAGGATAACTCACTCGGACTCGTCCTCATCATCTGCATTCTTGCGTTCGCGACCCGCTTCTGGATGCTCTGGAATCCGCCTGAAGTCGTCTTCGACGAGGCCCGTCACGCCGCCGCTTCCCGCCATGTCCGCCGTCTGATGCTGCGGGCCTGCAGGTTCACTTCGGCAAGTTCGCGAATGGCTACCTCACCGGCAAGTTCTTCTTCGATATCCATCCGGTGCGCGATTGGGTTCGAGCCAAGCAAACGTGTGCCCTCGAACACGCGCCCCTGCAGCCGCTGGGCAAGATGCTTCTGGCGTGGGCCGCGGGCTTCAACAAGGAGTACCACGCGGACTTCGAGTTCAAGAACATCGGGGACAAGTACGAGGACGGGCACCACGTACCGTACCTGCTCCTTCGCGGGGCGCCCGCGTTGTATGGCACTCCCTCCCTCGAATTCTGCTCAGCTTCCTGACCCGCTTCCCGCCCGACAGCGCGAGCGCGCTGACGTGCCCGCTGGTGTTCTTCACGGCGCGGCAGCTGGGCGCGTCCCTGACGGCGTCGTTCCTGGCGGCGTGCATGATCGTGTTCGACACGGCGCTGCTCGTCCAGTCCCGCCTCATCCTCATCGACAGCTTCCTGTTCTTCTTCATCACCCTTGCCATGCTCTGCTCGTTCTGGTGCGTCCTGCGCGCCGCCCCGCTCGCGCCGGCCGCCGAGGCACCCGCCGGCGCAGCCTGCACAGCTACACGCAGGACGACAGGCGCCTCTTCTCGCGGGGCTACTACTTCTGGCTGGTCGCAACGGGCGTCTCGGCGGGCCTCGCCGCGAGCGTCAAGTGGACCGCCCTCGCCGCCGTGGGCGCCATCGGGCTCCACCACGTGATCATGGTGAGCCCGCGCGCGCCGGGCCAGCCGGGCGGCCCGCGCGCTCGGTGCCGGCGGTGACTGGCCCCGGCGCGGGCGCAGCCGTTCGCGCCCATGCGGCTGCCGCGGCTCGCCTTCCGTCTCGTGCGGGCGCTCGGCGGGCTGCTCCGCCAGCTCGCCGGCCGCCCGCCCCTAGAGGAAGAGGCAGCTAGCGCCCCGCCGCCGCCGCGCGCCGCGTCCGAGCCGCGGCCGCGCAGACGCTGTACAACCTGCGGGCGAAGGGCGCGACTGGCTCGCTCCCGCGCCTCTTCGGGGACCTCCTCACGCGCGCCCTCTTCCTCGCCGCCCTCCCCGTCGTCGTCTACGTCTTCTTCCAGGCGCGCCCCGCCCGGCTCCCCCGCCGCCCGCCCCGCGCCGCCGCCGCCTGAGGCCGGCGCAGTGGCTCCACTTCCGCATGCTGCCGCTCTCAGGCCCCGGGGACCCCTTCATGACCCCCGCCTTCCGCGCCACCCTCGAGGCCCGCCCCGCCCCGCCCCGTCCCGCCCGCCCCGCGGCGCTCGCGGCGCGACGCGGGGCGCAGGGGAGCCTGAGCGCGGGGGAGCGGGCGGCGGCGGGCCCGATCAGCTTCTTCGAGAAGACGTGGGAGATGATGCGGACGATGTACGCGACGAACGCGGCGATCAAGGAGCCGCACTCGTGGCAGTCCGAGTGGTGGACGTGGCCGCTGAACAAGCGCGGCATCCACTACTGGCAGGGGCGCTCCCCCGGCAACCACCCGGAGACCGGCGAGGCCCTCGCCGTCCGCATCTACCTCCTCGGCAACCCCGCCGTCTGGTGGGGCTCCTCCGTCCTCGTCGGTGCCCCCGCCCCGACCCGTCCCGCCCCCCCACCGCGGGGCCCGGCGCTGAGGCCGAAAGCCAGCGATCTCGCTGGTGGTGGGCGGGGCGATGCTGCTCTTCGAGATCCCCTTCTCGGCGGCCTCGCAGCGCTACCTCTCCCTCACCGCCTTCCTCTTCATGGAGTGGCTCCTCAACCTTCTCCCGTCCGCCCACCCCGCCCTGCTCACCCCCGCACGCGCGCCCGCCCTGACGCCAGCTGCCCCGCGCAGCTACGTGCCGATCAAGCGGTGCACGTTCCTCTACCACTACTTCCCGGCGCTCCTCTGCGCGATCTACATGAGCGCGGTGCTGCTCGAGCGCGTCTTCGGGGGCCGCCCCCGCCTCCTCAAGGCCGTCGCCGCCGCCCTCCTCGCCGTGATCGTCGCCGCCTACTGGTACTGGTCGCCCTTCGTCTACGCCCTGCCCCTCACCAACTCCCAATTCGAGGCCCGCGTCTGGCTCAACGGCTGGCGCTAGGCCTCCCTGCCCCCGCTTGCTCCCACCAATTTTGCAGTTTGCAGTTTTTATCAACGTGGTCTTATCGACCTCTCTCTCGTAATTTTGAGGCCCGCGTGTCGCTCGAAACCGAGGGCTGCATTGAAAGAGGGAAGGGAAAGGCGAGGGCGGGGCGGGCGGGGCTGTCACTCCTTGACGGTGACGGAGGGGAGGCGCTCGCAGACGCTCTCCCAGGTGACGGAGCCCTCGCAGAGGCCCCGGATGAGCGCCGGCATCTCCGCCATCTTCCCCCGCACCTGCGCCCCGGGGCGGTTCGCGGGCGGGGAGGGCAGGGCGGGGACCGCGGGGCGGGGCGGGGCGGGCCTGCTTGCAGGAGTCGCGCTCGCGGAGGGTGCAGGACTCGTCGGCGAGCGAGTCGAAGTCGATGGTGCACGCGAACGGTGTCCCCAGCTCGTCGAACCGCGCGTACCTGCCCCCCCCCCGGCTCGCCGCCGCCCCGCGCGGGGCCCGGCGGGGCGCGGCGGAGCGGACCGCTTGCCGATGGAGGTGGAGGAGTCGTCCATGCGGGTGGCGAGGCCGGCGGCGATGAGGCTGTTGTAGAGCTTCTGCACCAGCGGCGCGAACTTGTCGTTGCCCTGTCCCGGCGTCGGCCTCGCGGGGCGGGGCGGGGGCGGGGGCGGGGCGGGGGCGGCACCTGGAGGGGGAAGACGGCGCACTTGACGGGGGCGACGAGGGCGGGGAGGCGGAGGACGGCGCGCTGCTCGTCCCCCTCCCGCACGTAGTACGCGTGCTCCAGGATCCCTGCCGCCCCCTCGCGTCACGCCTCGTCCCCCCCGCCGGCGCGCGGCGGGGCCGGCACCGGTCATGATGCGCCCGATGCCGAACGAGGGCTCGATGACCGACGGGTAGTAGTTCCGCCCGTTCACTTTCTTCGTTGTCTGCGCGGCGCCTCGGCCCGGGCCGCCCCCGGCGCGCGGGGACGAGGCAGGGGACGGGGCGGGGCGGGCCTTCTTGAAGGCGACCATCTCCTTGGTGATGGTGGCGGCCTGGCCGGTGGCGAGGGTGACCGACGCCGAGCCGGCGGCGTCGAGCTGCACCTGCAGCTGCAGCGCCGCGTGCTCCTCCAGCGTCGTCAGGTGCTCCAGCACCTGCCCCGCCCTCAGCGGGGGCGCGGCCCGGCGCGGCCCGGCGCGGGCGGGGCGGGGGTGCCTTCTTGGAGTCGGTGCGGAAGGTGGTGCCGAGGAGGCCCTTGTTGGGCAGCGTCTCGAGCACCTCCACCATCTGCCCCCCGCCCCGCCCCGCCCGTCACGCCACCGGCCCGCCCCGCCCGGCCCGCCGCGCCGCGCCCCCGGGCCGGGCGGGCGCGCCTGGGGCTCCTTGAAGTCCTCCCACGCCACCAGCTCCGTCTTCGACTTGTCCGAGTGCGCCTGCAGTGCCCTCAGCGCCGGGGCCGGGGCGGGGCGGGGCGGGGCGGGGCGGGGGGGGGCGGGCCTTGAGGTCGAAGCAGGCGCGGTCGGCGTGGCCGACGCACTCGACCCAGCCGATGGACATGCGGATCTCGGCGTCCCAGCAGTCGCACGCGTAGTGCGCCATCTCCGTGCTCAGGTGCTGCCGGAAGCGCAGGAACTCGGGCCGCACGCCGGCCCGCGTCATGAAGAGGTGCGTCCGCGCCATGAAGTACCCCAGCGTCTCGTTGTTGATCATCCCCGACTTCACCGCCTCCCCCACCTGGCCCGCCCCGCCCCGCTCAGCCCCCGCGCCGTGCCCGGGGATGCCGCCCCGCGCACCTTCATCTTGATGGTCTTGCCGGTGGTGAGCTGCGCGTCGCGCGGGAAGAGCTGCATCTCGATGTCCGCGATGCTGCTGAACTTCGCGTGCGCCTGCGCCCCGGGCGTCGGCGCCGCGGCGGCGGCGGGGCGGGCCGGGGCGGGCCGGGCAGACCTTGTCGTTCGGGTTCACGAAGTGCTCGATCTCGGCGAGCGTGAACTCGCGCACGCGGATGAGGCCCGAGCGCGGCGCGATCTCATTGCGGAACGCTAGGCCGATCTGCGCGCCGGCGAACGGCATGCGGCCGCCGTTGTGCTCCAGCAGCCGCTTGAAGTTGACGAAGATGCCCTGCGCCGTCTCCGGGCGCATGTAGCCGGTGAGGTTGCCGGACGGGCCGATCTGTCCGCCGGGCCCTCAGCGGCGGCGCGCGCGGCGGCCGGCGGCCGGGTGCCGGCGGACCTGGGTCTGGAACATCAGGTTGAACGGCTTGGGCTCGCTAAGGTCGTTGCCGGTGTCCGGAGCCTTCACGTTGTACTCCTTAAGCGCCTTGGAGAGCTGCTCCTGGCCCATGGCGCCGGCCTGGGCGCGGACGCGGTCCAGCTCCGCCCGGCGGGCCTCGGTCACGGTCGGCTCCGCCATCATCTTGTCAAGAACCTGCGCGGGCACGAGATAGAGAGTCGGACCGGCCCCGCCGCCGCGCGCGAAAAAGGAATGTGGCGCGGCGAGCCGCCTTAGCTATGCGGCTGGCGTTGGCTGATCGCGAGAGGCGCGCACGTCCTCGAGGATCTTGTCGGCGCGGTAGCAGTCACCCGTCTTCTCGTCCTTGACGAGGAAGTCGTTGAACTTGTCGACGTGCCCGGAGGTCTTCAGAACCACCTCTGGCGTCACGGTCGTCGTGTCGACCTCGAGCATGTTCTCCTCCAGGACGAAGTGCTGGCGCCAGAGCTGCAGCATGTTCGCTTTGAACGCGCATCCCGGCGGGCCGAAGTCGTACAGGCCGCCCACGCCGCCGTAAATCTCGAACGCGGGCGCGATGAAGAATCGCCGCTTAAGGACGCCCTCGAGGCCGGCGCGGTCGAACGACACGGAGTCGCCGGCAGTGGACTTGTGATACAGCTTGACCTTCTGCTCGAAGTCCGCGCGCAGCCGCTTCAGCTCCTCGACGGCGGATTCGATCTTGGCCTTGTCGGCGCCGGCCTGCTTGAGCTCGCGCACTTGCGACGCCTGGGACGTGATCTTCGCGTTCAGCGCATCGAGCTCCGGGTTGCCTGCGGCGGCGTCAGCGGGAGGGCCTCGGATGAAGCGGGGACGCACCCTCCGCCATGGTGAACGGCGCGCCCTTTCTAAACGGTTTGCTACTGAGCTGCCTGACTGCCGCGCTCGCTCCCGAACGAACAAGCCGGGCCGCGCGAACAAGCGGGAGCGCCGTGGCGTCAAATCGAGTGCCCCCCCTTCCGAGGGTTTCGGGGGTTTCAGCCGGAGCTCCGCGCACATTCTAGAGCTGCAGTTCCTCAATCAGGGCCCAGCCGGCAGCCTTCGGCCCGACCCCCTCGGTGCACGCCGCACGCGCGCCGTCGTGTGAGAGATGCCCAGCAGCACAGCGTTCGCCTGCGCGCCGTTGGCGTCGATGCCGTCGACGTCTTTCGCCGCCGCGCCGTGCCCCAACCCGCTGCTCCGGCCTCTTGCGGTCCCCTCCGCTAGCTTCGTCCGGCGGCAGGCCACTCCCTCCGCCCCCGCGCTCGGCCGCCGGCCTGCTACTGCCGCGCCACAGCGCCACGCTTTCTACTGCGCGGCGGGTCCGGGTCCCGCCGGGGATGGAGCGGGGCCGGCCAGGATCCGCGTGGAGCGCCTGACACTCAACACCGTGAACCCTGAGCTCGAATCGCTCTCCAACAAGCTGCTGCAAAATATGGTTGAAGCTCAAATCTCCTTCCCCACGGAAATCTACCTGGTTGGCCGCGCCCCGCGTGCGCGGTTGGCAGCGCGGCCCGGTCCCTGAGCCCGCCGCGGCGCACGTGCGCAGAAGAGGCCCCGCAAGATGATCGGCATCTTCAAGATGCAGCCCTGGAACGGCCGGCACCTGGAGAGTGCGTGGGCTCCCCGTCAAGCCGGCGCGCATCCGCCCGGCAGCCGCCCTCCCCTGACGCGTGGGCGGGGGCGCAGTCGACGGGAAGACGTACAAGATCCTTGAATACACAAAAAGGTACAAGTTCTCGATCCGGGGCTACGAGCTCGCCGCCCAGCACGTCGTCGTCAAGAGCTTCGAGCCGGAGACGGACGACCCGCCCGTCGAGTAGCCCGCCGGCGGCCGCCCCGTTGCCTTCAGCCTGTACCATAGCCCGCGATGTAGAGCCCCCCCGGGCGGCGCTGTACAGCCCCCGCGCCGCCCCTTCTCGACCGCCGCCCCTCCGGGCCTGGCGCCGGCCAGTACGGACAATGTCCCCCAATCGCTCCCGGAGTCCATCAATGCGGCAGCTCCCTCCAGGCGACATCGTCGTTGGGGATGTATGCGAGGAGCAGCAAAGCATCGAAGGGCCGCGGGGGCCAGGCGGGCGGCGTCACAGGGGCTCTTCCGGGGGCCGGCGGAGGGCCGGGGGCAGCTGCGGGGGGTCCCACTCGAAGGCGAAGGAGCGCTGCGCGTGGCGGAGGGCGTGGTACACGAAGAGCAGCAGCCTGCGGCCCCGGCCCGCGCGCATAAGGTTAGAGGCGGTGAGCGCTGCGGCGGGGCGGCGGGGCGGGGCGGGGCGGGCCGGTCGAGGTTGAGGCGGACGTCGGCGAAGTTGCGGACGATCTGCTGCTCGTTCTCCCGGTCCAGCCGCGTCTCCATCATCTGCACCGCGCCCGCTCGAGGCCGGAGGAGGCGGTGCCACGGTGTGTGGCGGGCCGGACCCTCGCGTGGTTGATGCGCAGCTCCTCCCGCAGCACCGGGTAGTAGTAGGACTTGATCCGGTGCTCCCTGCGCCCCGTCGGCGGGCCGCGGGGCAGCGGGGCGGGGCGCGGGGCAGCGGGGCGGGGGCGGCGCGGGGCGGACCAGGTCCAGACGTAGGCCTCCATGCGCTCGGAGCGGTGGGAGGAGACGTTGAACCAGTCGACGAAGACGGCGGCGGCGCCGGGGGCGAGGAAGGAGCCGAGGAAGGAGATGCCCCCGCACGGGCTCACCAGCACCGCGTAGCCCCGCATCAGCCGCGCCTGCTCGAGCACCGAAAGGCCCCGCGGGTCCACCATGTCGACCGCCACGCCGAGCTGCGCCGCCAGCGCCGCCGCCACCGCCTCGTCATCGAGGAGCTCCCGGCGGCCCCGCTTGCGCGCGAAGGCGACGCGCGGGGGGCCGGGCCCGGGGCCGGCGGCGGGGTCGACGCCGATGGCGGCGGAGAAGTGGTCGATGAAGGCGGGCCAGCGGCGGCCCTCGAAGACGAAGCCGCGGCGCGCCGTCCCCGCCACCAGGCGCCGGAAGCAGAGCAGGCCCTCCTCGGGGGCGTACAGGTGGAAGAGCGCCGGGCGCCGGTCCGTCACGCCCGGCCACATCTCCTGCACCGTCCGGCACGTCGTGTCGTTGAAGCTCTCGTACAGGCTGCGCCCCGTCAGGGCCGGCCGGCCGGGCGGGCGGGGCGGGGGCGGCGGGGCGAGGCGGGGGCGGCGGGCGCCTGCAGTTGTTCTCGAGGAGGACCTGGATGTCCCGCGTCTCGATGCCGAAGTCCCGCGTGACGACCCACACCGGGAAGACAAAGTCCCCCAGCGCTGCCCCCGCCCCGCGCCCCGCCCCCTCAGCGCGGCGCCGCGGCCGGCGGGGCGGGGCCGTGCCGTGGCCGAAGTTGCCCGGCATGTCTGCGGGGCGGGCGAGCGGGCGGGCCGGGCGGTCAGTGCGGCTCCGGGGCGCGGGGCGGGCGGGGCGGGCGTGGCGGGCACAGAGGTCGAGGCCGTGGTAGACGTGGACGGCGGCCTCGTCGTAGATCGCCTCCGCCGGCACCGGCCCGTCCACGTGCACCGGCGCCCACGGGTACTGCCCGGCGCCCCGTCAAATTCATCGCAGGCAGAAGGTCGATGCCGTGCCCCGGACCCGGCGGCCGCACCGGCTCGCGCAGCTTCAGGCTCAGCAGCTCCCACGGGAACTCGTCGATCACGTCCCCGTCGCTCAGCACCGGCTCCGGCCGCACCCCGGGCTCTTGGTAGTAGAGCACGAAGCTGGCGAACGCACGGAGCGGTCAGCGGCGCGTCGCCGAGTCGGGGGGCCGGCGAGGCGGGGGCACCTGTCGTTCCTCCGCATGCACACGTCCCGGAACAAGCACGTGCGGTCCCACCAGGTCTCCGTGTAGCCGCCGCCGCCCAGGCAGTGGTGCGACGAGTACCGCGGCCGCGCTCCGGCTCCATCGCACAGCTGCAGCGCTAGAAGCGCTAGGGAAACGATGGAAGCGGAGAGCGCCGCTGCTAGGGGCAACCTGCGAGGGCTTGTACGCGCGCTGGCCGCCGCCGCCGCGAACGGCAAGCGGGGCCGCGCGCGGGCCGCGCCCGCCGCCACGTTGCGCACGTTGCGGAGGTTCTACAGCGCTCGGCGCTCTCGCTCCGCTGCTGGGCACTCTGCCCGCTGTGCCCTAAGCGCGCGCGAGCTGGCGCTCGGCTCGCTGGGTCCGGTCAAGCGCTGTGCCTCGTCGCTTCGCTGCGAGCCTTTGGAGAGTATTCGTTGATGTTTTGCATGCGAACGAGGCCCGTGCGCGCCGCGGCTTTGACTTGTCGCTTGGGGTACAACTTCAGCCTTCCAGAAAAAAGGCCGAGCCAACTCAGCGGTTAGTCCATCCGACCCCAGCAAGCACCTCTGGAGCATTTCCCCGGCCATTCTGCCCCGTTTCAAGCGCCGCCGCGCGTCGACAATTCAAATTCACCTGATCGCACTGAGGCCCTAGCGCCGCCCGGGCGCCAGCAGCACATTCGCAGAACAGATGGCACGAGGCCGTGCCAAAAGCAAGCGCGCTGAACCGGCGGAGGAGCCACAGGACGAGAACCGGCCGCCGGAGTCCGAGGTTGCGGCACCCGACGACGAGGAGCTGCCGCAGCCGCTGGTGAAGGAGGCGCGGATCACGGAGTTCCTGGAGCCTAAGCCCGTCCACGTCACGTACAGCAGGCGCGCCCGCGCGCCGGAGCGGCGAGCGCCGCGCCCGGCGGGCCGATGAACAGGGCGCGGGCGCTCGCGCAGGTATCGGACGAGGAAAGGGGACGGGTTCACGTTCCTGGACCGGGAATCGGACCGGGAGAGGTGCGGGCCGCCGGGCGGGCGCCGCGGGGCCGGGGCGCGCAGCTGAGGCGGCGGCCGGCAGCGTGGTCTCGGGGGTCTCGAGGGCGAGCGGGAACTCCTCGCGGGCCAGCGAGAGCGCCCCGCGGGAGCCCAGGGCGCAAGGCGCCAAGCCCAAGCGCGCCAAGCGGCCGAAGAAGGTGCCCGGCGCCCCGGCGAAACAGTGGGCGTGGCGCGAGGGGCGGGGCCGGGGGCAGGCGGCGGTGCCGCGGGAGCTGGAGCGGCAGAGGGCGTACTTCGAGGGCGTCGACAAGCTCGAGCTCGCCTTCGTCGACGAGGACGAGCCCCCGCCCGCCCTGCCCCGTCCGCCCCGCCCCGCCCCGCCCCGGCCCACTCCGACGCGGCGCGGCGCAGCGCCGCGGGAGGTGGCGGAGCAGGCGCAGAGCCTGCTGCGGGAGGCGCGGGAGGAGCTGGCGGAGGGGCGGGGGCGCGGGGCGGGGCGGGCGTCGCCGGCGGGGGCCGGGGCGGGAGGAGGAGCGGGAGCGGGCGAGCATGGAGGCGCTGCGGGAGATCGAGGTCGACTTCGAGGCACTCCACCCGGCATCGGCGAGCAGTACCGCGCCTACCAGTCCGTCCGCCCCGCCCCGCCCCGCCCCGCCCCGCCCCGCCCCGCCCCGCCCCGCCCCGCCCCGCCCCGCCCCTGGGGCTGAGGGCGGGGGCGGGGCAGTGGTGCCGGAGGGGGCGCGCATGTCGCTGGAGGAGTACGCGGCGGCGGCCCGCGCCCCCCTCCAGATCCCCGACTCCCTCTTCGACTAGGCCCCGGGCCCCGCCCCGCCCCCTCCACCCCCCCTTCCCCGCTCCCCGCCCCCACTCTCCTCTCCTCTGCGTAAGTAAGTAACACGGTTTGCCTTGAGAGAGGAGGGAGGGGACCGAGGGGCGGGGCGGGGCGGGGGTGGGCCCCCCGGCTAGAGGGTGAAGAGGACGAGGGAGAGGGACATGACGGCGAAGCCGAGGATGACGAACGAGCAGACCAGCGTCTGGTTCCGCTCGCACCGCAGCGCCTGCGCCCCGACCGCAACTCATGATCAGCGCCGGCGCCCGGCGAGGGCGGGGCGGGGCGCGGCGCGGCGGGGCCGGGGGCGGACGGTGGGGAAGAGCTCGAAGACGCAGATGAAGACCATCATGCCGCCGACCATCGCGAAGACGAAGCCGACCGCCAGCGGGTTCAGCTTCACGTTCGCGAAGATCGCCCACCCTGCCCCGTGCACGCCCCCGCGCTCGGCCCGGCCCGGGGCGGGGCGCGGGGCGGGGGCGGGCGGACCGATGCCGGCGCCGAGGGGCTCGGAGAGGCCGAGGACGAGGCCCCAGGCGAGGGCGCGCCACTTGCTCCCCGTCGCGTGCACCATCGGCACCGCCACGCACAGGCCCTCCGGGCTGCCGGGCTCCCCGCGTCAGCCGCCGCCGGGGTTCCGGGCCCCGGCCGGGCCCGGGGACGGGCATGAGCGGGGCCGCTCACATGTTGTGCATCGCTGGCGGCCGGCGCAGGGCGGGGCGGGGGGTGCGGTGAGGGGACGCGGGCGAGCGCGGGGCGGAGAAACGCGGGGGAGGGCGGGCACCGACGGCGAGCCCTATGGAGAAGCCGACCTGCGCGCAGGAAGCACGTCGCTTCGGGCGGAGAGGGCGGCGGGGCGGGCGGGGCGGGCCTTGGCGTCTGCGACGGTGGCGACGAAGGAGACGAAGCCCTCCGGGATGTTGTGCAGCACGATCGCGATCCCTGCGCCCCGCCCCGCCGCGGCCGTCGGCACGCGCCGCGCCAGCGGCGGGCCGGCGGGCGGGCGGCGGCGGGCACCGGCGATGATGGCGGTCCGGTTGAGGGCCCTGGGAGCTCCTGCGGGCCCGCCCGTGAGGCGCGCGGCGGAGGGGCGCGGGGCCGGCCGCGCCTTGTTGACGTCAATGACGACGAGGTCGTTGGCGCTCGGGGCCGGCGAGCCGCCGTCGGCGCCGGCGCGGGAGGCGGCGCGGCGCTCGAGAGGGGCCTCCCCGTCCCCGCCCCCGAGTCGCGCCGCGTCGCCCCGATGACCGAGGCCGCGAGCCGCTCGTCGCCCGGCCCCCGCCCCGTAGAAGCGGAAGCCGGCCCGCCCCGCCGCCCCGCCTCGGGGTCCGGCAGCACCTGCCCCGGCCCGCCCCGGCGTCGGCCCCCGCGGCGCGCGCCTCCCCGCGGCCGGCGGGAGCGCGCACCTCCTCCAGGCTAGGCTCGTGGTAGATCCTGTGCACCGCCGCGCCGAGCGCAGCAATCACTGCGGCCGATCGCGACGCCGAGTGAGCGCGGGCGGTTGGCGGGCGGCGCCGGCGAGATGGGAGGCGCTGGGCGGCGCGGACCGAGCATGCCGAGGAAGAACGCGCCGGTGGCCGCTCCGAAAGCGAGCGTTTCGCTCTGCATGCCGAGCTTGAACTCATCGACCGCGTGGCCCCAGAGCTCGACGTATGTGACCTGGATCATGACACCTGCGCGCGCGGGGTGTCTGGCGTGAGATTCTCGCTTCCGCGAGCAGGCGGGCTCCAGCTCGCTCGCCGCCCGCACCGGTGCTGAAGGCGAGGCCGCACGCCAGGAACCGTCTCGACACGGCAGCTATCGGGACCAGGACGAGGAGGGAGCCCAGGACCGTCGCAAGCCCTGCACGCAACCGTCAAGCGCCTTCGTAACGCGGCGAGCGCCTCCGGTCCGCGAACCGGCCCCGACGGCGATGCCGAACGCGACAGCCTCGTTCGACATCGCTGACCGGGGGTGAGCGCCTGTGAGCTGTGGCTCTCCTGGCCTTCCGAGCGAGTGGGCGACGATTCGAGAGCTCTAGGTCTGAGATTCCTTCCACGGCGAGCGGATCAAATCACTCAAAGTACCCGTCGTCGAGGATAAGTCTGACACGGTACCGGTCTATGCGAACAGTATACGGCCTAGTTTGAAGCTTCCAAAGGTCAACAGCTCTCAGGAGAACGCAGCATCAGCGCTGGTGCAGGCCCCCTGGAAGAGCGCGCCGCGCATCACGCCGCCACTTTCGCCCGACGTCCCATCGAAATCAGCCCGGCGCAAGTCGCCTCGATCCGGTCTACCCGCGACGCCGCGCATGAGACTGGGCTCGGATCCCGGCTCGGATGGCGAGGAGAGGCCAAAGGTGTGGCTCGGAGCGAGCGATCTGCCCGAGAGGGTGTGAGCGCTTGCGTTCATGCTTATGACGTCGCTACTTCCACGCAGAACGGCCGCGGGAGCACAGCGAAGGGAGCTGACAAGCGCGGGTCGAAGGCGGGCGGGTCCGAAGATGAGCCAATCTATGAGATCGAGCGCATTGTGGACGTGAAAAAAGTCAAGGTTTGCATCCGAGTAGCCTGCCGCCCCGGCGTCGTTTGCGCCGCTACTTTTGATCCCGTCATCGCTGATGCCGAGCACAGGGCCGAAAGAAGTATCTCGTGAAGTGGGAGGGCTACCCCGAAGAGGAGAACACGTGGGAGCCCGAGTCGAACCTGAAGAGCTGCCAATTCTGGATCGATCAGTTCGAGCGGGAACGCAAGGAGGAGAAGGCGGCCGAGAAGGCCGAGAAGACGGCAGGGAAGGGCGCGAAGGCCAAGCCGGGGAAGGGAGGCAGCAAGCGCGCGCTCAGAAGCGCGGAGGAAAGCTCCTCAAGCAGCGAGGACGAATCGAAGGCGACCGCTCGCAAGGAAGGCGCCTCCGCTGTTGCGCGGGCCGCTTCCCGGGCGGCCCCCGCGGCTCCCCCCATGGCCTCCCTCGGAAAGGCAAGAGGGACGAAGCCAGGGCCGCTGCCGGACCAGCGCGGCGGCAAGCGGCGGAAGACGGGGGAGCGCGGGGCGGAGGCGCGGCCGGGGGCGATGGCGGACGCGGAGATGCGCGACGCGGCGGCCCCCGAGGAGGAATTCACGCCCGCCCCGCCGGCCCACGCCCCCGCCGCCCCCGAGCCCGCCCTGGCCCCGGCGCCCGCTCAGGCCCCCGCCTCCTCGGCCCCCGCCGCCCCCTCCACACCCGCGATTCCCGCCCCTGCAGCCCCCGTCACTTCCTCCGCCTCAAGGAGGGCTCGAGCCCGAAAGTCGGCTGGTCTCGCCCCTCAATCCGATCCCGGCCCCTCCGCCCCGGCCCCGGCCGCCCTCGGCGAGGGCGCCTCCGACGCCCTGAGGACGGCGAGCGGCTCGCGGGTGCGCGCCGGCGCCGCGGGGCGGGGCCCGGGGCGCCCCGAGACTGACCGCCTCGCCGGCGCGCAGGTGAGCTTCGGGGAGCAGACGCGCGTGCGGGAGGTGGACGAGAGCGGCAAGGTCGTGGGCGAGTCGAACATGCCCCTCGAGCGCAACAGCTCCATGCCTCAGCCGCAGGCGCAGCCGCAGCAGCAGCGGGCGGCGGCGGAGCCGCCCCCCGCGCCGTTGGTTGACATGGAAAAGATCATGGCAGGCGCATCGGCCATTCTGGACGGCGTCTTCCCGGGGGCGCGCGCGGAGGAGGAGGGCAGCCTGGAGCCTGCGGGGAGCGTGGGCGTGATGATCGACAAGGGCAAGTCCCCACGGCCGGCGGGGGACAAACCCGCCCGCGGAGGGGACGTCGTCTTCGACGCGACTGCGGCCGACGGCGCCCCGGAGCCGCACTCGGTCAGCAGCGCCAGCCTCGAGAAGTCGAACAACACGCGCTCGACCTCCGTCCAGGCGGCACCCACCTTCGAACACCCCGTGCGCGCCGCGCTGCGCCAAGCCGCTCGCCAACTGGGCGGCGTGCCGAGGGGGGCTGGGCCGTGCGCAGGAGCTGGGGAAGGACGCGAGGATCACGGAGATCGTGACGGCGCGCAAGGGGCCCGACGGCACCATCAACCTCGTCGTCAAGCTCGCGGGGGCCGACGGCAACGTCCGCCAGGAGACCATCCCTTCCTCCAGCGTCGCCCAGGCTCGTCCGCAGCGCCCGCCGCCCCGCCCCCGCCCTGACGCCCCCGTGCAGAAGGACCCGTTGAAGGTGATCGCGTACTACGAGTCCAAGCTGCACCTCCGCCCCCATGCGGGCGCCCCCGCCCCCGCCGCGGCTCCCCGCGCCCCCGCACCGCCCGCCCCGCCGGCGACTGGCGCGAAGGAAGACAAGGAGATACAGACGGCTGCGGGGGCGGAGAAGAGGGCCGGCGAGGCTCTGGCGAGCGCTTGGCGGTTCGCCGGCCCCGCACCGCCCTCCGGGTCGCCATCCGTTCCGGCGGACGAGACGTCCCAGCAGCCGGCGACCGCGGCCCCGTCGCCGCTCCCGGCGCCCGCGCTGTCTCCCGGCGGCTCCGCTGCCGAGGACTCCGTGGCGACCGCGGGGCGGCTGCAGGACGGCACGCGGGTCACGTACGCCACCGCAGCGCAAATCATTTTGCGGGAGCAGCGGCAGCCGCTGCACTACAAGGAGATTGCCAAGGTGACTGGCGCTTGCGTCTGACCTTCTTCTTGGAAGGGCGCTCACGGTCCTACCAGCTCGCGGCGAAGCAGGGTCTGCTGCCCGACAAGGCCTCCCTCGAGACGTCCATGTTCGGTGCGCGGCGCCGGGCCCCGCCGCCTCGCTGCAGCGACCGACGCGCTTCTAGCTTCCATCAATGGCGACATCGGCAAACAACAGGATAGGAGTGTGTACGTCCGGGTACGTGGCTCGGGAACAGGGCGTTGGGGCCCGCCCGACGCGCCGGCGCAGTATGGGCCCGGGACGTTTGCGCTGAAGGAGTGGAATCTTCCTGCACTGGACCCGTCAGCAGCTGGGTCTTCGAGCGTGGGGTCGTCGCCGGGGGGCGGCGGGGGCCGTCCGGCGGACAGGGAGGAGGAGGAGCTCCGGCGCAGGCTGGAGGCGGCGGAGGGCCGCGCCGCGCGCCTCGCCCGCGAGCTGGAGGCGGAGCGGGGCAAGACGTGCACCCCGCCCGCCATCGCCCGGCCGCCGCGGGGCGCGCGGCCTGATCCCCGCAGGACGGACCAGGGGGAGAAGATCCGGGCGACAAAGCTCGCCATCAGCAGAGCGACGTGCGCCCGCCGCGCGGCGCCCCCGCCGATAGCCCGCCGGCGACCGACGCCGGGGGCAGGGGCGAGAGCGACGAGCTCAGGCTCCAGCTCGAGGAGGCGAGGGACGAGGCCCGGAGGGCGAGGCAGGAGGCGGCGGCTCTCGGCCAGCAGCTCGAGGAGGAGAGGAAGAAGTCGTGCGCCCCTGGCGCCCGCCTGCTGCCGGGCGAGGGCCGCCTGACCCCTCTCCAGATCGGAGCTCGAGACGCGCGTCGTCGAGCTTACTGCGAGGTGCGCTGGCCACGCGCCGCTCCTGGAAACGGAGCTCGTCGAGCTCCCAGCCAATTGGCAACGCAGGGATGTGAACGAGGATTTGAAGCGCCGATTCGAAGAGCTGGCGAGGGACTTCGCACATTACCGCCACCGCTACGAAGGGGCCCCTGACCTCCCTGGCTGATCCGTGCCCCTTGGCCTCATGCCTGGCGCCTTCTGCGCATCCACTCATCAGACGGCGAGCTCCAGTGCTGGAAATCTTGAAGGCCACGGCTTTCCAGCTATATTTGAAGTCATGGGCGTACTAGGGTACTCTGAGAATAACTTGCAATTGAGCATGCTGCATGTTCTTGGACTCTAGATCTGGGACTCTAGCGTGACAGTCCGACGGTCTAGCGGCTAGCCATATCATAGTATTATCTACGTATACAGCCAGCGCTATTGAATCGTGTAAGTCTCGAGCTCGCGTGTAACTTAGTAACTCAACTTGCAACTTTTTTTTGTTTTGATGCGCATGCCGCAGTGCATATGCATGCATGTGCACGTACAGTGATCGTTAACTTTTAATTTATTTTGTGATCGCCGAGTCGGGCGGCGCCATGCGTGCTACGTTGCAAGTACTAGTTGTGGCCCGGCCGCGGCCCCCGGCCCAGTGGTACCCAAGACACTGACACGCGCCATTCCCCCCTGCTCCGATAATCGAGTCTCGATGCGACGCCGTGACGCAAACTCTCAGGAGCGCCTTTTTAATTTTCCGGCGCCCGGTACAACATCATGGCATGTACGTATCAGTGTTTGTGAAAGTTTACTCCCCGCCGGCACCCTGAAAGCTTTCATGAAAGCTTTCTGAATTCGAAAGCTTTCTGAAAGGATTGCTCCCATCATGGCATACAAGGAAACCTTGCCCAGCGAAACCGGAAATATTCTGTTTCAAGCAAGCGTCCAGACACAAGTCTATGCTTTCCAATGTCATCTCCAACTGCAATCTGAAAGCCCGCATGGCCCTGTTGCGCCAAGTTTCAGTGGAAGAGGGGGTACAGCTCCGGAGGCGGCCAGGCGCCACCTTCGAATTCCCCAGCGGCCCCCGCCCTTCCACAATGTCATGCAACCGTTTTCCCCGTATGGCATTATGCTTTGTTGCACTCTCAGAGTCTAGCTTGCTCAAATCCGTCGTTTTCCGCATGAAACTCCGTCGGAAGCCTTGAAGGCCTGCTGTAGGGGGCCCCTGCATTTTTTTCCGCCGCTCGCAGCGGCTACGATGCGATATCGATCACACCTATACGAGGGCGCATGCAAAGAATCGCATCTTACAAAAATTGCTAACACAGAAAGTACGCTGCACCAATTCACCAGGGCAGCAACTTGGCAAAAGAGGGGGTACCCCCCTTGCAATCAATATCTACATTTGATTTCATGTTCAAAATCTATATCGATATCGACTATATAGCTATGCGCCAGGTTATAATAAGACGATTTTACACGTTGCAGAACGATGAATGCACCATTGCAACTAATTCAGATCTAGAGCTTCACTTGCAAGATCTGACCAAGACTTGAAATTTGGAATGCCCGTCCTGTTTTATCGCTATTCGTGGACTGAATGCGCACGAAGAATTTTTCACTGTCGGAAATGCCGAATGTAAGGTCGTAGCTGAGCTCGCTCAACGTCTTGTCAACCAGAGCTCCGAGAAGCTGGTTGCTGATGAAGTTCAGAACCGGTCCATCAGTAATCTGCAGCCCGCCCCATCAATCAGCAGCGGCCAGGCTGCATGCATGTTTAAGGAGTGCACCTCATCCATTGGGGCGATAGTGTTGATGGTTTCGAGAGTGTTGGCTATGGTTCCAGCCATCTGCTGGGCCGTGCTGAGATCTGCATAATGCAAAAGCATAAGCACCTGCACATTGACCTTTGTCCATGCAGGCACGTACTTGAGCCGAGGCCAACCAGCCCCTCGAGGCGTTGCTGGCGCATCCCCAGACGCCACCAGTCGCCAATGCCGAATACGGCGTACCGCTCAGTGTGCGGCTGAATCGTCCCGTACTGCCTCTCAATCTCGACAATCTGCGCAATGCCGTTCAGGCCCCCAAATCCACCAATTGCGATCGCGCTAGCTCGAGAACAAACCTTTCCCACATCGACGAAACTCAGGACGGAAGCGAGAGGCTTCAGGATCTTGACATTGCCGATCGCTTCGAATTCCCGGACAGATCCCTCTGCCTTCAGCACGCGGTGCGTGGAGAGCCCGTTTTCCCCGCTGTAGTTCTCTTTGAACTTGAGGTGATTGACGATCCCGTTCAGCGTGAATGCGGCCTGCGATCGTGAGGATCTCAGCGTGATCCGACGTCGACGAGCCACGGTTCAAATTGCGCGGTGGCTCACCATGGCCAACTGAATGGCCTGAGCTGAGCTGAGCGGCGCTGAGCCGAATGGCCAACGAATTGCGGCTTAGCTGAAAGAGTCCAACAGCGTTGTCTTGTGCTTCTGGAGTGCACTGAGGGCTGCATAGTTGGACCTCCCACCGGACCTCAGCCAACTCAGTTGAACTCACCTGAGCTGGGGGTACTTGACCAGGTCAATCGACCCAGTGGGGGAACGTGAAGCTGAGGCGATGGAGAGTCTAAAGTGCGGCCAGGTGACAGTCAGCTCGAGTGGGAGCTTAAGGCCTCGGCCGCCCTGCCCGGCTACTGCGGCGTCAGCTTTCGAGGCCACCGGCGTCAGCTGAGAGTCAGCCTGAAGCCGGAAATCGGAGTACAAAGAGCACAGAGACTCGTCAGACTCTCATTTGCAAATAGTGCACGTTGAGCCATCCGCAGGCCTGAGCTCTTCGAATCCATGGGGCAGAAGCAGGTGCGTGCGTCTTACTCGAAGTTTTCTCCTCCGGAGCTAATCTTACTCGCAGTCAACGGCCGCGCAGCCGGAGGTGAAAGTCGGCGGCGTGGAGGTGAGCGAGGAGGCAACAGCAAATGCCGGCGAGACACTCGCCGCTACGGGCGTCAAGGCCGACGCAGGCAAGGTCGCCGCTGACAAGGCCACCGCCGACAAGGCCACCGCCGACAACGCCACCGCCGACAAGGACGCCGCTGACAAGGACGCCGCCGACAAGGCAGCGAAAAAGCGCGTCGTGGATATCGAGACGATCGTGACGGATCAGGACGGGAAGTCGGGCTTAGAACCATTTCTGAGACATTTGTCAACATTCTTCCTGGCGCTGCACAAGGAACACCAGCCGGGTGACACGGCGAAGATTGCCCTCGCCATGACGGGTCTTGGAGCGCTATATCGGCTGATCAAGTTGGCGCTGGACTATATCGCAACCGGCAACAAGCTCCACAGCAGCATCGAGGCCGCTGTGGATCTTCATGGAGATGGCGCTGTAAGGGAGCATTACATGAAGGAGCTCGATCCAGTTGGGAAGTGCGTTGTTTATGATCCAATCTTTTTGTTGCTTGCCATGTCTGATCCTTTTCCGTAATCAGGGAGCTCGCTGCCATAACAAAGGATTTGCAAGCATTATGTGCCAAGCTGAAGCAGTCATGCCAAGTGCAGAAGCTGGAGGCGATGGTGCGTTGCGATCTCGATGCGATGGAGAAGGAGATGACAAACATCCGCGAGCGACTTGAAAAAGCGGCCAAGGACATCAGCACCCTTCGCACAAAGGTCGAGGCTCACAAACTCAGTGCCCAGCTTCGGCAGGCTGGTGTCGGAGCTAGTGCAGCTCTCGGCTTTGGAGGGGGCATCGGTTCAAGCGTTGCAATAGGTATCCTCGTCCCGGTTCCAGTTGGCCCTGCCGTGGCTGTTGCTTCCGGGTTGGTTGGAGTGTCTGTGGGCATCTACGCCTCAATCCTCGCCCATAACCTTGGCAAGGTACAATCATATATGAAATTCCGTTGGTTATTTCACTCATTCTCTTCAGCAGATTATTAATAACCTCAACAGCGTCCTGGAAGAGCTGAAAGGCCAGCAAGCTAGCCAGGTATGCCCGCCCCTTGCCACATATGCATGCTGCTTTTCACAGAGGGGAAACTCATCGCTTTTCTTGCAGGAGGAGTTGAAAGGTGCTCTGTTGAAGCTGGCGGACAAGGTTGGCGACATGAAGACGACTGGAGAGGCCTTGTTTGCGGCATTTGCGGCAGGGCAGAATGTGAGTACTCCAGCGGCTGCTGCTTGATCTGTTGAAGCTTTGTCATCATCATCCAGCTTTCATGTATCGTCGGCTTCACTCTGTAGATGTACATAACTATTGCCGTAGTGCTGACATGATGCATGAAGCGTGTTTTAGCTGTGCACGATATCTGTGTAGTACAAGATTGTTACCTTGAATGCTAGTTCGAATTTTCTTCGATGCTGAGGTATTGCATCACGGCTTTCTGCCGTCAGGAGCCGGTACTGCTAGCTTCTGCAGCGCCTGCGCAGAGTGCTCTCATTACACCCCCACTACTTTTCATGTACCCCGTTCCGGGTCCTTCCCCCGGGCAACGCACTTGTACCCGGGCACTTGCTCTTGCTCTCAGAATCATTGAATACTAGCTCTGCTCGCCCTAACTCGTCTGCATATAGATGCTATAGATGCAAAAATGATGAAAACGATCGCGATCGCAAGTTTCAAGATTGCGACCCCAGAATTCGAATCCGATCATCGGATCGCGATGATCTCTAGCTATAGCTAACTATAGCTACCCCCTTCGGGACTGGGAGGCTGTGCGGGGCAGGGCGGCGGGGCGGACGGGGGGCAGCTTGACCCCCCCCGCGGCCGAGGCGCGCAGCTCGCGGTACGCCGCCTCGGCCTCGGCTTCGGGCGAGGCCGGCTTGGCGCCGCCCCCCGCGCCCGAGGCGGGGCGGGCCTCGGGGCCCGGGCCCGGGCCGGGGGAGGGGCCGGGGGGGCGGGGGCTGGGGCCCCGAGGTGCGCTCGAGAACGAGCTGGCGGCGGAGGTCCTGGATGGTGCGCACCAGCGCCGCCCGCTCCTCGCACTCGTTGTGCACCGTCATCTGCAGCGCCTGCCCCGCCCCCTCAGCCGGGGACAAAGCCGGGGTCGGGGCGGGGGTGCGCCTGGATCTCGGCGTCCTTGCGGCGGACGAGCTCGGAGAGGCGGGCGAGGTGGACCTCGAGGCCCTGCACCGCCCGCGCCGCCGCCTCCGCCTGCCCCGCCCCCGCCCCCGCCCGCGCCTCCTCCAGCGCCCCCGCAGCGCCTCCACCTCCCCCGCAGCCCCCGCGCCGCCTCCAGCTCGCCCCGCGCCGCCGCCGCCTCCTGCTCGGCGGCGGCCCGCGCGGCGCGCTCGTCGGCGAGCTCCGCCTGCAGCCGCGCCTGCGCGAGCCGGTGCCGCTCCGCCTCCGCCAGCGCCCCGTCGTCGCCTGCCGCCCCCGTGAGCCCCGCCCCGCCCGGCCCGCCCCGGCCCGGCCCGGCCCCGGGCGCACGAGCTGGAGGCGGCGCTCGGCCTCGTCGCGCTCGCGGCGGAGCTCGTCCCGCAGCTTCGCCTCCGCCTCGCCGACCTCGGCGCGGTGCAGCGAGTCCACGTCCGCCAGCTTCTTCATGAAGCTCTCCTGCAGGTCCGTCAGCTGCCCGTTGTGCGCCCGGTTCCGCTGCCCGCTGCCCCCGCCCGTCCGTCAGTCCCCCGCCAGGGTCCGGCCGGCCGGCGGGCGGGCGGAGCGGACATCTCGGCGTTAAGGGCTGCGATCTTGGCGGCGCGGGCCTGCAGCTCCGCCTCCGCCTCCTGCAGCCGCTCCCGCCCCCGCGCCTCCGCCTCCCGCCCCCGGCCCCGCTCCGCCTCCAGCGCCGCCTCGGCCGCCGCGAGGCGCTCGACCAGCTCCTTGCTGCCCTTGGCGGCCCGCAGCTGCTGCAGCTGCTCCTGCGCGGCGCGCAGCTCCTTCTGGGCCCGCCCCAGCTGCTCCGTCAGCCCCGCCGCCTCGCGCTGCAGCCGGGCCAGCTTCTCCCTGTCGTCCCCCGCCTGCCCCCGCGCCCGCCCCGCCGCCGCCTCGGCCTCCTCCAGCAGCGCCCGCAGCCGCGCCGCCTCCTTGCGCGCCGCCTCCGCCGCCTCCCCGGCCTCGCCCCGCCGCGCCGCCGCCAGCTCCGCCTCCAGCGCCCGCACGCGCCCCTCCAGCTCCCCGGCCCGCCCTCCGCCTGCCGCCGCTCCTCCCGGCCCGCCGCTGCGCGTCCGCCCGCAGCGCCTCCCTGCGCCCCCGCCGCCCTCGGCCGGAGCCGGCGCCGCGCGCCCCGGGGCCGCGCGCGCACGCTTTGTGGAGGTCGATGCGGAGGCCGTCGGCGTCGCGCTGCGCGGCGGCCGCCCGCTCCGTCTCCGCCCGCAGCTGCTTCCTGCGCCCCCGCCCGCCCTCGCCCCGCGCCCGCCTTCCCGGGGCGGGGGGCGGGGGCGGGGCCGCACCGGAGGCGCTCGCGGTCGGCGAGGAGCTCGGGGACCTCCTTGGAGCCGCGCGAGCGCTCCAGCGACTCCACGCGCCCCTGCCAGTACGCCGCCACCTCCGCCGCGTGGCCCCACAGCGCGCTCATGTCGATCGCCCCCCTGCCCGGGGGCTCGTCGGCGCGCGCCGCGCGGGGCGGGGAGGGGCCCGGGGCCGGCGGGGGTCCTCACATGTTCACGACCTCGACCTTCGTCTCCTGTAGCCCGCGCCGCAGCGTACCGCACTCCAGCTTCAGCCGCGAGAGCGCGCTCCTGCGCGCGCGTCAGCCGACGCTGGCACGGGGCCGGCGGGCGGGGCGGCGGGCGGCCGGGCGCCTGAAGCCGTGGAGCCGGCTGCGGAGGTCGGCGCGCTCGGTGGTGAGCTCGCCGATGCGCGCCTCGGCGGCCTCCGAGGCGCGCTCGTGCTGGCGGACGGCCTCGCGGAGCGCCGCCTCGCGCGCCGCGTGCACCTCCTCGACGCTCGAGAGCTGCGTCTCCAGCATCGCCGCCCGCTCCCGCCACCGCTGGAACTCCCTCCGCACGTCATCCGTCGTCCCGTTCGCGTACAGCGCCGCGTCCTCTTCCAACCTCAGCACCTGCGCACGCCGCCGCCCGCTGAGCTAAAGAAGGGCCGCGTCTGGCGGCGCTCCTGCGCCCGGGCGGAATCGCAGAGGCCGGCGTCTCTGAGACAGACACGACCTAAACGGGTGCGGCAGAGCAACGCCGAAGCCGGCAGCTAAAGAACGGGCCGGCAGCTAAGGAGCGGCTCGGACGGAGGGGGGAAGAGCGCGCAAGCGGCTGTCGATGCTCAAAGGTGCGCTGGTGCCCCGGCACAGGCTGCTGACAGCGCCGCTAGCCCAGGAGAGCAGCAGCTGAGGCTGGAAGCTGCGCACCTTCTCCTGCAGGAGCTTGACCTCCTGGTCGTGTAGGCGGCTTCTCCCGCAAACCCCACAGCCGTCCTCGCTGCCGGGGAGGTCGTACATGGGTCCCTGCCGTCTCGTTTGTCCGATACCCCCTTCCTTCGCACTCTTGTACCCGGCTTCATTGTACCGAAGCGAAGATGACAGGATGCACCGGTACCGCGCCCGCGTTTCTCGAACATCATCGCACAAGGATTCGTCCAGCATCTTCAATGGACCGTCTTCCCCCCGTTTCCGGTGCGGTCGTTGCGCTTAGTGATCGCGTGGCCCGCGCCGCCCATCGTCCGCGCTGACTCAGCTTGTTGCGCAGCACGCACAGGTTTCGCTATGCGTAAGACAGAGCGTCCGCGGGCTTCGTTCGCGCCTTGTCAGGCGCGATCGCGACTTCGCGACGGGCCACTTCGCGAACGATCGCGCGCCTCTGCGCCCTCCGATCAATCGCCTCGACCTGTGGAGCACCTCGATCGCCGCAATTGGTCCTCCTGCGGTGAGTGGCACCGCGCACGCGGGTCTTTGGGGGGCAGTTAAGTCTAGGCCGTGATTACCCTTATCTCGTTCGGCTGAGTGCCCACCAAGCGCGACCCACAAGAGGTGTTGTGCAACCTAACTATGACGACGCAATTTTTTCACCACCCGTAGAAAATGA
The DNA here is from genome assembly GCA_004431415.1 of Cyanophora paradoxa. NCBI lineage: Eukaryota > Glaucocystophyceae > Cyanophorales > Cyanophoraceae > Cyanophora > Cyanophora paradoxa. The sequence goes on from QPMI01000122.1 coordinate 69,143, forward strand.
GCCTAGACTGCCCTCCCCGCCTCTCTCCAGTTCTCATTCCTTTGGAGCGACGTCTGACCGCGCTCCACCGCCGCAGGTTTTGGCGCGCGCCCTTCGCTGGACCCTGACAGCGCCCGGCGGCCTGCCGAGGCTTTTCATATCGATCGCCACAAGAAGACCACAGACAAGATCAGTTTGCGCTCGTCCGCGCTGCTAACGCTCCCTGGCCGCAGAGAGCGACTCGACCGAGATGCTTGCCCTTCGTCGTTGGATCTCTTCGAGTTAGTTGTAAGCGTAGTTCGCTTGCTAGGGCAGCTCTGTGCCCTAGGGGCTCTTCAATGACTTGTATCCGTCGAATGAAAATTGGGTTTTTCTCGTCGATTGCCGATTCTCTGCAAATTGCCGTGGGGAGGTGCAGCAGGGCGTGTACACGGTTGCGGGGCGAGCCTCGACTCTGCGAGCTCGCAGGTCGTGCGCGTGCAGTGTTCGGAAACGTGTTCCTTTGTCCGGACGACTCTTAGATTCCAAATTTTTCGAGGAGAACGCTACGTACACCTGGCGCGCTGTGCGATCCAAGTGGCCGCACGCGGGCCGGGCGGCTAGTCGTCGGCGTCGCGGCCCTTGCCGCCGGACTTGCCGCCGCGGGCCTTCTTGGAGGAGCGGATGCGGGCCGCCGTCTCCTGCTGGTAGCGCCGCTTGCGCCGTTCCTTGTTCGAGGCGACGTGCTTGGCCTCCTCCTTCTCGACCTCCTTGGTGCGGCGCGCGAGGCGGGCGCGGTTGGACTCCTTGCGCTTGCGGGCCTTCTCGTTGCGGATGGTGTTGATCTGCTGGATGAGGGTCGCCACCTTGCGCTCCTTGGGCTCCAGGATGCGCGCCCGCCCCACCCCGAGGCTCTCCGCCAGCGCCGGGATCCCCTCCGGCGCCTCCCGCTTCCGCTTCGCCCGGTCCATCTTCGGCTTCGCCGCGAACGGCAGCGCCGCCTGCAGCGTCTTCGGGATCTGCGCCCCCCCCCCCCGGGGCAAGCGTCGGCCACGGCAGGGCGTGGAGCGGGGGCGGCGGAAGCGGGGGCGGGGGCGGGCCCGGGCGCACGCGGAGGGGGTTGAAGCGCTTGGGCTCGCGCTCGATGGGCTTGTAGAGGGAGTCGCCCTTGAGGGGCACGGGCAGCGCGCGCTCCCGCCGCAGCTGTGCCACCGTCTTCATCGCCATCGCCTTCTGCCACGCGTCCCCCGTCGACGCCGCCGCCCCGCCCGCCGCCGCCGCCGCAGGCGCCGCGCCCTCCCCCTCGCTCTCGCTTCCCGCCGAGACGCCGGCGGCCGCCGCTGCGGGGGCCGCCTGTGCCGGGGCCGGGGCGGGCGGGGGCGCGACGAGGCGGGAGGTGACGGGGTTGTAGAGGCGCGGGGGCTCGACGGGGGTCCACGCCCGCAGGAAGACGATGTCGGACATCTGGATCTTGTCCTCGAAGGTCGCCCGGAAGTCCCCGTCCTTGCTCTTCAGCGCCTTCTTCACCTGCCCGCGCACCCCGGAGACCGTCCGCAGCCGCGCCCCCTCGAACTTGGCCACCTGCGAGCCCGGCCGCGGCCTCAGCGCGCGTTGCAAAGGCGGCGGGAGCAGGGGCGGGGGCCGGGGGCGGGCCTCGAGGGGGGAGGTGAACATCTCGCGGATGAAGGCGGTGTTCTTGAAGACCTTGAAGGGCGTCCCCGTGAGCTTGAGCTTCTTGACGACCCTGACGCTGCGGTCCTGCTCGAGCAGGGTGCCCGTGGCGGAGACGCGGAAGCCCGGGGCCGCGTTGGAGAGGGACTGGAAGGCGACGAAGCCCGTGTTGGGGGGCGTCACCGGCCCGAAGAAGACCCCCAGGCAGTGCATGTGCTCCGGCGTGTACTTCAGCATCCGGTGCCGCCCGTTCGTGTCCTGGATCGCGTAGATCGGCACCGACTGGAAGCGCCGCCAGCCCAGCGAGAAGATCAGCGGGTCCCGGTTCTTCAGCGTCCGCCTGCGCCGCGCCTCAAGAGGGAAGAACGGGGAAGAAGCGATGCGCGGAAGGGGGGCGCGGGGGAGGTTCGCACTTGAACCAGCGGTGGCGCTTGATGCGGGCGGTGAGGAAGCCGAAGCCGTCCTCGGCCGCGTTGAGGCCCCCGAGCACCAGCGGCAGCCGCGGGTCGAAGTGGCGGATGAGCTCGCAGGGGACCCCCGGCGCCTCGACGCGCACGTACTGCCCCGCCCGCACCCCCAGGTACTGCGCCTGCGCCCACGCGTCCTCCTCCGCAAACTCCGCCTGCGCAACGTCCCTCAGCGGCGCGGGGCGGGCCAGGCGGGGCGGGGCGGGGCGGGGCGGGCCTTGTTGAGGGCCTCCTGTGCCTCGACGCGCTTGCGGGCGGCGTCGACGGCCGCCTCCTCCGCCGCCTCCTCCCCCGTCGCGCCCCGCCGCTTCTTCCGCTTCCCGCCCTCCTCCCCGCCCTCCCCGGGGGCACCCCCGGGGGCGTCCCGCCCCCGGTCCCCCTCGTCGTACGCCGCGTCGAACGCCTCCTTCGCCCGCGCCTTCCGCGCCCGGATCGCCTCCTGCCGCCCCCGCGCACCGTCAGCGTCACCGGGAGGGCCCGGCCTCCCCTATCCGTCCGCCCGCTCGCCCGCCCGCCCGCCCGCGCGCACCGGGTCGTCGGGGTCGCCGCCGCCGCCGCCCTCCCCGTCCTCCTCATCCCCCTCGCCCTCGTCCTCGTCGTCGTCGCCGCCGCCGCCGCCGGCCTTGGGCTTGGCCTTGCCGGGCCCGAAGGCCTGGCCCGTCTCCAGGTCCTCGAAATCCCCGTACAGCTCGTCCCCTGCCCGCCCAGCGTCGGCCCGGGCCGGGCCGGGCCGGGCCGGGCCGGGATGGGCGGGGCGGGCCGCCCGGGGTGCGCACCCTCGCTGCCGCTCTCGTCGAGCTCGGCGCCGTCGGCACCGGCCTCGCCCTCGCCCTCCTCGTCGTCCTCGCCCCGCTTGGACCAGTCGCCCGTCACGAACTTGTTCCGGATCCGCCTCCGCACCTGCCGCGCCGCGCCCGCCGCTCAGCCACCGCGCGCTCGAGCGGGCAGAGACCGGCGGGGGCTGCGGCTCGCCTCGGGGTCGTCCCAGTCGTGGAGGGCGGTGCAGCGGGCGGCCGGGCCGCGCTCCCCCGCGGCCTCCTCGCCGGCCTCCTCCTCGAGGGTCAGGTCCGCGAACCACTTGGAGCTCTCCTCCACGTCGAGGTCCCCCTCCCCCCCCCCGCCCTTCGCCGCCCGCCCCGCCCCGGCCCCCCGCTTCGCCGGCTTGAAGAACTCGTCCTCCGAGTCGCCCCCGCCCCCGCCGCCCCCGCCGCCCGCCCCGCCGCTGCGGTCGTCGGCCCCGCGGAGCAGCGGGCCGTAGATGATGTCCATGAAGTTCGCCCGCCTGCCCCCGCCGCTTTGTTAGGCCGAGGGGGCGGGGCCGAGCGGCGCCGAGCGCCCCGCGGGGCGGACCGGCGGAAGCGCTTGGCGGCGTTGGCGGCGACCTTCTCCTTCCAGCGCACCGCCGCCTCCTCGTCGCCGCTGCCCGCCGCCTTCTCCCCCAGCAGGTCCTCTTCCCCGTCCTCCTCCATCGCCGCGCCCCCGTCCTCTTCCCCCTCCTCTTCCACCTCGCTTTCGCTGGCCTCCTCCTCGCCGCCGGTGCCGTCCTCGTCGTCGGCGGCCTCGTCCTCCTCCCCGCCGAAGACCGCCCGCCGCCGCACCCGCCCCGTCCCGTCCGCCTCCTTCCGCTCCGCCGGCCCTGCCCCTCCGTCGGGCGCCCGCGGCGGGCGGGCGCGGGCGGGGCTGGCGGGGCGCACGGCGGAGGCGGTCGTGCTTCTGCTTCCTCGTCTCCCGCTCCTCCTCCCCGCTCCCGCCCTCCTCCCCCTCGCCCTCTTCGTCCTCCTCCTCGCCCTCGCCCTCCTCGTCGTCGTCGTCGCCGCGGCGCGCGGCGGCGAGGCCCTCCTCCCACTCGTGCGAGGCGACCTGCACCCCGCCGGCCCGGCGCCTCAGCGGCCGCTCCTCGGCTCAGCTGTGTGGGGCGGGGGTTGGCGGACGTGGCCGGCGTCGGGGAAGATCTCGAGCGAGCTGCTCTTCAGCTTCTCGTCCATCCCGAAGCGCGCCCGCTGCAGCCCGATCACCTGCGCCCGTGCGCACGTCGGCCGGTCAGCTGCGCAGGGGGCGGGCCAGAAGAGAGCGCGCGCCATGGCCTCGCCGGGCCCGGCGCCCTCGGGGAGCTCCCCGTCGGGCCGCGTGAAGGCCACCGCGCTGTCCGGGATGTTGATGTACACCTGGGGGCCCCCCGTCAGGCCCCGCCCGCGAGGAGCAAGGGGAGGGGGGGGAGGCGCACGGCGTCCTTGTCGTAGAGGATGTCGCCGAGGTCGGCCATCGGCGCGTACAGCAGCTTCTCTTTCTGCGGCCGGCCTCGCACCCTTCCCGGACGGGGCGGGGCGGGGCGGGGCGGGGCGGGCCTCGTTGAGGGAGCGGCGCTTCTTGTTGGGGTCGGTGTTGGGCGGCGGGCACGGGTCCGGCAGGGGCGCCACGTTGCGCGCCGTCACGTCACCGACCCCGCACAGGTGCGCCCGCGCCCCGGGCCGCATCCCTGCCGCCCCGCCTCGCTCAGACCCGCCGCGGGCGAGGCGACGCGGGGCGGGCGGGGGGGGCGGACCGGTGCCGCGGGCGTAGCCGTAGAGGGCGACGGTGCGGGGGCAGGCGGGGTCGGCCTGCACGAGGGCCGGGTCCGTGACGTCCTCGAGGCGGTCCACGAGGAGGTACGGGTGCGTCGTGCGCCACGAGAGGGGCCGGAACTTGAGCACGGAGATGAAGCGCGCGAGGTTGTGCACGTCCGTCTTCGAGTAGCGCCCGTGGACGAGGCCCGAGAGGTAGAAGAGCTTGGCGCCCTGGTAGATCTCCGTCCAGAAGCGGCCCTTGAGGCGCTTCTTGACGCGCCGCAGCTTCTTCGCGTCCTTGAAGCGGTCCAGGTGCGTGAGGACGCCCATCACGCGCGGCATCCCGTGCGTCTGGATGATGTTCAGGAACTCGAACGTCTCCTGCGCCCCGGCCGGTCCCCGCTTCAGCGGCGGGGCGCGGGGCGGGTCGGGGCGGGGGCGGCGGGGCCGGCGCGCCATCTCGAAGCCGAAGGAGGCGTCGATCATGAGGAGGACGAGGTCCGCCACCTGCGCCCCGCCCCGCGTCAGCCGCACGCGGGGGCGGGGGGCGGGGGGCGGGGCGCGCCTTGCCGATGTCGATCATCGAGTTCAGATCGTTCGGGCACTCGACGAAGGTCAGCCGCCGCTTCTTGCCTGCGCCGAGGGCGCGCTCGGGCGGGGGGCGGGCGTTGGGGCGCGGGGCGGGGCGGGCGGACCGGAGATGACCGTGATGGGCCCCTTGACTTCGCTGATGTTCTGCTTCGTGTAGTTCTTCACCAGCGAGCGGATCAGCGTCGTCTTCCCGACCTGCGCGCCCCCGTCAGGCGCGCTGCGGCGGCCCGCCCGACCGCGCCCCGGCTCGCCTGCGGGGGCCCCACGACCGCGACGATGTACGGCGCGGGCACGTCCGGCGTGCGGTTGACCAGCGGGACGTGCGTCCGCTTCTGGCTGATGTCCGCATTGCGCTGCTGCGCCTTGATCGCTCGCCGGCCCGACGAGGGCGCGAAAGCCTGCGTACGAAGCGATCAGCGATGCACGGACGCAGAGCCACGTGCGCGAGGGGCCCCGATCGCTCCCCGCTGCCCGCACGGCCCGGCGACCGCCACGCGCACGCGATCGCACGGGCGATCAGAGCTCCGGACTCTCGGGGAGCGCGCCAGGGGCTAGCTATAGTGTCCTGTGCGTGTGCCTCGCGCGCCTAGCGCCCGCAGGGGCCTCCAGACCCCGGCAAACCTTCTTGTTGTGGGTCTTCTCATCGACGCCGCGCTTCTCCTTATCCCGCTTCTTCTTGCGCTCTGCCTTCGGGCCCGCCTGCGGCTTCCTATGCGCCTTCGCCTTCTGGTCGTCCATCGCTGGACGCGGGTGTACCCAACGAGGCTTCCTCAAGCCGCAGCGGCTTGGAGCCACCGCTCACCCGACTCGCCTGACAGGCAGCTGAGGCGCTCACCGTTCTGATCATGGTCATGAACTCCAGACCCGCTCACTTCGTTTCCCTAGCCAGCAATCTTAGCCGTCTTGCTAGCTTGAATAGTTCTAGAGTAAGCTCGGTCCGCGCTGTCTTGTCCGCGGTGTCCGCTTTCGGCGATCGATCTTGGTAAGCTTTTTCAGAGTGCCAGATATAGAGGTATAGAAGTGGTACACGTGTAAGCGCAGGTCTTCTTGATGAAGGCGCTTGGGGTTTTTATCATCCTCTCCTTCTCCTCGGAAGCTGAACCGCGGCACGTGGAGACAAACGACGGAGCAAAGACAAATATCACGACCAAGAGAACAAGGATCAAGCAATACCGCCGAGAAGTTTGTGCGGACCGTCACATATGCATTCGCATGCATTTTTGCAAGCCTGAAACTGGTGCAGGTGGCTGGGTTATCTTTGCTGGCCGATCTGTGGCATTCCTGAACATAGACATCCTTCAAGCTGGGGCTGAAATTAAAGCCAGGGCGACCCTCATGATCAGGTGCACAGACCCCCCCCCCCCCTCTTTCCCGTTGCATTATGAACCAAGTATAAAGCAGGTCAAGACTGGTTTCGCGGTCACATTCCGTGCAGCATCGCAAGGTGCGTTGGCGTCTTCCCGTCGTTTTCCCCCTCATCGGGGTCCGCATGCTCAGATGATTGATTGATTGATCAGCAGGGCCAGCCATGGCAGACGTCAATGATTGAAAAGGCAAACGAATGTTTTGAACGTCATCTCATTTATTTTGCTCATCAAGTGCACAATCGCAGGTCTTCCGGGGACACATTCTTCTGACACGTTCAGGGAGCATTTATCTGCTCGGTATTAAATCGAAGGAAGTTTGCTAACTCTGAACTCTGTTCTCCATCTTGGTTTGGAAGAGATGATGCGCCCCTTGCAATTGTGATGCAACGCAGTACAAAGAAAACCGGGCATAATTACATTCTGTAACTTTCATCATCGAAAATTGATATCATGCATTGATAAATGTACAATTTCGCAAGACATATTTCCAATTCCCATGCAATGCACCCCCCTTTCTCCACTCCATGGCCATACAGCAATATCGTCGACGTCTCGATCGCGACGGTCGACATCATGGCATCGCTGAATTGTTTCGTATCTTCATTTACAGTGTTGTAATTTATATGCCTTCGTTTTAATCGAATTCAATTGCAAATCCAGGTCTCGCACTGCGGCATGCGCAAGTCTAGCTATAGTCCGCTGGGGCATTGAAATTGTTTGTGTCAAATTCAAATGCTATGCCATGATGATATCGATATCGATTGGATTCCCCGGATATGGATCAGGGTTTATCTCACTAAGCCAACGTTCGGAGCAGATCTAGAGTTAACCGTTACTAAGTTAAGTCAGGCTGGTCATGGCATGGTGAGACGTCGACATGTGATCATGACGGATCACAAGTCATGATCATGGCATGCACCGCATCGATATCATGGCACTGCGGCATGCACAAGTCGCCATTGACCGTCGACGTCGGACCCCTAGGTATACGTAAATCATTGAATCTCAGGCTCAGTGGTTCAAGTTTATATATTTGAGCTTGACGTCGACTCTCAGTGCACGGTGATCCATGGCCAGGTCTAGATCATCCGGATCATAGGACCAGATGACATAGTCTAGATCTAGAACTAGAGCGGCTGCCAGTCTGCTTATACTTGTGATTGCACTGTGGCACTGCTGCATTGATAGAAAAGACACATAATGCTTATGAAAGACCATATATATGCATTTTCAGAGATGATGTGATACAACTATTATAAATCAAAACGAACTGCTCACAAATCTTCATTCTTTGTTCCTGACTTAAGGCGAGTGGACTGCAAGCTTCAACTCTACGCCAGCACGCTTGCAAGGCTCCAGTGTCTCTTCCAAGAGTCTCCAGGCCACATTTCGCGCCGCCAACCAGTACCTTGTGAATTCAGGGGGGTCACAGAGATTGAAGTACCAGTTGTCCGGGTCCCACTCCGGCTCCTCGAGCTCCAGCGTGATCTCCGCACGTTGGAGCCGCTGGCAGCCAGCCACCGCCCTCAGAACCGACCAAAGCGCCGGGGTGGCGTCTGGAGCCCCGAGCTTGAGCCGGACTTCCCGGAGCACGCCTTGGGCTCCCTTGATGAGGGACGCCAGCTCTCGCTTGCGCTCTTCGCCTGCGTAGGAAAAGGAATGAACGAGAGTTCAAATGGACACGAACGGCACAGAAGCATGCACCTTGGACGCGATTGGCCGAGAGGGCCAGCTCACGTAGGGCGGGGGCGAGGGGAAGCGACTCGGCGAGGCCGCGGGAGCTCTCGGCGCCCGTGACTTCGACCCCAACGGAGCGTAGCCTGGGGAGGCCCGACAAGAGCCTCTCGGCGTCCCCTCTCTCCTCCAGCTGCGTGTGCGTCAGGACTCCGGAGGGCAGTGAGCAATGCAGCTTGCGGATGGAGCCAAGGGATCTCGGGGCAGTGCGCACCCGAACCGTGTCCCCGCAGCGCTCGAGGAGGGGGAACCGAAGGAGGTCGTTGACGCACGCTTCGGGGCCCCCGAGGCGGAGCTCGCGGAGGCGGGGCCCCAGGCAGTCCGCAATCGCTCCCAGGCAGCCGGGGTCCAGAAGGGAAGCTCGCCCCGGCAGGGCCAGCCGCTCGAGGTCCGGGAAGAGGGGCAGGGCCGCCCGCAGAATGTCGGAGAGGCGAAGGCCCCCGAGGTCCCCTTCCTCCTCCGCGCTGACCTCATCTCCCGTCCGATTGAGGTCAACATCGATGGCGAGGCTGCGCAGCGGGCTGGTCGATGCAGCTGCGGCCGGCCTTAGCGCCTCTAGCACGCGAAGCAGGCAGAGGTTCGAGCGTCCCCGGTTGCCGGCGAGCTTCACGCGCAGGTCGGCCTCGCGCAGCCTCCAAGCGCATCCGGGCGCTCCGGCCAGCGCCGCAAGCAGCCCGGCCAGCGCCGCAAGCAGCCCAGCCGGCTGCTCCTGCGGCCGATCCACCGGCAGCTTTTCCGCGAAGGCCGCCCGCAAGTGCAGGTCACCACGGACCCGCAGCCGCCCGTCCCGCGCCAGCGCCGTTACGCGAGCCGCCTCCTCCTCGCCCCGCACCTCAAGCTCGAAGGGTGACCAATCCACGCCCTGCGCGGCCTCCTTCCACGCGCGGCTGACACGCCGCAGCCGCCACGCCGCGCGCGAGCCCGCCAGCTCCAGCACGCGCGCCAGGAGCCCGCCGGGAAGACGCTCGATTGGAAACTGCGGCCTCGAGACTACAAGAAGCAAGCGAGACGTGGTCAGCCGGAGCTCAGGCAGGCAAACAAACGGTTTCGATTCATGGCATGCGCACCTTCATGCGCGTGCAGCTGCGACGCATTGAGAAAAACGATCTCCGTCATTCGATGAGCTCAAACGCTAACCGATGAAGCACTGCACTGCACTGACTGCACAGAACAGCGGTGGAGCTACGGGTACTGTCAGGTCCGTCAGGTGACACTCATCTGCGAGCGTCGCGCTTGATCGTGAACCCCGCGCGCGGGTCGGTTTGGAGTCCGCCGGGCCTCATGATCACGCGTACCGCGAGCTCGAGTGGCATGGCCATGGCCGGTGCTAGCCGTTCCTTTTCGGTGCCAGCCGTTTCTTCAGGGAATATATATATATATAAATTTGATCGATATATATCGATATCTGTGCATGCGCAACGTTTAACGATTGGAATTGCAACTTGGAACCGTTATAATTAACGTTATACCTTGTTGTACGTTGCAACTGACACATCGTCTCGATCGCTTTGCAATTGTACAATATTTCTGGTGCAAGCTAGCTGCCATGGCCATGCCAGGCTGCGCATGCGGCCGATTAATATTTTTGCAATTCGTGCTCATGCGCATGCCGCCAAACGTATACGTACGGGCGTTGCTCCGATGATCCGATGATCTTTTCTTTGTTCTTGTGATTGCGAGGGATATCATCATCAGTCCTGTCGACGTCCAGGAACAACATGCAACAGCTGCGCATATGCATGCGAGCTAAGCCTTGAAGGTGAATGCAATTGCAAAATAACTTTAGTAATCCGATGATCCGATGATCAGCTCCAGCCTGGCCATGGGCAGCTGCACAGGGATGATCCGATGATCATGAACAGCGCCATCAGTATGCGCTAACAGCGCTAAAATTTCAAGTTTGAAGGGGTTCATGATCATCGGATCATGATCACTTTTCCGATTCAAAGAACAATCATTGACTAGTACTGGCACAATATCAATGAGGCTCGCCGAGTCGACGTCGGAAGGAATTCGAAGTGGCCCAGTACTAGTGGGTGAATTCATGATCAATTGCAATCCACACACTCGAAACTTCACTGAGTCGGCTGCAGACACATTCTAGATCTATACGTACGCGTGAATTCGAAGGTTCAATTGCTCTAGGCATTTATGAAAGTTCGACGGTTGCAATTGATCTAAGAAGACCGTTGGACCCGTGACCATCGGATCAAGAGCCACTCATGATATACGTAGTTAGCACACTCATCACTAAGTCATTAGAACTTCGGCCAGTTTACCCCAGGGCCGCCTTTTCCAAGCCACGATGAGCCACGATAGCGAGATTCCTGCGAAGCAACAGGAAGCGAGGCTTCCAGGAGAGCCGTGCATAGCAGCAGAAAATTCGAGTCCCTAGATGCCAGACACCTGGATGACAGCCGTGCGCGTGCGGGGCCCGTCAAGGTCAATGAGCATCACGCTCTGCCACGTCCCCAGGGCCAGCTTCCCGTCGAATACTGCAGCAAGAAGGTCGGTCAGGGACGTGGTGGGCTGGCACAATGGGCGGGTGCAAAGAGGACCCGGGATGGTCTCGGACTGGGAGAGGGTCATGGCCTGCAGGTGGGACTGCGCGTTGATGGGCTCGTCCTCGGGGATCCCTGGCCGCAGGTGCAGGCTACCGCCCCAGGCTCATGCTCAGCGGGCCAAAGCCAGTTGCTTCAGGAGCCTCGGAGAGGGCAGGGGACGCACTCGTTGTGGAGGTAGTGCAGGTCCTTGGGCGAGCCTTCCGCGCCCTCCTCCGGGGCGAGCTTCCGCAGGTACGCCTTGATGTCCACCAGAAGCCGTTCCTCGTCCTCGTTAATGTACACCGCCGTCGTCGTGTCTGGTGCCAACGGAGCGTGAGGGCCATGGGCGGGCTGGAGCCGCTGAGCGAGGGTTCCGAGCACACGGCGGCTGAAGACCGTGGCGGTGCCGTTCTTGACGCCGGCCTCCTCCAGCAGCTCCTTAACGTATGGCGTCAGGTTCACGTACGATCTGCGCCGGGTGCGCGCGACGCGTACGGTCAGCTCGACGTTGACGGCGAGCGCGGCTGGCAGGAACTATACACGCGCATTTGGTCGTCCTTGCCCGTCTCTAGCGTCAGGACCTTCGTCGCTACCTTGTACTCCGCAGCTGGCCTGCGGTTGATAAGCTTGGCGTGTGCCTTGCGCTAGAGCTCAAGACGCACGCGGATGCCCTCACGGTGGCATCGGCCGCCGCAAAGAAACGCGGCCGCGCCGCATTGGCCTCGAACCGGGTCGCGCGCAGCCTCGAACTCGAGCCCCCAAGCCGGCAGACGAGGCTGCGGCTCGACACGGAAGACGAACAGACGAGCGGCGCTGGCACGCCTGCGCGGGCGGGGAGGCTCGATACGAAGGCCATACCACCAGGCGCTTGGTCGCTCAACCCCCCTGGAGCTCGGAAAAAAAGAGCGGCGGCGGCAGACGGTGCCGCGATGCGCAGCCGAAATCGATCAAGCTGAAGAGCTAGAAGCCTGTCCGTTGAGCGTGCTGCCCCGCCGGCCCCGGTCCTCGCAACATGGAGGGCGAGAGCCTCGCGGCCAGCGCTCAGCCCGCGGATCGCGAGCTCGCGTCGGAAGGAGACTCAGAACCTGAAATCGAAATAGAGACCGATCCACGCGACGCGCCCGCAATCGCAGCGTTGGTGTTCAACGGCGACCTGGAGCTTAGGACAGCGGACGAGCCACCGCGTGACGAAGCGAATCAGCAGATGCACGATTGCGCTGAACGGGAGACGCCAGCTGAAGCGCCTCAAGCGCTCGATGCTGCCGGCCAACCCACGCCAGCAGGAGCGCTGGATGCTGCCGACCAGCCCATGCGCGAGGGAGCGCTTGATGCCGCCGACCAGCATATGCCAGCTGAAGCGCTCGATGCTGCCTACCAGCTTATGTCTGCCGAAGCGCTGGATGCCTCGGACCAGCATATCCCAGCAGAGGCGCTCGATGCGGCCTACCAGCTTATGTCGGCCGAAGCACTAGATGCTGCCGATCAGCATATCCCAGCAGAGGCGCTCGATGCGGCCTACCAGCTCATGTCGGCCGAAGCACTGGATGCCGCCAACGAGCAGATGCCAGCCGCAGCGCCAGGGGAGCCTGCAGGCCCGCACGATTCAGGCCCGCCGCAAGCGTGCGTATACGTCGAGATCGACGAGCCCGCGTCCGGCGGCGCGGCCGAGGTGTCGGCCGCCAGCGAGCAGGGCGCAACCGCAGCTGCGCACGATCCACCTGCAGCCGGGGGTCCGGACGAGGGCCCCAGCGATGGGCGGGAAGCGCACTCAAAGGAGGAGGTCGGCACGAGCGGCGGCGTGGCCGACGCGGGAGCCGGCGCGGCGGAGGGGCCCCCGTCCCCGTCCCCGGCGCCGGGGAGCGGGGCGGGCGGGGCGGGCGGGGCGGGCGGGGCGGGCGGGGAGGCGGCGCGGGTGGCGCACGTCGTCGACCTGGAGTCCATCGCGCCCCTCCTCTGGAGCTTCGTCCCGGCGCCCCCGCCCCCCGCCGCGTCCTCCCCGGCCGCCGCGCCCCGCGCCTCGGGCCCCCGCTGGTCGTCCCCCTCGTCGTCGCAGCGAAGCCCGCGCCCGGCCGCCCGAACCTGCGCGCCGCCTGCAGGGCCCCGCCGAGCAAGCCGGCCCCCGTCCCCGCCGCCGAGCGCACCCCCGCGTTCTGGCGCGCCCCGCCGCCGCCCCGGCCGCCCCGGACGCCGCTCACGGGCTCAGCGCAGGCTGGCGGAGATGGGCAAGCTCGCCCGCATCGCCCTCCGCAAGCAGGGCGCCCCAGGCTCGCCCCCGCCCCGCCCGCTCCTGCCTCTCCCCTCTTACGCCGGCGGCCCCGCAGCGCCGGTCTGCGCGCTGTGCCGAGGGACCTCCGAGGTCGCCCTGACCCTCGAGGGCCGCCGCCGCCGCTTCCTCTGCCGCCCCTGCCGCCTCGCCCGGCCCCCAAGCGGCCCCGGCCCGCCCCGGCGGAGCTGCCGGCGGCGGCGGGCGGGCGGGGTGGGAGCTGCGCGTGCTGCGGCGGGCGGCGGGGGAGGAGGCGGTGGCGGAGGCGGCGCGGGCCTTCGCCCTCGCCGCCGCCCTCGACCCCGACGAGGCCCGCCCGCCCCTTCCCCGCCCCCGCCCCGCCCTCTGACGGCCGCGCCCCGCAGGCCGACGCGGTGGCAGAGGCTGCCGCCGCCGACTACGCCCTCGCCGCCGCCCGCCCCGTCCCCGCGACCCCGGCCCCGGCCCGTCCCCGGCCCCGTCTCCGACACGCACGCCGGAGCCGGCGCCCCTCCCGCCACCCATCCCGACCCCCGCCGGACCGGCGGGGTCCGTCCCAGCCCCCCTCGCGGGACCGTCCTTTCACACGCCGCCAGCCCCCGGACCCGCGGCCCCTCGGCCATCCTCTTCAGCACTTCCCTCTCCCTCGGAGCCTGGGGCCGCCGCCGCACTGTTCACGCCCGTACCCCCGGCCCCCGCGCTTGTCCCCGGGTCGGCCGGCCCCGCCGCGGCACCACCTTCTGAGGCCCCGTCTCTCTTCACGCCGGCACCCCCGCCCCCCTTCGTTCGGCCCGCACCCCCTAGCCCGCCGCCAGGCGACCACGCCGCCCCCACCGAGCTGATGGAGATCGAATTCGCCCCCGCCGCCCCCGGCGGTCCCACGCCGCCCTCCTCCGTATCTCCCATGGACCCTGCTGCTGCCCCGCCCGCCGTCGCGCAGCCGTCGGCCTCGGCTCCCCCAGCGCCCTGGGCCTCCTCGCCCGCCGCAGCAGTGGATTCCAGCGTCCCGGCCCCGGGCGTCCCCTCCTCCTCCTCCTCTTTCGAACCGGCGCCCTCCTCCTGCATCTCCGAGCCCCCGCCATCGCTCGCGCCGCATCCCCCCGCAGCCGCCGCCGAGCCAGCTCCCGGGCCGGCGCTCCATCCTCTCCCCGCGGCGACCGCCGGGCCGTCCCCCATGGAGCTCGACGCGCCGCCCGCCCCGCCGCCGCCCCGCCGCTGCCGCCGCCGCAGGCGGTCGCGCCGTACCTCTCCGCTGCGGCGCGGCGGGCCCTCGCCCTACCGGCGCCCCGCGAGGCGGCCTGCGCCGGCCCGCAGGCCCCGCCCCTCGCGCGCGTCCCCCGGGGCCCCCGCCCCTCCCGCTCCTCCTCCACGTGCCCCTCTCCCCGCCGAGCGCGCCGCCCTCCTCCACGCCGCCCCGCGCTGCCCCGCGCGGCCCCGCCCCTCCTGCACCGCCCCCGTCCGCCGCGCCGGCCGCCTCCTGCCCCCGCCCGACGCCGTCGACTTCGCTGCGGTGGCGGCGCGGATGCCCGGCCGCAGCGCCGCCGCCCTGCGCCGCGCCTACGCCGATATTCTCGGCGGGCCCGCCGTCTCGGGCCCCGAGCCGGCGCTCCTGCTGGGGCGCCCCGCGGCGCGCTGGGAGGCCGCCGACGCGGCGCGCCACGCGCGGCCGCCCTTCGCGCACGCCGCGCCGCCGCCGCGGCCGACCCTCAACCTCGCCGCCCTCCTCCGCGCTCGCGAGCTCGGCCTGCCCCGCGGTGCGCGCGCCCGCCCAACCCCGCCCCCCTCGGACCGAACGCTCGCCGAGCGGCGGGGCGCAGTGCCGGTGCCGGCGCGGCTCGCGCGGGGCCCCTCGGGCGAGGCCGGGGACGTGGCGGAGCCTTTGCCCCCGGTGCTTTGCCCCTCCCCGGCCCTGGCCTCGCTCGGAGTGGACCGTTCTCTGACGCTGCGCGGGGCGGGCAGCGGGGGGAGCTGGTGGAGTGCGGGCTGGACGGGCCGCGCGCGGCCCCCGTGGCGCACGCCGCGCGGGGCGCCCGCATCCGCTCCCTCACCCTTACCTCCCAGTCCACCCAGGTCCCCGCCCCGCCCGCCCCGCGCCGCCTCCCCGCTCGCCCTCACGCCCGGGCGCAGCTGACGGGCCCCGTGCGGGACGTCAAGATGCACCCCGACGACGACGCGCGCCGCCCGCCCGCTTGGCCTCCGCCCCCCGTCTGACTCGCCCGCAGACGCTCGTGCTGGCGACGTGTATGGCCAACGACGCCGCGCACTTCAAGCAGGCGCGGGGCCCTTTCTCTCAAGAGCGCGGGCGCTGCGGCCGCTGAGGGGGGCGGGGGGCGGGGCGCAGGCGGCGCTCTTCGACCTGCGGCGGCGGCGGCACGCGGTCCTCGGCGGCCTCTCCGGCACCGTCGTCGAGGCCGGTCCGCCCGCCCGCCCGCCCGCCCGCCCTTGCGATTGTGCCTTCGGCCTCCCGCGCGCCTTCTGGAGCCTCACGCGGCGCGCCGGCAGGCTGGACGGCGGACGGGGCGCGCGTGTACGCGGCGAGCAGCGACGCGGTGTCGGGGCGGCACGCGCTGCACGTGTACCCGTACGACGGGCGCGGCGGGCTGGGCGCGCCAACAGTCTTCCGGCTGCACGAGCAGGGCCTGCTGCGCGCCCGCTCGCACGCCGAGCGGGAGGCCGCGGAGGGGACGCCCCTCGCCGCCCTCATCGCCACCTGCGCCCGCGACCGCGCCGTCTGGGTCCGCCCGCCCCGCCTTGCCCTCCGGCCCCGCCCTCCGGCCCCGCCGGCCCCGCTGAGCCCCGCCGGCAGGTTGTGAACGCGGAGACGGGCGCGCGCGCCTCCCTCGACACCGCCCGCGAGCGCGTGCGCCCCCGCGGGTCGCCGCTTATGATCCCGCCCCCGCCGGCTCTGAGGCGCGCGCAGAAAATGGGGAGGCCGCCGCGGGCGGGGGCAGGGGAGCGGCACCCGTTCATCGAGCTCGAGTTCCGCCGCGGGGCGCGGGCGCACGAGCTGCTGGCGGGGGCGGACAACTGCGGGGCGGCCGACCCCGGCGAGCCCGAGGAGCGCCGCGCCGCCCGCCCCGCCATCGTCCGCTGCTGGCCCGCCCCCGCTCCGCCCCCGCCCTCCCGCCGCTTCGCCTGAGGGCGGGGCAGGGACCTGGAGACGGGGGCGCGCATGTGGGACCTCAACACCGCCCGCCTCGCCCGCGAGGTCCGCCCCGCCCCGCCCGCCCCGCCCGGCCCTGCCCCCGCCTCCGACGCGGCGTCCGGCAGACGGGGGAGGGCCCGCCGATGGTGGCGAGCCTCGGGTGCGGGGCGCGGGGCCCGCTCTTCGCGGCGGGGCTCGTGGGCGCCGCGGGGGCCGGCGCCGCCTCCTTCACGGGCCTCGCCCTCCTCGACGACCGCGGCCTGGGGCCGGCCGAGGCGCCCCGCCCCGCCGCCCTCGTCCGCACCGGCCACGAGGACCTCAACCTCGTCGCCCTCCGGCGCGTTCCCCTCTTCCTCTCTTCCTTTCCCCTTCCCTCTTGCTCACGCCGGGGCAGGGAGGACGAGCTGCTGCTGCTGGCGGCGGGGGTGGAGGTCCTGCGGCGCGCCCCCGGCGAGCGCCGCACGGGCCGCGGCCTCCTCTACGTCTGCGACGCCCGCCTCCCCTCCCGGCCCCTCCACGTCCTCCGCCACGACCGTCCGCGCCCCGTACCCCCCCGCCGCTCCCCCCCGCTGCTCGCCTCATGCGCGGCGCGGGGCGGCAGGCGTCGACTTCGTGCCGCGCGAGGACCTCGACGGCATCTCGCACGCCGCCTGGCGCGCCCCCTCCCGCCCCCCATTTGAACGGGCCTTCCTCTTACCGCCGGCCCGGGGCAGGTCGGCGTGCGGGTCGTACATCGTGACGGCGGGCGACGACCGCTCCGTGCGCGTGTGGGACGTGCGCGGCGCCACCGCTGACGCCCTCGCCGCCACCCTCCGCTCCCCCCGCTCGCACACCTCGGCCTGCCTCGCCGCCGCGGCGGGGCGGGACCTGCGCCACGTCGTCTCGGGCGGGGACGACCAGCGGCTGCTGCTCTGGCAGGCCCGCCCCGACGCCGAGGAGGCCGCCGGCGACCGCGAGGGCGCCCCCGGCGACGCCGGCGCCGCGGCGCTGCTGGAGCCCCCCGGGGCGCTCTCGCTGGGGGAGCCCATCCCCCGCACCTTCGACTAGCGCCTGTTCCCTTGCAACAGGCCCCCGCGACTAGGCGGCTAGTCGCGGCGCAGCGAGGCGAAGGCGGCCGCCCAGGAGGCCGGCGGGGCGGCCGGCGGGGCGTCGGGGGCCCGCTGCACGAGCTCGAAGGTCGTCCCCGGCGGGCACGACGCGAGCGCCTCCACGCACGCCAGCGCCACGTCCTGCGGGGCCCCGGCGTGGGCGGGCCGGGGCAGGGGTACGGGGGGCGGGAGGGGGGTACGCGGGTGCGGACCTCGCGGGAGACGCGGCCGTTGATCTTGTCCCCCTGGTCGAGGACGAGGGCGGGGAGGCCCTGCGAGGGCTCCATCTGCGGGCACCGGCGCCCGGGCCCCTCGGGTCAGATGCGGGCGGGGGCCTGGGGCGTGCTTGCAGCTGCGCATGCGGACCGTGAGGCCGCCGGGCCGGACGATGACGTACGGCACGCCGCTCTTCCTCAGATACGCCTCGCCTTCGCTCTTCCAGTGCATCACGCTGGCGGGCGGCGCGGCAGCAGACGTCAGCGCCGCGAGCCGGCGAGCTTGGGCGAGGAGGGGTCGGCGCGGGCGGACCGGCCCATGAGGGAGTTCAGGAGGATGTAGATGAAGGAGCTGGGGCGGGTGATGGCGAGGGTGCTGACGAGGACGAACTTCTCGACGCGGGCGGCCTTGGCCGCGTCGACGAGCGTCTTCAGGCCCACGTACTCGACGTCGTACGAGCTGTTGCTCCCGAAGAAGTCCCAGCCGCTGCCGCCCTGGGCGCACACCACGTACTTCGCCCCGCTCATCGCCTTCGCGACGTCCGCCGCGTTCTGCGAGACGCCCTCCTGCTCCCGCGCGCGCGTGCGCTCGTCGGCCGAGACTCCGGCAGGAAGCGCGCTCACTCAGCGCACGCGCGCGCGCACCACAATCTCGACGTTGGACGCGGCGGGGCCCAGCGTGCTCGAGGCCTTCGCCGCCGAGCGGGCAAAGGCGCGGACTGCGAAGTTCTTGGCCGCCAGCTGCCTCACCGCGAACGCGCCTGCAGCGCAGCGCGTCATTACGCATGACGGATCGCCGCAGCGGTCGCGCGCTATATAGCTATGCGCCGGGTCGCGGCGCGGAACTCGGACCCGTCGACACGCGCACCTGTCCGGCCCGTCGCGCCGACGACGAGGACCTTCTCGGCTCCCATTGCGGTAATATGATAGCGCTTATCTGCTGCCACCGATCGCGAATGCGAAGTCGTGCCGACGAGCACGTGCTCAGCTGCCGCAAAATCACGTACGCGTGAGGCCGATCGATTGGCTTCAAGCTTACAGCCTTGCAGTCGTCGCGCAAACCGTGGCACCCTCAGCCTCGCAGCACAAGCCAAGAATGCGCGCAGTCAATTCGGTTCTCTCTACACGCAAGCTACGAGACGGCGGGCGACACTACACGGGGGGGAAGTTCTATGGAGCGCTCTCGCGGCGCGTACTTAGGTCCGGGGGACGGCTCTACTGTTGCGCGTAGGTGTACTGCGCCTGGGTGGCATCGGCCGGCTGCGCCTCGGCAGCGGCGGCCGCCTCCTGCGGCTGCTGCGCGTACTCGGCGGCGGGCTGCGCCTGAGCGTACTCGGCGGCGGGCTGCGCCTGCGCATACTCGGCGGCCGGCTGCGCCTGCGCGTACTCGGCGGCCGGCTGCGCCTGGGCGTACTCGGCGGCCGGCTGCTGGGCGTAGGCGGCCTGCTGCGCGTACTGCTGCTCGGCCGCCGCCTGCTGCTGCTGCTGCGCGGCGGCGTACTCCTGCGCCTGCTGCGCCGCCGCGTCCTGCTGCGGCTGCTGCTCGTGCCCGTAGGCCGCGTAGGCCGCGTACTGGGGCATCCCCTGCGGGGCCGCCACGACCACCATCGGCACGCCCGACGCCGCCTGCGTCGTGTCTGCCCCCCGCGCGTCAGCGGCGGCCGCGGCCGGCACACAGGCGGGGGCGCACAGTGGGCGAAGCCGGCGGTCATCTGCTGCTGCACGTGGCCGCCCGCGTGCTGCGCGTAGTGCTGCTGCTGCTGCTGCTGCCACTGCGCTTCGGGCTGCGCGGGCCGGCTGGGTCAGCAGGGGCCGGCGCGGCGGGGGTAGGGGGGCGGAGCGCACGTGCTGCATGTGGCCCTGGGCGACGTGACCGGAGTAGCGCTGCAGGCCCGAGGCCTGGGGCAGGGGCGCCGGGCTCGAGACGCCCATGTTCTGCTTCGGCTTGCGGCCGGGCTTGCGGCGCAGGTTGGCGAGGCGCTCGCTCTCCTTGAGGTTGGCGTCAGAGTGCTCCTTCGCGTTTCTTGCCAGGTACGCCACCACGTGCCCGTCGATTTGGCCCCAGCGGTCTGCGCGCGAGGGCTCGGCCGGGGCGCGGCACACGGTCCGGGCCGGAGGGCAGACGCACGGGTGGCGACGCGGGCCTGGATCTCAGACTTGATGGAGAGGATCCAGCCGAAGAACATCATGACAGCCTCCTCGTACATCGAGAGCGCCCGCGCGTGGTTCCGGTGGAAACGCTTCATGTGCATGTCGAACTGCGCCGGGGAGGGTCGGTTCGGGTGGCGCCGGCGGGGCGGCGGCGGCCCGGGGCGGGGGCGCACGAGCTCGTAGGCGGAGCGGCGGCGGCGGCGGGAGCCGGAGCCGTCGCCGTCGTCCATGTCCTCCTCCTCCTCCATGACCTCGTGCTCGACCTGGTGGTGGTGGTGCATCATCTCCATCTGGCCCCCTCCCACCGGCTCGATCGGCTGCTGCATCCCGTCCGGGCCCATCTGCACGGCCCCCGTGCCGTCGTCCCCGCCCATCTCGCCCATCTGCATCGAGGACGCCGTCGAGCGGCGCGGCTGAGGCGGCTGCGAGATGCGCCGCGGCGGCGGGTGCGGGTCCTGCTTCGTCGACGTGTTCATCGTGCTCTGCACCGGCGAGTCAGCGCCGCTGGCGGGGGCCGGGCCGGGGCGGGGCGGGGGCAGGCCTTGCGGCGCTCAAGATCGTCGCGCTTCTGGTTGACGACATCCTTGGCCTTCTGGAAGTTGCGAAAGAGGGTCTTGTACTGCTCCATGTACTTCCAGTACATCTCCTGCAGGTTTTCGTTGTCCAGCGACTGGATGTACTGCAGGAACGACTCGTACGCCGGCCGGTCGTCCCCCATCCCGTCCTCCCCGTCCTTCATCCGCCGCGACCGCTTCCGCATCGCCTTTCCGTCCGACATGTCCGACGAGCGGCCGGGGAGCGTGAGGGGGCCCGGCGCCATCAGCGTCGGGAGGCTCTGGATGGTCGCCGTCCAGGACGAGGCCGGGGCGGCGTAGGTCATGGTGGCGGCCGGCACGGCGACGGTCATGTGCGCCTGCTGGTGGTGGTGGTGGTAGGCCGGCTGGACGTGGCCGTGGGCATGCGCGTGCGCCGCCGGGTCGTGCGCGACGTGCCCGTGCTGCACCATCACGCCGCCCGAGGCCGCCACCTCCTCCATCGGGTGCGCGTGCGCGTGCGCGTGCGCGTGGGCCTGCGCCTGAGCCTGCGCGTGGTGCATCGCAGCCGGGTCCACTGGCATCGACGCCTCCGGCATCTGGTACTGCGGCGGGGCGTGCATCCCCATCTCCTCCTCCTTCTTCTTGGCCGAGCGCCGCTTGCGCGAGCCCTTGCCGAAGTCATCGTCGTTCTGGTCGTCCTCCTCCTCGCTGAGCTCGCCCGCCTCCTGCTTCTTGCGCGACGCACGGCGCTGGCGCTTGCCGCTCACGTCGCCTCCATCCGCGCCCGGAGTCGGAGGCGGAGCGCCGTGGCTGATCGGCAGCGGAGGAGCGTGCTCGGCGTGCTGAGGCATCGCCTGCTGCACCTCCTGCGGCACCTCCGGCTGCTGCTTCTGGCTCTCGTCATCGGTCAGGTCGGACTCCTCCAAGACACCGTTGTCCACGCCGATGATACGGCCGGGGAGCGGCTTCAGGGTGCCAGTGGCCGCCACGTACGTGCTCCTGCGACGGAGTCAGGAGCTCCGGCAAAAGGAAGACGATAACTAAAAAAGCTTTCTGATAAGAATGGTACGCATGGAACACGCACCGGCAGAGGAAGGAGAGGTTGTCCTCGGGAAGGATCGGGCTGGGCTCGTCCGGCTTCAGGTGGTAGATGGCCACCTTCTCGTGCGCACTGGACAGGAGCAAATTCAAATTCAAAAGCGTTACGGAACTACAAAGCACGCTACCTCTCCGCGGGCTGGCCCTTCTCACGCGACTCCGAGAAGAAGATTTCGCGGGGCTCAGCCGGGTGCGGAAGGCCGGGCGCATCGGGCGTAGGAGCGGGCTGTAACACAATTAGAGCTCGCAGAGAGCATTGGCGGAAGCGCGCCGACCTGGTACGCATGCCGAGGGAAGAAGTACCACCTGATGTCAACAAGCACGGCGGCGGGGTTCTCATCTGTCGGAAAGGTATCGGAATTCAATTAGGAACCCGGAAAAGCGCATTGGAGGCGCCCCCGGCCGGGAAAGAGCGGCACGGACCCCTTGTGTAAATCTTCTCGATGGCAGCGACGTGCTTCTCGTGCCCGATGTCGATATAAGTCACTTCGCCCATATCGTACTGCACGCCACCGAGCAGAAACGACCGGTACATCCTCTTGTTCAAGTGCCGGCCTCCCATCCCGATTGACTCGCCGAGGACAGTCGCGACCCGCTCCGCCACAACAGCAGTGACAGGTGCCTGTTTCCGTAGCGGAAAACCCAAGTGAGGCCCCGTGAGACCACCGCGAGGACGAAAAAGCGGCGGACGCACGGCGGCGACCTGCTCCGCCGCTTGACCCTCCATTCTGAACGAACTGCGGGGCCACCCGAAATCCCGAGGCTGGGCGAAGCTTCAACGACCGGAACTTTTGAACCCCGTGAAACGGGGCTACGTTGCCAAAGGATGGCGGGGCTACGCGCACCAGCGAGGGCTACGAAGAAGCAAGTTGTGGGGGGTAAATGTTGTAGGGGGGTACATCCATTCCTATTCGCCGCATCGGTTATCCAGGGCTCCGTTCGGGCGGAGCGCCGAGCGCACCCCTTCAGAGCTAGCTTTGTGCGGGCGGTTGCAGCCAGCTCGGGCGCGCCGGGCCGAGATGTCGCACGCCGCCGCCGCGGCGGTCCCTGCCGTCGAGGGGCACGGGACGGGTCACTCTTTCGTGTCGGCCTCCCTCGCCGAGTACTGCCTGGCACGTATCCCGCTCCCTCGGGCTCGGCGCCCCTTAGCTTAAACTCGAGGCGCAGCAATACGGCACCTTCGCGGTGGTCTCTTTTGCTAGCAGTCGGTTTGCGATCCTGTTCCCGAAGATCAAGCTGCCTCTCATCTCGTGAGCCCGCGCGCTCGGATCGAATCCCAGCCGCCCGCCGAGGAGCCCGAACCTGCTCTCGCAGCGGTTATCTCATCGCGGGAATCATCGTCGGCCCTTTCGTGCTTAACATCGTCGAGAAGTCCGCGCTGCCGCACCTCGGCTTCATCACGTAAGCTCAGCTGGAAGCGGCGCCCGAGCTTGCGAACCTGATCCTGCTGCCCCGCGCCGCGCAGTCAGTTCGCCCTAGCTTTCATTTCCTTTTCGGCGGGGGCCGGTGCGAACGTCCCGCCTCTGTGTCCTTTCCCGCGCTGATGCGGCTCCTTATCGCCATCCGCCAGAGCTCTACCTGCCCGGTGAGCCCTTTCCGGCAGGGATGAGCCGCGTCCAGTCGGCGCAGCGACGGGGGAGCGCTGGTCGCCGCCCGCGGCCCAAGGGCTGACGCTCGGACCCGCGCAGAGCTGCGGGAGTTGTTCAAGCAGATCATATGGATCACGGGCTTGATTGGGGTTTTCACGTACATCATCTCGACCTTTGTGGTCATGGGGCTCTCCTCGGGCGGCCTGTGCGCCCCGATCCCGCCCCCCACCCGCCGCCCCGCGCGCCGCCCCGCCGCCCGCAGCCGACCGCCGCGCCGCGCCCGCGCAGGCTACCGTCCATGGTCGGGCAATCGACGTCGTGCAGTGCGCCCGGCGCCGCCGCGTGTCGCGCCCCCTCGCCGCGCTGAGGGGCGGCAGTCTTCGGGGTCTCGCTGGTCGTGGCATCGATCATGGTCGCCCGATCGCCCGCCTCCGCCATCGCCATCGTGCGGCCCCCCGCGCGTCCCGTCGCGTCGCGTCGCCGGCGCGCTGACACGTCGCCCACGCCCCGCCCCGCCCCGCCCCGCCCCGCCCTTCCCCGCCCCTGCCTGCAGGTGAAGGAGCTGCGCGCCAAGGGCCCCTTCACGTCCGCCCTCCTCGGCGTCACCGTCGTCTGTGCGCGCCCCCGCCCCCTCCCCCGCCCCTCCGGGGTCGCATGCGCGGCGACGGTGAGACGGGGCGGCAGGCGATGTGGTGGTGCTGATCCTCTTCGCCGTCTCGATCGAGGTGGGGCGGACGAGCTGCTACCCCGGGAAGAGCTTCAACATCATCGCCCTCTGCGTCCTCGTCCTCGAGCTCGCCCTCGCCGTCGGCATCGGCTACTGCGTCGGCAAGCTCCTCATCTGTCCGCCCGCCCCGCCCCGCCCCGCCCCGCCGCTTCAAGGGCCGACGCGCCGGCAGTCTACCTGTGGATCCCGCGGGTGCCGGCGGAGTTCCTGATCCTCCCGACGGGCTTCATCCTCTTCCTCATCTCGAACGCCATCACGAACTACACGGAGGAGCACTTCTCCTACGAGATCAACCTCGAGCCCCTCCTCATCTGTCCGCCCCCGCCCCCCTCGCCCCGGCTCGCCCTCCCGCGCCCCCCCCTCCGCCCGCCTGAGCCCCGCCCGCCCGGCAGGCATCGTGGGCGGCTACATCGCGACCAACCAGTCGCTGAACCGCAACAAGTTCCTCATGCTCATCTCCAAGTCCGGTGCGCCCCGCCAAGGGCCCGCCGCCCGGCCCCGAGCCCCGGCCCGACGCCGGCTTAACCCCGACGCGCAGGCCCCTACATCTTCATCCCCTTCTTCACCCTCACGGGCGCCGCCCTCGACCTCGGCGTCATGTTCAAGGCGCCCCCGCCCCCCGGCGTCCCGCGCGCCCGCGCGCGCCCGCGCGGCGGCGGCTGAGCGCGGGGCGCAGTCGATCGCGTTCGCGTGCATCCTCTTCGCCGTGCGGATGATCTGCATCTTCTTCGGGTCGTTCCTCGGGGGCGTGATGGCGAAGAGCCCCAAGTCGCACAACCTCCACATGTGGATGACGATGCTCACCCAGGCCGGCGTCTCCCTCGGCCTCGCCCTCAAGGTCGCCACCGCCTTCAAGGGTCCGCCCCGCCCCGCGCCCCGCGCCCCGCGGTGCCGGCGGCCGGCCGACGGGGGCGGGCGCCGGGGCAGGGTTCGGGGACTCGCTGGCGACGTCGGTGATCGCGGTGGTCGTGATCAACCAGCTGGTGGGCCCCGTGCTCTGCAAGGTGGGCATCAAGCGCGTCGGCGAGGCCCGCTCCCTCGCCGAGGCCGCCCTCGACATGGTCGGCGAGGGCCGCGCCGTGCGCCCCGCCCGCCCCTACCCTTCCCTCTCGCCCGCGCACGCCCCGCCGCCGCCGCCGACGCCGCCGATGCCGCTGGACGCAGGGTGTGATCAACCGGGTGCTGATCCTGGGGGCCGAGCCGGACGCCTTCCCCCTCGCCGTCCGCCTCCTCCGCGACCACTACCACGTCCGCCCCCGCCCCCGACCCCGCCCCCGCCCGCCTTCGCCTCCGACGCGAGCCGCCCGGGGCCGGGCCCCGCAGGTGGTCGTCGTGGACTTCGACCAGGAGAAGCTGGACCGGATGACGGAGCGGCTGACGGCGGCGGACAAGTACATGCGGGAGAAGAGCCTGCTGCGGGCGAAGCGCGAGGAGCACGGCGGGCACGGCGGGCACGGCGAGCACGGGGCCCCCGCCCCCGCGGCGAAGAAGGAGGCGGACGTGGAGGCGGCAGGGGCCGGCGAGAAGAAGGAGGCGGCGTACCGGGGGGCGGTGGTGCACGAGCTGATCGGGGGCAAGTTCGAGGCGCGGCAGCTGGGCGTGCTCGAGGGGGGCGACCTGGAGCGCGTCGGCGTGCTCGTCGAGAGCGCCACGCTCGACCTCGACAGGCACAACACCGTCGCCGCCATCGCCTGCTTCGAGAACGACCGCCTCAACTACATGGCCTGCAAGCACATCGTCCACCAGCTCAAGCTCGGGCGCGTCTGCTGCCGCCTCACCAACGCCGAGTGGCGGGAGACGCTGGTGGCGCTGGGCGTCTACCCCATCTACAACCTCTCGCTCTGCGCGCACTACGCCTTCCAGACGCTCTTCACGGCGCCGCACCAGAAGTTCGACTTCCTCTTCCTCCCCGTCTCCGCCCAGGCCGTCGGCTCCGTCATCGAGCTCTTCGAGCACGACTTCTTCCTCGCCGGCCTCTCCCCCGAGCAGCGCGACGCCTTCGCCGCCCAGCACCCGGGGCCCTACGAGTCTGGCCTCATCGCCCGCCCCTCCGAGGCCGCCGCCGCCGCCGCCGCCGCCAACGCGCAGGCCGGCATCGGGCGGCTGCTGGCGGGCGGGGACGGGATGAAGGAGCACGAGCGGTCCGAGTTCCTGGACCACCTGTGCATGCGGGAGGAGGACGGGGCCCGCATCGAGGCCGAGGAGAAGCGCGTCCTCGAGCTCCTCGCCTCCGGCTCCTCCCTCTCCTCCCTCCGCGCCGAAGCCCCGCGCCCCGTCCCCCCCGGCTCCGTCGTCCCCTCCGACGCCCCCCGCGCCGGGCCCGGCGGCGGCGGCGGCGTGCCCCTGCCCCCGCTCCCGCCCCGCGGCAACTCTTAGGTAGGACCCGGGAGCGCCCCCAGCTTCGACCGTACCCGTAGCTATCTATAGTGATTCATCGTTCATCTTACGTATGGCAGGTAGAGAGTCAGGCAGGACCGCGTGCACAGTTCTAGAGTTTGGATGCCTTTACTGCCTGGGCCCGCGCCCAGCGAGTTTCAAATACATCGATTGATCATGAAGCATGCGTGGAACAGAAGAGCGGCGAGTCGAGCGGGGAACGAGATCTAGAGAGGGCGGGGTAGGAGAAGGTGCCGGGCCCCGGAAGGGCGGGGAGCCGGCGCCTAGGCCTGGCCATGGGGGCGTGTCGGAGGATGGGACACCGGGAGGTGCGGATGGATGGGATGCGCGTGGGGCGGGGCGGGGCGGGGCGGGGGGCTCAGATGGCAGTCTTGTTCATGAACTTCTTCTTGCTGAAGGCCATCCAGTGCTTGTTGGGCTGGCCCGTCGCAAAGACCAGGTCCGCCACCCGCCGCGAGCACTCCTGCCGCACCTGCCGCGCGTACTCCCGGAACAGGTCTGCGCCCCCGCGTCGCCACGCGGCGCGGCTGGGCGCGCTGGCGGCCGCCGGGCGCGTCGAGCGCACCGCCCTCCGCGGGGTCGGCGGGGTCGGAGAAGAGGCCGCCGAAGGGGAATCCGGGCTGCCCGGGGATCGGGAACTCCTGCAGGGCGAAGACGTTCACGGCCTGCGCGGGGCGGGGGTTGGCTCGGCAGCGGCGAGGGGGGCCGAGCTCGGGCGGGCCTTGTGGGCCTTGTCCTTCGTGTCGCATCCCTCCATCTTCTTCAGGCAGATGTTGATGAAGAGCGTGAGGTACATGAGGAGCCTGTCCGCCGGGCCCTCGATCGAAAAAGTGCGAAACATGATGTTGGGGCGGAAGAGGTCGATGGCCTCGTCGATGATGTCCGGCTTGTCTGCGCGCCCGCCGTTAGCTACGCCGCTCCAGCGTGCGCCGCGGCGCACGCGCCTGGGTCCGCGATGTTCGCCCGCTGCCCGCTCTTAACGACGACCGAGTTGCCGAGCTTCAGCGGGAGCAGCAGGCAGCCGCACGCCTGCTTCGCCTGCACGGCGTTGAAGCTACTGTGGTAGACCATCAATGGCGGTCTGCGCTGCTGCGCCCCTGTCCTCGACGCGTCGTTTCAAAAAAACGAGCTGGCCAGGCGCCGCGCGAGATGCTGGCTGCGCCTACGCGATGCGATGGACCCTTCGGACGTGCTGGTGCAGCGGCCGTTCGAGTCGGCGGCAGCTATTAGATAGAGTGTACCCCTCCCGGCCCTTCCGTCAGGCAGCACAGCGACCGCCACGGGATATGTACAGCAGATTCTATCCCGTGACAGAGCGTACACTTGCCCACAGTCTGCGGCGGGCCACCCCCGCGCTACCCCCCGCCCCTGAGGGCCGCGACCTGGCGGTGGAAGACGGGGCGCGGGGGGCTCGCGAGGAGCGGCGTGGAGGCGCCGGACACGGCGGCGGAGGAGGGCCGGCCCGGGGAGATGACGCCGTGGGGGGGCACGCCAACCGCCGCCCCCGCGACCACCTGTCGGGCCAGGCGCCTCAGCGGCGCCTCGACGCGAGTCGGGAAGGGCGCGGGGCGGGGCGGGCGGGCGGGCCTGCTTGCGGAGGGCGGTGAACTGGGCCTCGACGCCCTCGAGGTGGCGGCGCTGCTTCTCGGCCTCCGCGGCGCGCGCCTTGACCGCCTCGGCCAGCACCGCGTGCAGCTGCTCCCGCTCCGCCTCCGCCGCCTCCAGCGCCCGCCGCTCCCGGAGCCGCTCCTCCATCGCCGCCCGCAGCTCCTCGCGGAAGGTCGCCCGCCGCTGCGCCGCGCGGCACGCCGCCAGCCGCGGCTCCCCCGCGAACTCCGCCTCGTAGAGCTCCTCCAGGTCTTTCCCCGTCACCTGCACCTGCTCCCCAGCCCCGCCCGTCAGCCGGCCGGGGCGGGCGGGCCGGGGCGGGGCGGCCTGGAGCTCGGCGACGAGGGCCTGGACGCGGGCCGGCTCGAGGCGGCGGGCGAGGCGGAGGAGCGCCCGTACCAGCCGCCCGCCTGCGCCGCCTCCCGCCACGCACGGAACGCCCGCGCCCGCCTCCGGAACTGCACCACCGCCAGCACCTGCCCCGCCCCGGCCCCGCCCCGCTCGCGCCGGAGCGGACGAGGCGAGGGGGGAAGGGAGGGGCGGGGGGCGGGCCTGGGCGGCGGCGGCCTGCTCGGCGACGGCGGCGAGCTCGGCGCGGCGGAGGGCCTCCACCTCGTCCCGCACCTCCGCCACCCGCGCCGCCAGCTCCCCGTCGTGCCGCAGCCGCCACGCCCGCGTCCCTCCCGCCACGCCCGCAGCGCCCCCCGCATCGCGCTGTCGCCCCGCGCCCTCAGCCGCCGCGCGCGGCGGGGCGGGGCGGGGCCGACGGATCGACCCGGTGCGCACTTCTCGCGGGCGACGCGGCGGAGGCGGGCGGTGAGGCGGGCGTGGCGCGCGGCGGCGCGGGCGCCCTCGCGCCACTCGTCGAACGCCGCCCGCACCGCCGCCAGCTCCCGCCTGCGCCGCCGCGTCGGGGGCGGAGGGGGCGGGGGCGGGGCGGGGGCGGACCGGCGGAGGAGGGTGCAGCCGACCTGGCGGTGGGCGCGCTGCTCCCGGAAGGTCCCCGCATCGCCCCGAACGCGTCCTGCGCCCCGCGCGCCCCCGTGAGGCGCCGGGGCGGGCGGGCGGGCGAGGGGCGGGGGCGCGCGGGGCGCACAGAGAGGAGGCGGCGGCGCTGCGTGCGGGCGACGACGGCGCAGAGGCGGCGGCGGTCGGCCCCGCAGGCGCCCACAGCCGCAGCGCCGCGAGGGCCGCCGCGAGGCCCCGCCGCGCCCGCCGCGCGTTCATCTCCGCCACGCGCCCCTCGATGCGCAGCTTGCGCCGCACCACGTCCCGCCACGCCCGGAACGACTGCCCCGGCGTCAGCCGGCGCCGGCGCCCGCGGGGGCCCCGGGGCGGGGCGGACGAAGGCGGCGGTGCAGTGGAGAGCGAAGGCGCGCTGCGTCTCGCCCCAGCGCTGCACCGCCGCGCCCCGCTGCCGCAGCTGCCCAACCCCCGCGCGCTCAGCGGGGCTCAGGGGGGCGGGGCGGGGCGGGGCGGGGCGGACGAGGCGGTCGGCGCGGGTGGCGACGGCGGCGTGGCGGGCCTCGGCGGCCTGCGCGGCGGCCTCGGCGTCGACCCGCAGCTGCGCGATCGTGCGGACGCCCCCGAGTTCTGCCGCTCCAGCCGCGCCGCCTCCGCCGTCGCCGCCGCCAGCCGCCCGAGAGCTCCTGGCCCGAGGCCCGCAGCGCCCGCGCCTCCGCCTCGGAGGCCGCCGCGCGCTCGCGCAGGCTGGCGGCCTCGGAGCGGGCGTCGGCGAGGGCGCGCTCGGCCCTGGCGCGCCCCGCCGACTCGGACTCGAGCTCGGAGGAGAGGCGCTCGACGTCGGCGCGGAGGGCGGCGCGCTCGGCGAGGAGCGCCGCCGCCTGCTCGCGCAGCGCCTCCAGGTGCTCCCGCATCTTCCCGCCCGCCTCCGACTCGGCCTCCGCCGTCGCCCGCATGGAGGCGTAGTGCCGCTCGAGGTGCGTCTTGAGCGACGCCGTCGCCTCGAGCTCGCTCTGCGCCTCCCGCAGCCGCCGCTGCGTCTCGTGCAGCTCCGCCCGCAGCGCCCCCGCCGCCTCCGCCTCCCGGTCCCGCCCCTCCAGCGCCCCCTGCAGCTCCCGCCGCAGCCGCGCCCCTCCGCCTCCAGCCGCGCCGCGCGGGCCGTCTCCGCCTCCAGGCGCCCGCCGAGGTCGGCCGCCTCGGCGCGCAGGCGGTCCGCCGCCTGCTGCTCCTCCTCCATCACCGTGCGCGCCGCCTCCGCCTCGGCCGTCAGGCGCTCCTTGGCCGCCTCCAGGCCGCCCCGCAGCCGCAGCTCGGCGTCCAGGCGCCAGCGCAGCTTCCCGATCTCCGCCTCCAGCGACTGGCACCACTCCTGCGCCACCTGCCGTGCCTGCCGGCCCCCGCGCGCCCGCCCCGCGTCGGCGGCCCGCCGCGGCAGCGCCAGGCGGCCGCGCCCCGCGCACCTTGACCTCGCACTCGAGCTGGTTGCGCAGGAAGGCCTCGTTCAGGGGGCCCGAGGCGCCCGCCTGGAAGAGGCTCATGCTCACGCCCGACGCGTCCAGCTGCGGCTCCTCCTTCCCCATGCGCGCCTTCTCGCAGTCCTCGATCGTCCTGCGCGGGCGCGGCTCAGCGGCGGCCCCGCCCGCCCGCGTCGTCCCCGCGCCCGGCGAGCTCCCGCAGCGATCCCGTCACTCACTCGATGAGCTTTTCGATTGCATCGAATCGGGTGGACTCGTCCCCCTCGTAAAGGCTCTTCTCCAGGTCCTCCTTCAGCGCCGCGCGCACGGGCGGCGTCGCCGCGATGATGCTGGACAGGAGCTGGAAGGCCCTCTCGGCTTGCTGCGAGGCGCTCGCTTCTGAGGAGCCCAAGCCGGACCCCCAGCTATGCGGGGCGACTCACCTCATCAGCCACCTCCTTGCTCGTCGCGCGCTGGAGCAGCACGTCGAGCGGTCTGAGCAAACCCCCCGCGTGAGCAAGCGCGATAGCAGTGCAAGAAGGGGAGCCCCGAACCCTGTGGCCGCTGGCCTCGCGGACGTGCCCGCAGAGGCGACCATGGCCCGGGGCGGTCCGCGAGCTAGTTTTTAGACTCAGTAGATCCCGCAGATGCAGGCGGAACGCTTATCGGGCCACTGGCGTCGTCTTCAGCGGCTAGTTGAGAGTTTTGCGGTAGCCCCCCAATAACTGCCCTGGTCTGCCCACGAAGAGCAGCGCGAAGATGGGCACGCGCAGCGCGCTCCTGGCGCTGCTGGCGTACGCGCTAGCTTTCTCCATCGTCGGTGAGGGCCCCCGGCCGGCGGTTCGAACCGCGCACATCCGCTGCGGCTAACGCACCGCCTTCGCGCGGCCGCAGGCGCGGCGGAAGAGAACTCGCTTATTGCCGATGCGGGTCGCAACATGGCGGTCACGCTTCCGGCCGAGAGCGTGAAGCTGTACGGGAACGGCGGCTACGGCCCCGGCTTCCACGGCGAGGGGATGGAGTACCGCTGGGAGCAGGCGAGCGGGCCTGCCGTGCAGGCACAGGGCACGAACGCGCGGCAGCTCGTCCTCTTCCCCGTGGAGCCTGGCCGCTACGTCTTCCGGCTAACGGTTGTGGACCCCGAGAACGACAACGCCGCCTCCGACATGGTCGAGGTCGTCGTGACGGGCGGTGCGGCCGGCCGGGCGCGCGTGCGCCGCCGCCGCGGGCCCGGGTTGAGCGGGCGCCGGCAGAGAGCGGGGCGCCGGAGGTCGACGCCGGTCGCGACGTGACGGTTGTGCTGCCCACCAAGTCCGTGCAGCTCGTCGGCCAGGCCCGCGACCCCAACAGTGCGCCCCGCCGCCCCTTCCACGCGCCGGGGCGCCGCCGAGCGGGCCGGCAGCGCCGATGACGTACCTGTGGAAGTTCGAGAAGGGCCCCGGGCTGGTCGGCCTCGCCGGCAAGGAGTCCCGCACCCTCCAGGCGCGCCCGCCCCGTGCCCCGCGCCCCACCCGCCCCGGGCCCGCCCCGCCGATCTTGCGCGGTCCGACCCGGCGCGCCCGCCCCGCAGGTCATGTTCGTCAACCCGGTCGAGGGGTGCGGCCCGCCCGCCCGCCCCGCTCCTCCCGCCCCGCCCGCCCCCCGCCGGAGCCGACGCGGCGGCGGGCCGGCGTGCGGGGCGCAGGGTGTACGAGTTCTCGTTCACGGCGACGGACGCGACGGGCCTGGCCTCCACCGACACCGTCAACGTCGTCCTCCAGCAGTGTACGGCCCCGCGCCGCCCCCTCCGCCACCGGGCCCGCCCCGCCGCGCCCTGCCGCGCCCTGACGCGGCGGCGGGGCGCAGCGAACCGGGCGCCGAGCATCGTGCCGGCGGCGGCGGTGACGATCATGTGGCCGCAGAACGAGGTGCAGCTCTCCGTGGAGGCGTCGGACGAGGACGGGCGCGTCGCCTCGTACGCGTGGCGCCAGGTCGAGGGGCCCCCCGCCGAGATCGCCGGCGCCGACTCCCCCACCGCCTCCATCCGCCTCCCCCGCACCGTCCGCCCCGCCCCGCGCCCCGCCGGCGTTCAGGAGCGTTCGGGCGCTGATGGGGGCCCGGGGGCAGGGGAGCTACGCGTTCAACGTGACGGTGACGGACAACAACGGCGCCTCCGCCGAGGAGTCCTTCCCCGTCTTCTGCGGCCAGCGTCCGCCCCGCCCCGCCCCGAACCCTCGCCTCCGCCGCTGCTGAAGGGGGCCCCCACTTGCGCAGCGCCGGCGGTGGTGCTGCAGCCGGACGTGTACGTGATCTGGCCGCAGGACAGCGTGAAGCTGGTGGCCCAGGTCAACGGCGCGGCGGCCGGCACCGAGTACCTCTGGCGCGTCGAGTCGGGCCCGAGCGTCGTGGGCCTGGGCGGCAAGTTCTCGCCCACGCTCGACGTCTTCAAGCTGGTGCGGGGCACGTACGAGTTCAGCCTGACGGCGACGGACAAGGCGGGGATGAGCACGAGCGCCCGCACCACCGTCCGCGTCGTCGAGCGTGCGCCCCCCGCCGCTTCCCGCCCCCGCCGCCGGCGCGCGTTTTCCGGGCTGACGATGGCGGGGGCGCCCCGGGCAGAGCTGCTGCGGCCGCGCGTCTCGGCGGGGCCCGACGTGGACCTGCCGTACCCGCAGAACTCGGTGCAGCTGCAGGCGCGGGCGAGCGACGAGGACGGGCGCGTGTCGCGCATCGAGTGGGCGATCGAGGGCGGGCCGGCCGGCAAGGTCAAGATCGCGGGGCGGGACTCCCCCGTCCTCACCGTCGCCGACCTCGCCCAGGGCACCTACCTCTTCTCCGTCACCGGTAACCCCCCTTCCGCTCCGCCCCTCCCCCCGCCCCGCCCCGGCCGAGCGGGCGGCGCGCAGTGTGGGACGACATGGCGCTGAACGCGACGGACGAGGTGCTCGTGCGCGTGCGGGACGCCCGCGGCGAGGTCGCCCCGCTCCAGTCCCGCCGCTCCGCCCCGGGCGCCGACGAGGCGACCGGGCCCCGCGTCGGCCGCGCCGGCACCGTCCTCGTCATCGTCCTCTGCGCCGTCCTCGGCCTCGGCGCCGCCGCCTGCGTCGGCGTCTTCTTCTGGGAGCGCCGCCGCCGCGCCCAGGAGGAGGCCCGCATGCAGGCGCAGCGCGCCGGCGCCATGCCGCCGCTCGGGCGGCGCGGCCCCGGGGCCAAGCCGACCTCCCCGGGCCCCGTCTCCGCCAAGGAGGCCACCAGCTACAAGCCCTTCACCTTCTTCGACAACCTGTAGCCCGGGGGGCCCCGCAGGCCCCGTCCACCCCCTTCCCCGCCCCCACTCTGCCCCCACCCACACCCCTTCCTCTCCCCGCTCCGCCCCCACCCCGCGTGCTTGGTCAACAGTGGTTTCATTCGTGCACGAGAGCGATAGTTGCGCGCGCGGCTCCCGGCGGCTCCCGGGGAGCGGCGGGGAAGGGCTCAGCGGGCGGCGCGGGCGGCGGCGGCGGCGGCGGGGTCGCCGGCAGAGGCCGTCCGCTCCGGCTTCGAGTTGCGGAAGTGCAGCTTGGACTCGTAGTACGCGATCACCTTCATCGGGTCCCGCTGCACGCTGGCGTCAGGGCGGACGCGGGGCGACAAGACGGGCGCGGGGCGGCGGGCGCTGTGACGGGCCTTGGCGACGTGGAGGGAGGGAAGGGCCTCCTGGCGGGTGCTGCCGTCTGCCAAAGTGTACTTGACGACCAGGTTGATGGTGCCGTCGGGCCCCTTGCGCGCCGTCACGATCTCCGTGATGCTCGAGTCACTCCCCAGCTCCTGCGCACGGCCCCGCCCGCATCGGACCCGCGTCCCTCCGGCCCGGCCCGGCGTGTCGCGCACGGGGTGCTCGAAGGTGGGGGCCGTCTGGACGGAGGTCGAGCGCAGGTTGTTGGACTTCTCGAGGCTCGTGCCGCTGATCGAGTTCGGCTCCGGGGCGCCGTCGCCCCCCGTCACGTCGAAGACGACGTCCCCGCCGCGGGCGGTGTTGTCTACGGCCGCCCGCGGGGACTTGCCCTTGTCGATCATCACGCCCACGCTCCCCGCCGGCTCCAGGCTGCCCTCCTCCTCCGCCCGCGCCCCCCCCTCCGCCCCCTCCACCTTCACGCCGCCCGCCGGCGCGGGCGCAGGCGTCGAGTCCTCGCTGAAGATGTCTTTAACGAGGATGGCCGTCCCCTCCGCCACGACCTGATCCTCGGCCGAGGGCGCCGGGGGCGCCGCCGCCGCCCGCTGCTGCTGCGCCTGCTGCCCCGCGCTGCCCGCCGTCTGCAGGCCAGCGGAAGGCACCGATTGCGGCGCCGCGCGGGCCGGCGCCTGCGGCGCAGGGCGGGCCGGCGCCTGCGGCTGGGGGATGGAGCTGTTGCGCTCGAGGGGCATGTTCGACTCGCCGACGACCTTGCCGCTCTCGTCCACCTCCCGCACGCGCGTGTGCTCCCCGAAGCTCACCTGCGCGCCGGCGAGGCGGTCAGTCTCGGGGCGCCCCGGGCCCCGCATGGCGGCCACGCCGCGCACCCGCGAGCCGCTGCCGGACTTGGTGAGGCTGGAGGAAGGGGTGAGGGGCGCCGCGGGGGCGGCGGGGGCGCCGGTGCCGTCTGCCTCCTCGAAGACGCCCTTCTCGCGCAGGTCCGGCAGGCCGCCCGCCTTGCCGCCCGCCTCCGCCGCCGCCGCCTCCGCCGCCGCCGGCTGCGCGCTGCCCGCGGCGGCCGCTGCGCCCGGCGCTCGGGCTCGAGCCTTCAAGTTCCGCGGGCCACCGCCGGCGGTGCCCCCGCCGAGGGCCGCCGGGGCCGAGGCGGAGGAGGTGACGGGTGCGGCAGGAGGGGAATCGCGGGTGTGGAGGGGACGGCGGGGGCCGAGGAGGCGGGGGCCTGGGCGGGCGCCGGGGCCGGGGCGGGCTCCGGGGCGGCGGGGGCGTGGGCGGGCGGGGCGGGCGTGAAGTCCTCCTCGGGGGCCGCCGCGTCGCGCATCTCCGCGTCCGCCTTCGCCTCCGGCCGCGCCTCCGCCCCGCGCCCTTCCTCGCCCTCCTCGCCCGTCTTCCGCCGCTTGCCGCGCTTGTCCGACAGGCCCTCCGACACGGGCTCCTGCGAGTCGCGGAGGCCGTGCCGCTTCCCCTCCTTCTTCTCCTCCTTCACCTTGCCCTCCTTCTCCTCCGTCTTGGCCTTGGGCGGCCGGCCGCGGCCCCGCTTCGCCGGCTGCGCCGGCTTCTCCTCCTTCTCGTCCTCCTCCGTCGCCCCCCCGTCCTCCTCCTCCTCTTTCGCCTTCTTCGCCTTCTCCTCGCGCTCCTTTGGCTTGGGCTTCGGCTTCTCGTCGTCCTCCGTCTCCTCATCGTCCTCCTCCTTCACATCCTTCTTCGACGCGCGCTTCGGCTTCTTCTCCTTCTCCTCCTCCTCCTCGGACGACCCCTTCTCGTCGTCGCTCGCCTCGGCCGTCTTCTTCCTCTTGTCCTTGCCCTTCTTCTCCTTCGACTCGTCATCACTTTCCGAGGCGCTCTCCTCGCCGCCGCTGGACGCGCCCTTGCTGCCACGCCTGCCCGTCTTGGTCGCGCCCTTCTCGGCCTTATCGGCCTTCTTCTTTTCCTTGAGGGCCTGCTGGAACTCCTTGAACACCTCCAGTTCTTTCACGTGCGACAGGGGCTCCCATGTGTTCGCCGATTCGGGCCAGCCCTCCCACTTCACGAGGTACTTCTTCTGGCCCTACGCTCGGAGTGAGCGGCGAGCGGGAGGATCAAATGTCGCGCGTCCGAGTCAACCGATGCCGGCAGGCGACGCGGCTGCGAACCTTGACAGTTCTCACTTCCACGATTTTCTCGACGACGTACTCTGCCTCCTGCTCAGAATCGCTGTCGTCCGCATTCGACCCGCGCTTCCGCTTGCCAGTCTCCGCCGCTTTCTTTCCGCGGCCCCTCTGCAAGGGCGCAACGACTTGATAAGCGAGAGAGCTAACCGTACACGCGCGCTCGGGCAGATCGCTTGCCTTCGTCGGCTTCTCCTCGCCATCTGAGCCGGAATCCGACGCCGGATCCTCCTTTGATGCTTTCTTGCCTCTCGCCATGGTGTTTGTCCTGCGAATCGCGCGCGTCAGACAAGGTTTGGTAACTGGCTCCGTTGAGCGCGTTCGCGGCGGGAAAGTCGAGAGGCGCCGAGGTTTCTAATGCGTTCGCTGGCTTCGAGCAGATAATAGGCCTTAAAGGAGCTTCGAGACGAATGCGGCCGCCGCGCACGCCCGGTGCCGGATCACCGCCGACGATGACAGCGGAGACCGGACGGATGCCTAACGTAAAGCGCGTCTATCCGTATCACGTAGACGTAGGCCAGCACGCACACTCGCGCGAAGAAAGAACGCTTGCCGGGGGTGGACTACTGTGGGGGTAGAGTGCGTTCCTGGGGTCGAGGCCACAGCGGCGCAGGCGGGATGGAGGCCACCGCGTTTTTGAGCTCTGCGATAGCGGTTGGTACCGGACGTTCACGGACGCTGGCGGGCGCGGATGCCGGGACGATTTGTATCTCGACGGACGCGACGCCGTTGAGGTCGTCCGGAGGCTCGAAACATCAGCGCACTTTCTTTTCTGGGTCAGCGGCGGCGTCCCTTTCCTGGTTGCCGAGGCGAGCTGGCGCGAGCCGACGAATCCCCGCTGCGCCTGTGTCCCTGGATGCGGTCGCCTCTGGAACCCGTCCTAGAGCAGCTCGGGAGACGGGAGAGGAACCACGGAATCGCGCGCGCAGGGCGCCGCGCGTGCCTGCTGCGGGCCCGTCCACGTCGTCCGCCCAGCCAGCGCAGCGCGGGCTGACGGACAGGCAAGTCACCACGTTGGTGCGCCACTCCTCGCGCGACCCGCGGCAAAGCCCGCGCGCAGCGATGCGGGCCTGACGAGATTCCGGGCCAGATTCGATCGGCGGCGACTGCAGAGGCGGCGCTGGGGGCGTTCGAGCTGCTCCCGCGGGCCGGCAGGAAGAACAACCTCATCCACCACAACGCGCTCCTCAAGGCCCTGGTGCCCCGCACCGCCGCCGCCCCGCCCCCACGTGCCGCCCCTCGGCTAAGCTCCCGCGCGCAGTGCGGGGCGCGCGCGGTGGACCGTGCGCGGGACGTGCTGGAGCGCATGGAGGCGGCGGCCGGCGGGGGCGCCGGCGCGGCGGACGCGTGCGCGCCCGACGTCCTCTCGTACAACACACTCGTCGCCGGTGCGGCCGCCTCCTCTGCCCGCCCGCCCGCCCCGCCCGCCCGCCGGCGGCCGGGTCCGACGGGGGCGGGGCGGGGCAGGCTACGCGAGCGAGGGGCGGGTGGAGGAGGCGGAGGCGCTGGTGGCGCGCATGCGGGCGGCCGGCGCGGCGCCCGACGCGGTGACGTATAGCACGCTCGTGCACGCCTGCGCCCGCGCCCTCCCGCCCCGCATGGACCTCGCCGAGAAGGCCCGCCCCCCCGCCGTCCCTTTCGCCCCGCGCCCGCCCCGGGCTGACGGCGGGGGCAGACGGTGGCGGAGATGCGGGCGGCCGGCGTGCAGCCGAACCTCGTCACCTACAACGTGCGCCCCGCCTTCCCGCCCCGTCCCTGCGCACCGCCAACTGGCGGGCGGGCGGGCGGCAGACGCTGGTGCACGGGTACGCGGCGGCGGGAATGGCGGCGGAGGCCCTCGCCACCCTCCGCGCCCTCGTGCGGCCCGGCCC
Source organism: Cyanophora paradoxa (assembly GCA_004431415.1). Taxonomy (NCBI): domain Eukaryota; class Glaucocystophyceae; order Cyanophorales; family Cyanophoraceae; genus Cyanophora; species Cyanophora paradoxa. The sequence goes on from QPMI01000122.1 coordinate 106,897, forward strand.
CGCCCCCGCCCTCGCCTCCGACCGCCGACGGGCCTGGCCGGGCAGGAGGGCGAGCTGGGGACGGACGTGACGACGTGGAACGCCTGCCTGCACGCCTGCTTCCGCGCCGCCCGCCCCGAGGCCGTGCGCCCCAACCCGCCCCGCACCGCCCTGGCCGGGGCCGCCCGCCCACGCCCCGGGGCAGGCGCAAGCGCTCTTCGACCGGATGGAGGGGCGCCCGGCCGCGGGGCCCGCCGCGGGGCCCGGCCCGCCCCGCCCCGCCCCAACGCCGTCACCTACAGTGCGCCTCTCGCCTCGCTCGCGGCCCCGCCGTGCCGCGCCGGGCGGGGCCGACGGGGCGGCAGGCACGATGATCGGGGGCCTGTGCGACGCCGGCGCGCCGGGGCCCGCCCGCGCCCTCCTCCGCCGCCTCGTGCGCCTGCCCGGCCCGCCCGCCCCGCTCGCCGCCAACGCGCCGGGCGCGCAGGCGGCGGAGGGGGCGCCGCGGCCGCTCCGCGCGGCGGCGACGACGGCGCTCCTCGACGGCCTCCGCCGCGCCGTGCGCCCCGCCCCCGCCCCGCCCCGCCCCGTCCCCCGGCCTCCCCTCCTCACCCGCGGCGCAGGGGCGGGCGGAGGAGCTGGCGGAGGCGTTCGAGGAGGCGGAGCGGGCTGGCCTGGCGGACGCGCGGCTCTACGCGGCGGCGGTGGCCGGCCTGGCGCGGGGCGGGCGGCCGGCGGCGGCGGAGGCGGCGCTGCGGGAGATGCGGCGGCGCGGGCACGCCGCCGGCGAGGCGCTCTTCGGGGCCGTCCTCGACGCCTTCGTCGCGGCGGGGGACGGCCCCGGGGCCGACCGGCTCCTCGGGGCCCAGCGGGAGGCGGGGGTGCCGTGCGGGGACGCCGTGCGGCTGACGGCGGCGCTGCGGTGCGGCGTCTCGCACGGGCGCGCGATGGAGGTGTTCCGGGACCTGGGCGAGGGGGCGGCCTGGCTCGCGGCCCTCCGCCCCGACGCCCGCCTCTACACCGCGCTCCTCGAGTCCTGCGCCCGCGACCGCAACGCCCGCGACGCCCGCGCCGTCTTCGCCGCCGCGCCCCGCCCCGACGCCGTCCTCTGCGGGCCCGTGCCCCCTCCTCCCCCTCTCTTTCCCCCTCCCTGCGCCCCTGACGCCCCGGCGCAGGGTGATGATGCGGGCGTACCTGCGCTCGGGGCTCCCGCGGGAGGCCCTCGCCCTCTTCGACACCCTCCGCCGCGAGCGCCGCCTCGCCCCCACCGCCGTCCGCCCCGCCCCGCCCCGCCCCCGTCCCGGACTGACGGCCCTCTCTGTCTCTCTCTCTCTTTCGGCGCAGTCGTGCTACGCGGCGGCGGTGGACGCGGCGACGCGGGCCGGGGACGGGGCGCGGGCGGCGGGCCTGGTGCGGGAGATGCGGCGGGCGGGCCACCGGCCCTCGGCGCGCCTCTACAACGTGGCGATCCAGAGCCAGGGGGCCCTGGGCCGCGCCGACGCCTGCTTCGAGCTCTACGAGGAGATGCGCGCCGCCGGCGTCGCCCCCACCGCCCTCACCCTCTCCTCCCTCATGGCCGCCTGCGTCCGCTCCGGCGAGCCCCGCCGCGCCCTCGGCCTCCTCCCCGCCGTGGAGGCCCTCCCGCCGGCCGAGCGGCTCGACACGCGCGCCTACAACGGCCTCCTGCGCGCCCTCGCCGCCTCGCGCTGCGGCGCCGACGAGGCGCTCGCCCTCCTGCGGCACCTCTCGAGCCTCGGGGCGCGCCCCGACGAGGAGACCTGCGCGCTGCTCGTCGAGGCCTGCGTGCAGGCCGGCCGCGCCGGCGAGGCCCTCGCGGCGCTGCGCGAGATGACGGCCGCCGGCGTCCGCCCGACGCCCGTGACGTACAGCAGCCTCGTGCGGGCCCTCGCGGGGAGCATGCAGCAGGAGGCCGCCTTCGGCCTCCTCGCCGACATGCGCGGCGCGGGGCTCGAGGGCGACGCCCGCGCCGCCCGCCGGGCCTACGGCGCGCTCGTCGAGTCGTTCATCGCGAGCGGCGAGCCGCTGCGGGCGCTGCTGGGCCTGCGGGAGATGGAGGAGCGCGGCCTGCCGCCGCCCCGCGCCGCCTTCGAGCGCCTCATCGACGCCTTCTCCGGCTCCGAGCGCGTCGACGAGGCCTTCGCCGTCTTCCGGTACCCCCCGCCCGCCCCCCCCCCCTCCCTCTCTTCGGGCCTGACGGGGGGCGGGGCGCAGGATGATGGAGGGGGCGCTGGGGGGCCCGACCCCGCGGGCGTACGGGGCGCTGATCGAGGCGCTGGCACGGGCGCGGGAGCCGCTGCGGGCGACGCTCGGGCTGCGGGAGGCGGAGTCGCGGGGCCTGCGCCCCGGGCTCCCCACCTACGACCGGGTGGTCCAGCGCCTCGGCGAGGCGCGCGAGGTCGACGCCGCCTTCGCCGTCCTCGGCCGCATGCAGGCCTCGTACCCCCGCGCCCCCGCCCGCCCGGGCGCCTACGCCGCCCTCGTCGAGGCCTGCGCCGGGCGCGGCCTGCTGTTGAAGGCCCTCCTCGGCGTCGCCGAGCTCCAGCGCGCCCTCGACGCCGGGGTCGGCGCCGCCGCCCTCCCGCCCGCCGCCGCCGCCGCCGCCGGCGAGGGGGCCGCCCCGGACCGGCACCTGCGGCGGGCGTACAGCGCGGCGCTGGCGGCGCTGACGGAGCGGGACGCGGGGGACGGGTACGAGCTCTACCGCGCGGTGCGGCGGCGCTGGGGCCTCGAGCCCGACGACGCCGCCCTCGCCATCCTCCTCTCCGCCCACCTCGACGGCTCCCCGCTCCTCCGGCCCATCCCCCCCCCCCCCCCCCCCGAGCGGCCCCCCTCCCCGGCGCCCCTCCTCCTCCCCGCCTCCGCCTCCCCCCCCCCCGGGGACGAGAGCGGCCTCCTCCTCCCCACCGCCCTCTTCGCCCCCCGCGGTCCCACCCCCGCCAAGCCTTAGTGCTGCCCTTTCAAAGGTCCGGTTGGATGTCGTCCCTGCAGCATCGGCGCACCCGCTCATCAGGTTTTCAAGCCCTCGTGTGTCTTTTACAACTTTCAAGCTTTTTGCATATTGTGTGTCCGATGAATCATGTACCTTTGTCTCGGGAGATCTAGAGGAATAGATTAGACCTTCAGGTAGTGTGTGTTGCCATGTCGTGTGCATGTCACCCTTGCAGTTATGATGTTTTTTTTTTTTTGAATATTTCAACTTGCTAGGGCTGAATTATGAACGGCACTGAAAACTTCCGATGACCTGATTACGAGCACATCGGAGCAATCATAATGAAAACATTATGGGTCATTACGCCACAACGCGCCTTCACCTTGAGAGTTAGGCAAAAAGTTGGGAGAGAAACCCTAAAATACCGTCGAAAGAAATACATGCTGTGTCCTCAGCATCAGATGTATCTTCTGCACCTCCAATCACGCTGGCGCCTTCAGAACAAGCACTCTCCACTTCGCCACCCCTTGCCACAGATCGCGGGGCCGCCACGCCCGCTGCTGCAGCCTCGCCGCCCGTGGACCCGCCATTGCCCCCCGCCTCTGCCCCATTGCCGCTTGCCGTTGATCGCGGGGCCGCTACGCCCGCCGCTGCAGCCTCGCCGCCCGTGGACCCGCCATCGCCCCCCGCCTCCGCTCCGCTGCCGCTTGCCGTTGATCGCGGGGCCGCCACGCCCGCCGCTGCAGCCTCGCCGCCCGCGGACCCGCCATCGCCCCCGGCCTCTGCTCCGCTGCCGCTTGCCGTTGATCGCGGGGCCGCTACGCCCGCCGCTGCAGCCTCGCCGCCCGCGGACCCGCCATCGCCCCCCGCCTCCGCTCCGCTGCCGCTTTCCGTTGATCGCGGGGCCGCTACGCCCGCCGCTGCAGCCTCGCCGCCCGCGGACCCGCCATCGCCCCCCGCCTCCGCTCCGCTGCCGCTTTTCGTTGATCGTGGGGCCTCCACGCCCGCCGCTGCAGCCTCGCCGCCCGTGGACCTGCCATCGCCCCCCGCCTCGGCTCCGCTGCCGCTTGCCGTTGATCGCGGGGCCGCCACGCCCGCCGCTGCAGCCTCGCCGCCCGCGGACCCGCCATCGCCCCCGGCCTCCGCTCCGCTGCCGCTTGCCGTTGATCGCGGGGCCGCTACGCCCGCCGCTGCAGCCTCGCCGCCCGCGGACCCGCCATCGCCCCCCGCCTCCGCTCCGCTGCCGCTTTCCGCCGATCGGGGTGCCGGGGGGCTCGTAGGATCCTCCGATTCCGAAATGTTTTTTTCAGTTGCCTTGGCAATTGCCTCCTCGTACCCGCCTGTCGATGGGCCCACGTCCAACCTAACGAGCGGTTTTTGCTCGAGATCGAACTGGCGGTGGCGTTAAAAGGGGAGGCTTGAATAGGAAGCGTAGCAGAGGCGCAAGGCACACGTGGTTGCGCTGTTTTGCAATCCCCAGACCGTGAGTAAAGCTCTGCAGCCCGCAGCGCCACGTGCAGCAACCGTCCACAAGCACTCGCGCGCCAGGATCTGCCCTCACTCCTGTCCGACCCACCTCGTGCAAGTAGCAGCGTCTCACCTGGGCGCACATTGAAAAAATAGAAAGATAGCGAAAATATACGGCCAGAACCTCGCAAAGAGCTGCCTTCTGAATCCAGATGGCTTCTCCGTCACATGGGCCCACGTCGCAGTTCTCGATAACAGCACGCGCGCCCGTGCCGCCCTCGATAATGACTGCGCTGGTTCGGGGCGCGGATGCTTGCAGCCGGCACCGAGTGATCCGAAGCTCGCCTTCCTCAGACTCGCTCCAACAAAGAGCGCCTTTTACGAGAGCATCCTTTGGTATGCGGACATCACACCGATCGAAAATGCATTTGCCGGCGCGTACGTTCAGTTCCGCGCCGCCGACGATCGTCAAGTTGACAAAAGTGATTGTGCTGCCTGTTCCAGCACGCAACTCAATGGTCGGTCTGGAAAAGTCGTGCGAGCGTATAGATGCATTACGGCCTACAATCGTAAGCTGAGCTTCGGCCGGAATAACCGCCGAGACGTTTGCATCAAGCTCGCCGACCACTACGACGGTGCCTGCCCATCCGATCGCTTCGCCTGCAGCATCCAAGCTCTCGTACGCGTTGTCAAATTGGTGCCGAGACACCAAGACCAGCGCTCTCATGAATTCAATTGCATCGGTACCCCCTGACGACACACCTCAGTGACACCTGAGTGACACCTAAGTGACACCTGACACGGTGTCACGGAGGCTCGTGTCAGCCGATCGTGTCAGTCAGCTGCTGCTCAGCGGCAATCGCATCGACAGATCGGGGGTCGACTGGTTGTTGTTTGCGGCAAGCGCTGCGGCCTACAGGTGATCGTAGATGCACGCAGGAATGATCGCTTTGAAGATTATCGCAAAGTATGACACAAACCGTAGATGGCGGGCGCTAAAAACTCATACGTTGTGAAAAGGCAGCTCGACTTTCTGGAAGACGATGCCATCTATGCGCAGTTACAGCAGTGGATCGGATTTCCGTGCGCATGTTGTGTTTGCTATTTGCTTCGTAAGCACTGTGTTGGTTATTTTTCTGACAAAGCGCTAGATTCACGTTTTCAAAATTGTACGAGGCATCGAGCCTCAACAACACTGTTAGCGGACCAGCTTTCCATTCGGCTTGCGATAATAAAGGTCCTACGATTACTATAGCTCGTATGGGGACTGGTCACATCATTGGCGGATTCACAATGCAATGCTGGGCAAAAGTGCAATTTCATTTCATCAATTTCCTGTACTGAATTCGAATTTAATTTTGGAACTGCATTTCGTAGGGTGCAACTGTGAGTGGAAGTTACTCTTGTGGCGAAGATCGACTTGCGTTTATTTTTGCTCTTTGTGGTGCAAATGGCCTCATGAAACCGATTCTGGGGCGGATCAAAGAGGCGAACTACAAAACAGCCATTTTGCGTGCAGATAATTGTGGACCAACCTTTGGTCTTCCGCAAGCAAAGGATTGCTACAGCTATCCTGATTTAAGCTCTGTTGATCTTTCTTTCTTCAACAATCAGTGGAAATTCACTGCACGTTCATTTTGTTATTCCATTCCTGCAAACACGTTTCCTCCTGATGGTACTGTGGTGGAGAGACTGGAAGTTTACAGTGTTGAACTTTCCCTGGATGGTGGTAAGTTGTGGTGGCTTTAAGATGGTGGTACTAGTGTGGTACAGCTGACAGCTTGCAGCTTCTCTTGATTTTAGCCAACTTGAAGTTTCGACTGGCCCAAAAGTAAAGCTCTGGCAGAAGCTATCATTCAATGAGAAGTCTGCAATTTGCCTCCACTTCTGTGTGGCCTTTACTCAGTCTGCATCAGGTCTCGAGACGAGCTGCTTGCAAAACTCCGTTCTCGCAAACCCAAGGGTGCTGAAAGGCTGCATGTACCCGCATATAACATTCTTCTTTTCGCTGGTGTTGGTGCTGGTTTGCCCCTTCTTCCTTCCCTTCTCCATTCCCGGCAACCAACCACCGTGAACAGGAAAATCATCATTTGTCAACACGCTGGACACTGCACTGCGTGGGCGCCTGTCTTCTATTGCAATGGTTGGAAAGGGGTCTCGATCCATCACTTCAATTCTTGCAAAGCGCCGCCTGCACTCGACTGCTGCGATCAACCTTTGGGATACAATGGGTGTGTTTGATTTTCTGCTCATTTTTTTCATTTATCCACCAGGATGCAACAGGATTCACGGTAGAAGTCGAAAAGAAGATGGAGTTTACTCAAATGTTTCACTATCTTGTAAGTGGCAATCTTGTGGATAACTTCGACCTGTCCAAGTTTGTATTGCTCTGGGTTTCAGTTAAATCTGTTTTTCTTCAGTAAAAACTCATGTTTTCTTCTGCACGCAGGGAGATTTTGGTTGACACCCCTGGCATTGTATGATGTCTTCTGAATTTGAAACTTTTGCATGTCTCTGAGTCACTTGTGTGCCTCACAGAATCTGGCTCCAACATTGGCCGACCGGGTGCATATTGTTGCACTTCTGGTCCCAGAGGAGAGTGCTTCAGATGATGTGTACATGGGGCGACTTTGCGAGTTTTTAAAAATTACAAATAAGCCTAACATAGGTGTGTTGGTTGCTTGTTTTAGTTGCTTGCACGATTGCGAGTCGAACTCTACTTTTTTGCATAGCCAAGGTGGTGGTTCTCCTGAGCAAGGTGGACAGGGCAGACCCAGCTTTGCTTGAGGATGATCTTTCGAAGGTCGACTCCAGTGCTCGTGTTGCTGAACGGCGAAAGCTCATCGCACAAAAGGTGTAAATGTCGCTGTTCTATTTCCAAAGAAGCTTACCAAGAAGCCTTTAGGTCGGTTTACAACCATTTATGGTTATCCCTATTAAGAACTACTATGAGGAAGGCTCTCCTGATGTTGCTGTGGATGTGCTCGCTTTGGATGCGCTCTGGTGCACTTCTTCCCTGCCCTTGGACCCAAATGCATGTGTTTGACGGTGTGAAACAGGCGTATGCTGGATTGTGCAGACGATTTCTTGGTAGAGCAGGCACGGATCATGGGTATCAAAATTGATGAAGACTGATGTTGAATGCCATAATGCAAAAGTACATTACATGTACATGACTGCACGCTTGGAGAAAAGTAAAAGTAAACTTGGTTAATGCAAAATTTGTATCATGATGCGTATCGAATGAGCTGATCTGCAAGGTCGCCAATGAGTTTTTTATTCTGTTCAGCAGAGAGCAAGGTCGCAGGAGCTATGTCATCAAACACGGCATCAAATATATGGCCACATCGTCCACGTCCTTGAACAGCTGCAAGAGCCTCCGAAACGTATCCCTCGCACTGAAATCTGGATATTACGCAGGATAATCTGAAATCGAGATCAGTAAAAGATACCTTGCCCTCGACTGGACTGCTCTGCCCTTCAATTGCAACCTGGTGCATGAAGACCACAATCCGCGCTCGGGCATCTGAGAGAGTCATTAAGCTCATTTTATGCCGAGTGTTCGAACGATAAGTACCCTGAGAGACTTGTTGAAGGCGCAAGGTGACTTCCTCTGGCTGAATTCGCGACTCAGAACGGTAGAAGAGGATAATGGCATCTGCTGATGCATCCGACGTCTGTCCTTCCCCATCGAGCAAGAGCTCCACTTGACGATCCAGCAGGATACGCCGAACCTCTGCCATAAGAACACGAGTGACGTCGGTTCTTTTGAATTCAAGCGTCCCACGGACAGCAGTGCGGACTTGAACTGCGACAGAGTAAGAGAAGAGACAACAGCCGAGCCAAAACAGTGCCAAACCTCTCTTCAATCTCGGTGGTGGCACGGGCGGAGCTGAGAAGTGCCGATTCTGTGCGCCCATCCGAGGCGGTACCAATTCCGGTGCAGAGCACAACGCCCGCACGGAAGAGCTGTAAGGGGCAATCGGCATCCTGCTGTCTTGGCGCAGCTTATCGATCTCGTCCATGAGCGCTAGAACGAGCTCGCTTAGTAGCGCATCCTGTTCACGTAGCGCTTCAAGCGCTCCATGAAAGCTGAACTCTGATCGAGTCTGCGAGAGCCGTCGCTCTCGCAAAATTGGGGCCAATACACAACATTTGAACCTGGCGGAGCGTTCTGATAGCCCAGGCGATTGCCTCTGGAGTGCGCGCTTGTCTGCGATGATCTGCCTCGACACCTGGTCGACTGCTGCTTATGCCCATCTCTGTCTGCCCACGCATCGGATGTCTTATGTGATCTTATATCTGCATGCGTACGTTTGACGGACTGCTAGCTGCGTCAAAAAGGCACCACGTCAAAGGCACGACGACGAGCAGCTCGTTCATCAGCTAGCTCAGCAGCTAGTCTAGGGTACAGCGCGTCTATCCGTATCACACAGACGGGGTGGGCACGCACCATATGTACACGCGCGAAGAAAGAACGCTGGTCAGGGGGGACTACTGGGGGGTAGAGTGCGTTCCTGGGGTCGAGGCCACAGCCGGGCAGGCGGGATGGAGGCCACCGCGTTTTTGAGCTCTGCCATTGGTGCTGGACGTTTGTGGACGCTGGCGAGTGATGCCGACGCAATGAGAACAACCTCATCCACCACAACGCGCTCCTCAAGGCCGTGGTGCCCCGCGCCGCCGCCGCCCCGCCCTCACGTGCGGCCCCTCGGCTTAGCTCTTGCGCGCAGTGCGGGGCGCGCGCGGTGGACCGGGCGCGGGCCGTGCTGGAGCGCATGGAGGCGGCGGCCTGTGGGGGCGCCAGCGCGGCGGACGCGTGCGCGCCCGACGTCCTCTCGTACAACACACTCGTCGCCGGTGCGGCCGCCTCCTCCGCCCGCCCGCCCCGCCCGCCAGCGGCCGGGGCCCGACGGGGAACGGGGCGGGGCGGGGCAGGCTACGCGAGCGAGGGGCGCGTGGAGGAGGCGGAGGCGCTGGTGGCGCGCATGCGGGCGGCCGGCGCGGCGCCCGACGCGGTGACCTACAGCACGCTCGTGCACGCCTGCGCCCGCGCCCTCCCGCCCCGCATGGACCTCGCCGAGAAGGCCCGCCCGCCCGCCATCCCCGCCGCCCCGCGCCCGCCCCGGGCTGACGGCGGGGGCAGACGGTGGCCGAGATGCGGGCGGCCGGCGTGCAGCCGAACCTCGTCACCTACAACGTGCGCCCCGCCTCCCCACCCCTTTCCTGCGCATCGCCGACGGGCGAGCCGGCGGGTGGACGGGCGGCAGACGCTGGTGCACGGGTACGCGGCAGCGGGGATGGCGGCAGAGGCCCTCGCCACCCTCCGCGCCCTCGTGCGCCCCGGCCCCGCCCCCGCCCCGCCCCCGCCCCGCGCCGCCGACGGGCTTGCAGGAGGGCGAGCTGGGGACGGACGTGACGACGTGGAACGCCTGCCTGCACGCCTGCTTCCGCGCCGCCCGCCCCGAGGCCGTGCGCCCCGCCCCGCCCCGCCCCGCCCCGCTCTGGCCGCCCCGCTCACGCCCCGGGGCAGGCGCAAGCGCTCTTCGACCGGATGGAGGGCCGCCCGGCCGCGGGGCCCGCCGCGGGGCCCGGCCCGCCCCGCCCCCGCCCCAACGCCGTCACCTACAGTGCGCCTCTCGCCTCGCTCTCGTGGCCCCGCGCGCCGCGCCGGGCGGGGCGGACGGGGCGGCAGGCACGATGATCGGGGCCTGTGCGACGCCGGCGCGCCGGGGCCCGCCCGCGCCCTCCTCCGCCGCCTCGTGCGCCTCCGCCCGCCACGCCCGCCCCGCTCGCCGCCAACGCGGCGGGGCGCAGGCGGCGGAGGGGGCGCCGCGGCCGCTCCGCGCGGCGGCGACGACGGCGCTCCTCGACGGCCTCCGCCGCGCCGTGCGCCCCGCCCCGCCCCGCCCCGCCCGGCCTCCCCTCCTCACCCGCGGCGCAGGGGCGGGCGGAGGAGCTGGCGGAGGCGTTCGAGGAGGCGGAGCGGGCCGGCCTCGCGGACGCGCGGCTGTACGCGGCGGCGGTGGCCGGCCTGGCGCGGGGCGGGCGGCCGGCGGCGGCGGAGGCGGCGCTGCGGGAGATGCGGCGGCGCGGGCACGCGGCCGGCGAGGCGCTCTTCGGGGCCGTCCTCGACGCCTTCGTGGCCGCGGGGGACGGCCCCGGGGCCGACCGCCTCCTCGGGGCGCAGCGGGAGGCGGGGGTGCCGTGCGGGGACGCCGTGCGGCTGACGGCGGCGCTGCGGTGCGGCGTCTCGCACGGGCGCGCGATGGAGGTGTTCCGGGACCTGGGCGAGGGGCGGCCTGGCTCGCGGCCCTCCGCCCCGACGCCCGCCTCTACACCGCGCTCCTCGAGTCCTGCGCCCGCGACCGCAACGCCCGCGACGCCCGCGCCGTCTTCGCCGCCGCGCCCCGCCCCGACGCCGTCCTCTGCGGGCCCGTGCCCCTCCTCCCCCTCTCTTTCCCCTCCCTGCGCCCCTGACGCCCCGGCGCAGGGTGATGATGCGGGCGTACCTGCGCTCGGGGCTCCCGCGGGAGGCCCTCGCCCTCTTCGACACCCTCCGCCGCGAGCGCCGCCTCGCCCCCACCGCCGTCCGCCCCGCCCCGCCCCGCCCCCGTCCCGGACTGACGGCCCTCTCTGTCTCTCTCTCTCTTTCGGCGCAGTCGTGCTACGCGGCGGCGGTGGACGCGGCGACGCGAGCCGGGGACGGGGCGCGGGCGGCGGGCCTGGTGCGGGAGATGCGGCGGGCGGGCCACCGGCCCTCGGCGCGCCTCTACAACGTCGCCATCCAGAGCCAGGGGGCCCTGGGCCGCGCCGACGCCTGCTTCGAGCTCTACGAGGAGATGCGCGCCGCCGGCGTCGCCCCCACCGCCCTCACCCTCTCCTCCCTCATGGCCGCCTGCGTCCGCTCCGGCGAGCCCCGCCGCGCCCTCGGCCTCCTCCCCGCCGTGGAGGCCCTCCCGCCGGCCGAGCGGCTCGACACGCGCGCCTACAACGGCCTCCTGCGCGCCCTCGCCGCCTCGCGCTGCGGCGCCGACGAGGCGCTCGCCCTCCTGCGGCACCTCTCGAGCCTCGGGGCGCGCCCCGACGAGGAGACCTGCGCGCTGCTCGTCGAGGCCTGCGTGCAGGCCGGCCGCGCCGGCGAGGCCCTCGCGGCGCTCCGCGAGATGACGGCCGCCGGCGTCCGCCCGACGCCCGTGACGTACAGCAGCCTCGTGCGGGCCCTCGCGGGGAGCATGCAGCAGGAGGCCGCCTTCGGCCTCCTCGCCGACATGCGCGGCGCGGGGCTCGAGGGCGACGCCCGCGCCGCGCGGCGGGCCTACGGCGCGCTCGTCGAGTCGTTCATCGCGAGCGGGGAGCCGCTGCGGGCGCTGCTGGGCCTGCGGGAGATGGAGGAGCGCGGCCTGCCGCCGCCCCGCGCCGCCTTCGAGCGCCTCATCGACGCCTTCTCCGGCTCCGAGCGCGTCGACGAGGCCTTCGCCGTCTTCCGGTACCCCCCGCCCGGCCCGACGCCCCCCCTTTCCCTCGGGCCTGACGCGGGGCGGGGCGCAGGATGATGGAGGGGGCGCTGGGGGGCCCGACCCCGCGGGCGTACGGGGCGCTGATCGAGGCGCTGGCGCGGGCGCGGGAGCCGCTGCGGGCGACGCTCGGGCTGCGGGAGGCGGAGTCGCGGGGCCTGCGGCCCGGGCTCCCCACCTACGACCGGGTCGTCCAGCGCCTCGGCGAGGCGCGCGAGGTCGACGCCGCCTTCGCCGTCCTCGGCCGCATGCAGGCCTCGTACCCCCGCGCCCCCGCCCGCCCGGGCGCCTACGCCGCCCTCGTCGAGGCCTGCGCCGGCCGCGGCCTGCTGTTGAAGGCCCTCCTCGGCGTGGCCGAGCTCCAGCGCGCCCTCGACGCCGGGGTCGGCGCCGCCGCCCTCCCGCCCGCCGCCGCCGCCGCCGCCGGCGAGGGCGCCGCCCCGGACCGGCACCTGCGGCGGGCGTACAGCGCGGCGCTGGCGGCGCTGACGGAGCGGGACGCGGGGGACGGGTACGAGCTCTACCGCGCGGTGCGGCGGCGCTGGGGCCTCGAGCCCGACGACGCCGCCCTCGCCATCCTCCTCTCCGCCCACCTCGAGGGCTCCCCGCTCCTCCGGCCCCTCCCCCGTTCCGCCGCCCCCGAGCGGCCGGGGCCCCCCTCCGCGGCGCCCCTCCTCCTCCCCGCCTCCGCCTCCTCCCCCCCCGGGGACGAGAGCGGCCTCCTCCTCCCCACCGCCCTCTTCGCCCCCCGCCGCCCCGCCCCAGCCAAGCCTTAGTGTGGCCCTTTCAAAGGTCCGGTCGGCTGTCGTCCCTGCAGCATCGGTGCACCCGCTCATCAGGTTTTCAAGCCCTCGTGTGACTTTTACAACTTTCAAGCTTTTTGCATATTGTGTGTCCGATGAATCATGTACCTTTGTCTCGGGAGAGGAAAAGTGTAGACCTTCAGGCAGTGTGTGTTGCCATGTCGTGCGCATGTCACCCTTGCAGTTATGATGTTTTTTGAATTTTTCAACTTGCTATAGCTACTCTCAGAGTCTCGATATGGATCATAACTCGGTAGGTCTTCGACCGCGACTCGCGCCTCAGGGCCTGCGAGGCTGCCCCCGGCCCCGCTCGTCTCAGGATGTGCAAGCCTTTGAAGGTGGGGTCTGAAAAACAAAGACAGCCTAGGCCTAGCTACGTATACAGGCCTAGGCCTGGCAGTGCTGCTGGCAGCTGCAGCTTGGCAGCCTTTATACATGTACACGTACCCCCAACTCAGCGAGGCAGCCGAGGCTCGATCCGGCTTGGCGGCCACCTAAAGCGCGCTTCCAGCCCGGCATCGCACGTGCACGGGGTGGTCGAAGCGCAGCGCAGACCGCCCGCCGTCCCCGGGCGCGCACCCGGCAACCGCGGCTCTAGATCAAGCGTCGCATACGTGCACGTACGTGGAGCATCTTGAAGCTCTGTGAGCCAACAAGGATTGCCGCGGAGCGGATCGAGGCGCGCCGGCTCAGGCTGCGAACGGCTGTGCTTCGCACGAGGCGTCGGGCGCCGGCGCCGCTGCGAACGGGCCGCGCTCTGGTCGTGCTCAATGGCATCCGGGGCCAGCGCGAAGTCCGTCGGGCCGTACCTTGTCCTGAAGAAAGTGGGAACTGGATCCTTTGCGAGCGTATGGCATGCGCGCCACAAAACGAGTGGCCAGGAGGTGGCAATCAAGGGTGCTTCTTCATTGATTTAGACTGCTTCACACTCGCACGCCTCTAAAGCTCTGCGCGCAGCTATCTCTACGGAGAAGCTCAACAAGAAGTTAACCGAGAACCTGGACGTTGAGATCAGCATACAGCGCTCACTGGAGCACCCGAACGTGGTTAAACTCCTTGATATCTTGGTGCGTTTTAAAGCAGGGCGCTACTGTCCGCAGAACCACAAAGACAAACATCTGATCCAGCCCTGTGCATGCGCAGAGAACTGAGAGGACCATCTACCTGGTGAATCGGCCTGTCTACAGTTTTGAGTGATTTATGCTGATCTTAACGTTAGATTCTTGAATTTTGTGCCGGTGGCGACCTCTCGAAGTTCATCCGCCGGCGGGGGCCTCTGCCTGAGGAGTTCGCCAAGCACCTCTTGCGGCAGCTTGGTATAAGCCGTCTTGGGGTTTGAAAGCTGATTTGCTCTAACGCTAGCTTAAACCAGCCCGCGGTCTCGACTTTTTGAGGCGGCATTCATTGATCCACCGTGATCTGAAACCACAGTGAGTCTTGTTCCTTTCCATGACGTAGTGATCTAAGGAAGCTCGCTGCGATCTGCAGGAACCTGTTGCTCAGCTCTGATGGTGATGATGCTACTTTGAAGATTGCGGATTTCGGTTTCGCGAGGTACATAGACAAAGGAAACCTGGCCGAGACCCTGTGTGGCTCGCCACTGTATATGGTAAGTACTAGCGAAGTCTAGCTCTGCCAGTCTCGTCATCTGAGCATTGCGCAGGCACCTGAGATCCTCCGGTTTCAAAAGTATGACGCAAAAGCCGACCTGTGGTCTGTTGGGACGATTATATTCGAGCTGCTCACAGGGAGACCTCCTTTCACCGGAACCAACCACATACAGCTCTTGCACAACATCGAGCAGACCGCGGAGCTCAAATTTCCGGACACGCTTCCACTATCGCAGTCAACCATGTCACTCCTCCGATCTCTTTTGAGGCGCAATCCTGTGGAGCGTTGCTCATTTGAGGACTTCTTCAAGCATCCGCTGGTCGGCCTCATTCCAAGCCCGCAACCTCCAACCATGCTCTTGCTCTCCGGCTCCTCGGCAGCTTCTGGCCCATCTACAGCAAGCGCTCTAGTTGAAATGCACCCATCTCCAGACGTGCTTTCTCCAGCCGTTGCAGAGGCCGAGTTTGCAGATACACAGCTAGCACCTGCAGAAACAGGGAAAGACCATGGTGAAATCCGCACTTCTCCAGCCAATGTGGAAGCAAATAATCTTCATTTTGACCATTCTTCCTTCTCAACATCGCACTCTGATGCGGATCGTGGTGCGTCCTTCCAACCTGGCAATCTGAGCTGGCTGTTTCTCATCTTCATCACAGAGTCTGGTGGCGCACATTGCGAATCTAGCCCCAGCAACGATGCAAGTGTGAATCGGGTACCAATTCGCCAGCCGAGGACAAATCCTTTCAAGAGCGAGTCGAGTGCACCTTCTCGGCGCACACTTACCGATAGCCTGGACAAGGAATATGTTATGGTCGATGCTGTCCCTGGAGACATTCCAGCGACCGCATCTGTTCGACCTTGCCAGCCTCGGGAGCAGGAACAACCTGTTGACTCCGTTCCTGACACTCGCAGTGCTGTTCCCAGTCGGAGAGAAACGTCGGCGTCCTCGGCAAGCAGTG
Organism: Cyanophora paradoxa; assembly: GCA_004431415.1. Classification (NCBI taxonomy): domain Eukaryota; class Glaucocystophyceae; order Cyanophorales; family Cyanophoraceae; genus Cyanophora; species Cyanophora paradoxa. Next base: position 122,180 of record QPMI01000122.1, read on the forward strand.
CTTTGTTCTCATATCCGAATATCCCGGGAGTCCAAACAGCAGCAGTCAGCATTCCTCAATCCCAGCCTCTAAGTATGCCAGGTCTTGGTTCCCCTGTAGCTGGAACCGGTCTCGCCCTGGGGCCGCCTTGGGGCGGAGCAGAGGAGGCAAGTGGACCTGTTTGCCTGCCGCATCCCCCCTCTCACGGCCTGCAGGACAAGCTGGTTGTGGCGCTGGACTGGAAAGCCCGCAACTACAAACTTGTTCGAGAGCTTGCCGATGCCTACAGCGAGGGTGGGCGTTGGGTGGATGCAACTGCTCTGTATGTTCGAGCACTGCATATACTTCAGGGGGCGCTCCTGATAGCCCAGCAATTCGTGGGGAACTTCACGACTTCTGCTGGCCGAGTGTCTGGTAAGGGTTCTCAATGTGCTCTCATTGTCTGTAATTGAACTATCGGATGCAGTTTTCCAGTGGCTTAAAGAGCGGTTCATTGAGGTGGCCGAGAAAGCGGAGGAATGTCGGTCCCTTGCACAGTCTTCGTTTACTTCAAGTGAATCTTCTACAGTGAGGCATTCTGTTTCACTTTGTTGATTGTGTCGCCTTTCATTGTATGAACACATGGCTCAGGGCTCAGGAGCAATCAGTGGATGTGGTGCTTCGACTAGTGGCGAAGTAGCGAGCACTACGCAGCGACAGCGACAAAACGCAGAAGCGCAGACTTCTTCAGACTTTCCAGATCGAATGGATGCTGCAGCGGACTCTAGCACAGGCTCAGGAAGCGGCTCTGTGTGCGTCGAGAGGCTTTTGTACGAGCGGGCTCTGCAGCTGGTGCGCCTGTGGACCTTGAGCTACCATATAAGTCCTTCTGAAACTCTTCGCAGGGGCGAGAAGGTGCAGTAGATGAGCTCATGGGGAACGCGCTCGCGAGCTGCAACTCCTACACACGAGCCATACAGGTGTCCTTCTTGAAAGCGCAGCCTATGCATGTTTCTCAAGCTGGGTCTCGCAGCTCCTGGACCTCGTTTCTGCGGAGGGGGCAATTTCAGAAGCGGACCGCGCGACACTTCGTTCCTGTGTGCCCTTTGCCATGTCCTATGTGGCCGTGCTTCAGGCATTGAAAATCACCGCAGACATGGTTCGTTTCGGAGCACGGCTGCAGGAGCTTCGCAAATCGGTCAAGCCAGGAGCACCTCGGGTCCTTGGATCCCCCTCTCAATCTCCTCATGGCTTGAGCCGCACATCCTATGGGTGATGGGGGGAAATTGAGAAAAATGGGTGATGTGCGCATTTGGACACGTACTTAAAAACGCAGGTCCGGGCTACAAGTGTGGGAATGTACACTGCGGACGCCGCGGCCGCGGGCCCAGCCCACCAGCGAACTGGCCGGCCGAGCCCTGCGTGGCCCCCTAAGGAGAGTAATACGCCTCCCCGCGGACACTCTGGCTAGCTATGGCTACGTGTGCCCGCACGGCGTGGTGCTGCATCGCGTCTTGTGGCGGCGGGGGGTCGTCTCGGGGCGGTACCGGTGGCGGGAGCCCCAACGGGCCCTGGGTGGGGGCCCGACATGGAGTCAGCCTAGGCCTGCGGTGGGCGCCGGGGGCCCGGGGCGCCGGGGGGCGCGAAAAGGGGTCAGATCGAAATCGCCGGCGTCTTGAGATCCGAATGAAAGCAAATGGGGGCGCACTCGATCGACGAGCCTCCCGCCCAGACGAGCGCCTGCGCGGGCGCACATCATACGTCATACGTCATACATGATCATGATGTACTAGCTATCATGATCGATATTTTAGTGCCCCAGTGCGTTTGAACTTCGGAATCGCATGCGCACATGAATCGAAAAAGCTCCGGGGTACTACTTAGACAAGCACGGATTCAAAGTGCTCGCTGGCTGGAGTTTCTAGCGCTGAAAGCGCGCCGTTTGCATGCTAGAGTGCGTTGTTGAGTACGACTCGGCCGTCGGGCGTCTTGAGTAACTGACTCGAGGCGCGTTCGCCTCCACTCAGATGACGGACCCCGACGCTGCACGGATGGAGAGGCTACGAGATCTCACGCAGTTTTTCGACGACGCGTTTTCGCCTGATGAAGACACGCGGCGAACTCTAATAGGCGACGCCCGGCGACAGACGTCGACCAACAAGGTGCTTGAAGAGTTCGTCAAGGTAGGAGCCTTGTACAGATGTTATGATAGGATGCCGCACGCCAACGCAAAACGCGCATAGGATTTGAAGAAGAAGGCTCTGATTAGCGGCGCTGTAACTGGATTAAACCGCGACGGGCTTCTCAAGCAAGTCCGGGAGGTGTTTGCGAAGGAGGCAGGCCCCGGTTACAGCCATGTTGACAAGCGCTCCAACAATATGGAAGAACTTAGGGCGCGGATCAATGCCCTGGAGGCAACCTGGTCGGGGATGTTCGAGGACGAGGTTGTAAAGCGGCCAGGTATCACAACGATGAAACGCCCTCAGCTGCTGACGGTGCAGCCAAAGTCTCCTTTATCCTCTCTATTGCATAATCTCCTCTGGCAGCATCTCCTGGAGCTTGTTCATCAGATGTGCTTCAACAAGGACCTGAGATTGAAGCAGCTGGCTGGCTCTTCCCGCCCGTCGACCGACGATGGACAGATTGGTCAGAAGAAGAAGGAGAAGAAATCGCTTGGCGGAGACGAGAAGAAGCCGGAGGGAGGCGAACCTGCTTTGTTCCGCCCGTCTGATGAGGGGCCATCCGCCGGTGTAAGTTGCATTTCTCTGCAGTTGCTCTGCATTCAAATCGCCAAATGCACTGCCTTGCATTCAAATCGCTACTTTTTCTTCAGACGGATGGGCCGCTGATGGTCCTGGCGGATGGGCGAAACGTTGAGAGTCTCGCCGATTTCTGGATTGCTTTCATTGATGCGGACCAGGGCGATGCTGTCTTCGATATGTGCCGGAAGCGCGTTCTTAATGCTTCTAGAAAGGACCTCCAAGAACTTGCCAAAGTTCGTACACGAGAGTTCTTCCTCCCTCGAGCTTTCCTGCACAATGTAGGTTGCTTACATGCTCCTTGAACAGCGCCTGAAGATCTCCGACCCAAGGCATGAATTGTACAAGATCTCACCTGTTGATCACAAAGGAATCTGCCTTTCAGAGATCAAATCATATTTCGGGCAAGACCACGATAGTGGTGGTGTTGCAAAATTCATGGCGAAAGGTGCTTTCTGCTCGCATCATTGCAGCTCGTTCTTATCTTTTTGTTGCAGGTATCACGAAGGACAGAATTTCGTTGTATATTCAGAGTGCCGAAGCAATGTTTAAGCAAGAAGCTCTGAAGGGTGTTCCAATGCCCACCCCTAAAGTTGCAAAGCAACACGAGAAGATCATCCAAGTCCGGGTATGGTCATTCATTCACTATTTAGAACTGTGCATGTTTGTCTAACGAATCCTTTTTGCAGTACTTGGTGAGTTTGGTGCTGCAAGCCTGCTTTGGACTGGAGACCTGAGTGACTGCATTTGGACACGTACTTAAAACGCCTCCTCCTCGCCCCGCACCTCCAGCTGGCCCGCATGCCAGTCATGCATGCAAGAGCTTTAAAGTTAAGAGTTGGCATTAGATCAATTTTTCTCAGAGTTTTGGCAATTACTTGGCGAGCAACTCTCTATTTCTTTAATTTGAAGTGCACACTTTGATTGAGGCTAGGGCACTCTCTGTACTGCTATCAATGTGCTTCATGATCAATTGCAAATTGTGTACACGTACTAAAAACGCAAGTCCGGGCTACAAGTGTGGGATGCATACTATGATATGTACACCGTGGCACTGTGGCTGCCGTATACGTATACGTTGCTGCATGCGCTGCAGCTGGCCCCTGCATATCGCGCTGGCACTAGCTGGCCAGTCGGGAGAGTAACTTGAAAGTAATGCGCCTTCCTGTGGACACTCTAGCTAGCTCTACTAGGCTAGGCTAGCTACGTATACGTATACATGCATATGTCTCGTCGCAACGTCTTGCATTGTGGCGCGCGGTGTCTACCGGCCTAGTCTCTGAAAGTTTTTTTTTGAAAGTACAGTCCTTTTTATTCTCGATTGATATCTACATACGTATGTTTATACGTAACGTACACATACGTATACAATTGCAAATTGCGAGTGCGATTGAACTGGTGTTTGAATTGAAGCAAATTGTCATGGTGCTTGAGTTGAAGCGAATTCATGGTGACGCGGATTCATTAGATATCGATTTCGATCTAATAGGCTACTAGACTAATCTGTGTATGCTACAAATTTCTGTTACTATTTCCTGAAAGACTCATCAATGTAGTATGGATCCTCCTTCTGTGGCTGCCAGTTTTTGGTGCAGTCTACCAGCCATCGCCAGTGCACGACATGAATGCCCTCCAGAGAGCTGAGGCCCAGCTGATCTCGGACCTGCAGAAAGATACAGTCTCAGGTGACTGTTGACGCAATCAAGCTCATTGCTTGCACAAACCTTGGAGTAGGTGGTGCCCCGGCTGACAATAATGTGTGTTAGGCGATCTCCAGGGGGGGCGCTGAAAGGATGGCCCTCAGCATCTAGCTCTCGAGGCACGAAAGCTTCAGCGCCGAACTGTACTGCCTTGTTCCACAGATCAGAGCCTTGGAACTCCTCAGGATCGGTCGTGAAGCCAACAAATGCCAGCCGGACACTGCTGAGCACGCGCTTCATGACCTGCTGGAGGATCTCCCGAACATCAGGGCTGCCCCGAGAGGGACTGCTGGATGAAAGCTGCTGGATGTAGCTCCGATGTACCGCCCTCAGAACAGAGAGGACACAGGCCAGATGGTCATCGTCCGCTGCCACCATTGCTTGCCGCTGTGCCTCCGACACCGGGCCCGTCTCGAGTGCCTCTGGGCTGCTGCTGCTGGCCGGATTCACGCCAGCAGCAGACTCGTTCATGCTCTTGAGCCCCACGAAAAATGTGAACGGCTCTATTTTGACGAGGTTACCGCAAGCTACACTGCCACGAGACCACACGTCCTCCCGGTCATCAAGCACTAGAACCCGCCTGTCGTCCTGGCTGTTCGGGAACATGTTTGCCAGGCTCTTAAGCGGTGCCCCACGCTGGGCTTGGCCCTCCTCAATAGTAGCATCATCTCTTGAGATAATCTTGCCATTGAACAGCACCCCCTGCAAACGAGATGATCAGTCAACGATGCTCACAACAAGATGCTCTCCATAAGATGAGGGGATTATGCAAAGTACATGGCTTGAAAAAAGAAAAGAAGACTCTAGATTGCACAGGATTGCGATAGCAGGATGCACGATGCAACCAACAACGTAATCCAACTCTACAGACACTTTCAACCTTCCCACAAACAAAAAGGCGACTCACAAACCCAACTAGCAGGACCCCACCAGCCCCCTATAGAAGCAGACACAGCGAGTGAGTTGCCAGGCGCAAAGTGTGCACAGAGGCTTTCACGATGTCCTTCTTCTCAATAGCATGCATGCATGGTGCCACAAACGCATCGTGCATCAAGATAACCCCCACCCCTAGGTGCCAGTCCCAATCCCAAAATGAGCACTTCGACGAGGCACACCTCAGGGTCCAGAATCTTCGCGATGCCGTCCGCATACTCCTTGGTGCCCATTGTGTAGATATGCAGATCAAACAAACTGCGAGCTTGCTGGAGAAAGGCTTGCACGCCAGGGCGCAGCTTCACGTAAACCTGAAATGTGAAAAGTCAAGAGAGAGAAGATCAACCCACTTCGGAACCACCGCCGCATTAAGCATCGATCGAGAGAAGAAACGAACAGTGAAAGGGGCCGCCTTCGCTTGCGGCGGAGGCGTGAGCAGGAACTCGTGCATATCCTCGACCTTCCCCGTGACTAGGTTGCGGGCACGCGGATCGCTCGTGGCGTGGATCAAAGTATTATCCAGATCTAAGACGAGATGCAACCGGCCGTCGTCCGCTGGGGCAGCTGCAGGCGAAGCACGGGTCGCATCGACACCAGTCCGCCCCGATCCACCGACCCGTGCGCGAGGATCTGCTGCACGACGCAATACTGACGACTGCCCATTCAAGAACGGCGTCGGAGAGTTACGCTGGCCGCGAGGATCGGAGGTGTCGGGAATTGGACTGAACAAATCAGGAGGGGGCGGCATGGGCTGGTTGGAGGCCGAAGGAGGGCGGACGGAGCGAGAGTTTGCATCGTGGAACCCGTCATCGGGCGTGCGTCGCTTCCGGTCATATGCCGGTTCCGAATTCAACTGGGGCGGAGTGGCAGCAGAGGACCCCGGCAGGGAGTATTGAGACAGGAGATTAAGCAGGTTGGCGGAGTTTGACGGTGCGGGCTGAGGCGCGGGGGCGAACGGGAGGGGCTGCATGGGTTGCTGCATCATCGGGAACGCGGGCTGCGCCGGGACCTGGCCCACGGATTGCAAAATCGACAAGAGCATGCTCGTGTCGGGCTGCGAGCGGCCGGGAAAGACCATGTCAGCGCCCATTTGCGAGGAAACGAACGGAAACACCTCACCTGCTGCGGCGGGGGCGGAGGCGCGAAAGACTGTCCAAGAAGAGCCTGAAGTTGATAAAACGGGTTCATGGGGTTCATCCTGCGCTGCTGCTCCGCCTGCAAGAAAGCCGCCATACGAACGCGCACGTCGTCCCGGTGCGACTCCTCCCACTCAGGAAGCACGTAATGTGCGCTCTTGGTCGATTGCTGGCGTTCTGTACGCGGCGGCGGTGCTTGCTGCAAACGAGCTCGGAAGGCAACTTTAAGACACTGTACCCGGTCTGGGGCTTTCGGGCTATCGGTTGCTGCAACTTGCAGGTTTTTCGGCGCTGCCACGACCCCACGACCTACGTTAACCCATGGCCATGGCCACTGCCATATGCATGCGCGCATGGCCACGTGCGCATGCATGCGCATGCATGCACGCACTGCGGCACGACCCACGACGTCGACGTCGACTTTAGAATTCGCTGCCATGGCCACAACTAGTGCTAGTGTTAGTTGCAATTGATATGCTCATGTACTGTACTGCCCGGGCCGGGGCCTAATCATGATCATGATCAATTGCAAAGTCGAAGTCTTGTACTTATACGTATATATACATGTAATTCGGCATATATAGCTAGGTTTGAGGTTTATATACTTATAATTATGTGTGGATTTAGATTGATCTAAAGCCATATGCACACCCCATCGTGAGGGAGCCTCATGATCAGGGAGATAGTGGGGCGACCACAGATGTAGAAGATATTCTCTGCATGGCACGAACTAGCATAAGATCAGCTAATGCACTCGTGTGCAGCGATGCGAACAATTCACAGCATGCCTACCTCGTCCTGTCAGAAGAGCCATGGACAGAGAATACAAAGATCCAGTGTACATGTCTATGTGAGATTCACGCCTTTTTGAAGTTGTACTTGCTCTGGAAGCATCCAGTGAGACTAAATCCAAGCTCGAAGGCAAACTTGAGAGTGAATAGACCTTTGCAAGTGCTACTATCTCGGCATCGATGGCGTTGATTGCAAAACGGGCGAAATGGCAGATGCCGGCGAAACCAGGCCCAATCAACGCAAGGCACCAGATGGCCAGCAAACCTGTTTTGTCCATGGGACTTCGCTACAAGCGTTTTTCGTGAGGAAAGCCAGCTGTGGAGGACAGAGCCCCGCGACAAACCTGGCGAATAATCTCCACAGACATCAAGACCCAGTACAGCGACGGGATAAGAGATCCAAGAAGGGCGTGAGCCCCTGGCTTCGCGTGAGCAAGTTCGAGAGGAGAGGATCAAGCCATGCAAGGTGTCAATGCACCGAGAGGAGGAAGCAAGCCATGCAATGGGCGGATGGGCCCAAGGACGGCGGACCTGTCAAAAATGCTGGGCACGATCTGGGCGATGTATGCGGCGTCCGCGACAAACAGGACGGCCTGAAACAGGAACAAGAAGTTCGTCGCCGCGCCGTTCGCCTCGAGCTGGGCCTTCGGGAGGAGCCCGAGAAATGAAGGCTGCAGCGTCCCGAAGTAGACGAAGGCGGACGCCAGGCCGAGCGCCATTGAGACGAGCAGAGTCGCCCACCACGCGTTGGAAAAGTCACTCTCCTTTCGCAGGGCCTCGATGACTTCTTCTTGTTCTGACCGCGCGAACGCTCAGCCAACTCGGCGAGCATGCGCGCCCGCACACGTACGCGCGACGCACCCGCTTCGTCGAGAGGCTCGACCTCGTCAACGTCGGCCTCGGCGCCGTCCGTGGGCCGAGGCGGCGCGCGCTTCCGCGGCATCGGCGACGACAACACCAAATAAAAACGAAGAAGACGTAATTGATGCCTAGGTCTGCCGATAGACGCGCTCGCTCAATACGTTGACTCTCTCGGTCCTGCGTGCCTCAGTGCGCTTCCGGATCCGGTCCGGCCTTGAGCTCGGGTTGCTCTTTTACTCGATACCCCCTAAGCGGACACTTCAATCGTAGGAGCGCATCGGAGAGCGCGTATACACGCGATGGAAGACTTCGACGTCTTCAGCGTCTTCCTCAGCAGCAGGAGGAAGCGGGCGCGCGACGAGCCGCCAACACAGCCCGCTCAAGCGGAGCCACCGCCAGCGGAGCCACCGCCAGCGGAGCCGCCGCCGGCGGCCTCGAGCAACGTCGAGAATGAGCGGCGGCCCGCCGCGAAACGCTCTATCGGTGCCTTGCGCGGCGCGCTCAAATCTCAGCTGCAGCAGGGCGGCTCGGGCGCTCCGAGCGCGAGCGCAGGCTCAAGGTGAACCGCAGCAGCGCGTGCTCCCTTGGGTGCGTTCTATGGAGCTCTGAGCGATCGCGCACAGCGAGGATGCCGCGGTCTGCAAGTGGCGGGCCCCGGCGCTTTCCGGGGCCGCGGCGGCGTCAGGCGCAGCGCGCCGCTTGCTCGACTCCAATTCGGTGGAATCATCGAGCTCGGGGGCCGAAGCCGCGGCGGCAGCGGCGCATGGAGCCGCGTCTGCGTCTGGGGCGGCTTCGGCGCGCGGGACCGCGGCCGCGGCCTCAAGGGCGTCGGGCGCACCCGTCGCGGGCGGCTCAAGCCCGAGCCCGGGCCCCAGCGCCGCTCCGCAGCCGCTGTCCGCGAGCCCCGCGAGCCCCACGGCCGCGGCCGGCTCGCGGCCGGCCCCGAGTGCGCCCAGGCCGGCGGCGGCAAGCTCGAGGATCCAGCGGGCGCTCGCGTGCCTGCGCGCGGGGTCGGTGCGCCCCGCGGCGAGCGCGGGCGGCGCCGAGCGCGACGCGACTGCCGAGCGGCGCCGCACGGACGCGCTGCTGCAGGAGGTCCTCGCCCCGCGGGCCCCCGCCCCGCTCCCCCGCCCCTCTTCCCGGCCCCGGCGGCGCCTCGCGTGGCAGGTGGCGCGCGCCCGGTGCCGCGGGGGACGGCGGCGTACGGAAGCCGGGGGAGCAGAAGGGCGCCGCCGCCGGCGGCGGCGACAGCAGCAGAGCGAAAGGGAAGCCCGGCGGCGCGCTGGCGGAGTGGCTCGAGCCGCAGGACAATGTAGGCGCCTCCAGCGGCAGCGGCGGCGACGAGGCGGCGGAGGGCAGCGACGAGGCGCGCCGTGCCCGCCGCCAATTCGGCCCCCCGCCCGCCCCTGGCTGAGCGGGCGCGCCGGCGGCAGGGGGCGGAGCGGGTGCTGGCGGAGATCGACGCGGAGGTGGCCGCCGCGCGCGGCGGCGCAGGCGGCGCCGGCGGCGGCGGAGCCAGCGACCGATTCGGCTCCTACCCGCGCCTCGGCACCGTCCGCCCGCGCCCCGCCCCGCCCCCTCCCGTCCCCGCTCGGCCCCTGGTCCCAGCGCTGGGGCGCGGCGCAGGCGCCGGCGGCGGGGGCGCCGCGGGAGCCGCTGGAGCTGGGGCCGGGCCCGGGGCGGCGCGGCGGCCTCCGTGCCCGCGGCGATGAACGCGCACCTGCGCGAGTACCAGCGCGAGGGCGTCCGCTGGCTGTCCGTCTCCCCCGCCCCGGCCCTCCCGGGCCCCCGCCCTCAGCCTTTCGTCGGCAGGTACGGGCGCTACGCGGCGGGCCGCGGGGGCATCCTCGCCGACGACATGGGGCGCGCCCCGCCCCGCCCCGCCCCGCCCCGGCCCCGGCCCGTCTGATTTGATCTGGACCGCAGGCTGGGCAAGACGGTGCAGGTCATCTGCTTCCTCGCCGCCGTACTCCGCAAGACCGGCACGCCCTCCGACGGTGCCCCGGCCCCCGCCCGCCCGCCCCCGCGCCCCCCGCCCTCCTGACGGCAGCCGGCGGCAGGGGTGCCGGCGGCGGGGGCGCGGCCCGTGCTGGTGGTCGTGCCGAAGGCGGTGCTGGTGCAGTGGCGGCGCGAGCTCGCCTGCTGGATGCGCGCCGCCGTCGACATCTGCCACGGCGCCCGCCAGGAGGGTGCCCCGCCCCCGCCCCGCCCCGACCCGCCCCGCCCCCGGCGCTCTGAGCAGCGCCGGCGGGCCGCGGCAGTGGTTTTACAGGCGGCCCGCGCGGGGGAGCTCGAGGTGGGTCCCTTGCGCCCGCCCCGCATGCGCCCGCCCGCCCGTCCAGCGCGGCCCTACCGGGTCGGCCACTGAGCGCCCCGAGGCCAGGTGGTGCTGGCGACGGCCGGCGCCGCCTGCCGCAACGCGCCCTCCGTCGACGCCGTCCCGTGCGCCCCGCCCCGCCCCGCCCGCCCCACCTCCCCGAGCGGCCTGCTCGGAGTCTTAACGCGTCGCCGGCCTCGGCCCCCGCTCGCAGCTGGGAAGCGATCGTGGTGGACGAGTGCCACTTCCTCAAGAACCGCAGCACCGCCGCCTACCAGACCCTCGGGCCCGCCCGCCCCGCCCCCCGCCGCCTGCTTCCAGCTCGCCCGCCGCTGACAGCGCGCGGGGCGGGCGGGCGGGCCGCAGGGCCCTGCGCTGCGCGCTGCGGTTCGGCCTCACGGGGACCCCCATCCAGGCGAGCCGCGGCCCCGCCCCTCCCCGCCCGCCCCCTAGCCGACCCTGCGATCTGCACCCCCTCCTCGCCCGCCCGACCCCCCCGCAGAACAGCGTGAAGGAGCTCTTCGCGCTGGCCTCCTTCTTCGTCCCCAACTTCGCCGGCATGGGCTACGAGCAGTTCAGGGGCACCTACGAGGCCCGCCCCCGCCCCGCCCCGCCCGCCCCTCCGGCCCTCCGATCCCATCCGTCGTCGGATACATCTGCCCTAGCGCCGCCCTTTTCCTCGCTGGACCCGCCTGGCCCCGCCCCGTCGCTCAGGCGGCGCCGCAGGTGCCGATCCTGCTCGGGCAGCGCCACTCCGCCACCCGTGCGGCCGCCCGCCCCCCGCCGGCCCGTCCACGCCTCCCGACGCCGGCCTCGCCACAGCGGAAGCCATCGCCACCTCGCGCCGCCAGTGCGCGTGCCGGCCCCCGCCCTTTCTCCGCCGCCGCCCTTAGCCGCCGCCCCTCCCGCGCGCCCGCCGCCTCGCGCGCAGGCTCGAGCGGCTGCAGCGGCTCGTGGACGGGTGTCGCCCCCCTCCACGCCCGCCCACCGCCCCCCGCGGCCCCTCCAACACGCTGCTTTCCCGCTCCCCCCCGCGCAGGTTCCAGCTGCGGCGGGAGAAGGCGCTCATCCGCCACCAGCTGCCCCACCGCGACGAGGCCCGCCCCCCCGCGCCCCTCCCGCCCGCCTTCTCCCGCTCGCCCTGTCCCAACCCATCCCGCTGCGCAGGTGGTGGTCTTCTGCCGGCTGGCGCTGCTGCAGGCGGACTGCTACGAGCGCCTCCTCGCCTCGGAGGACTATCAGCTTCTCGCCCGCAGGCGCCCGCCCGCCCCCTCCCGCCCCTGCGCCCCCTTCCCCCTCTTGCCTTCTGAGGCGGCCCGGCTCCGCCCCGCCCCGCCCCGCCCGCGCCGCAGCGGGGAGCCCTGCGACTGCGCCGCCAACAGCTTCCGCGTCATACCCCTTCTCCGCGGCGCGCCCCCCGCCGCCCCTCTTCCCGGCCCCTCCCCCGCGCGCCCCTGAGGCCCCCGCAGGGAAGTGCTGCTACACGACCAACGCGCGCGGCGAGAACGTCCGCTCCTTCGTGCGACCCTGTACCCCCCCTCCCCCTCCCCGGCTCCTCATACCCCCCTCCCCCAGGCGCTCTCGGCGCTGGTGCGGCTGCAGAAGCTCGCAACGCACGCCTCCCTCATCCGGGCGCGTGGCCCCCTCCCGCCCATCCCCGGCCGCTCCCCGCTCCCCTGAGGGCCCCGGCAGGCGCGCGACGCCGACCGCTGCGGCGACGACGAGGCGCGCCCTCCTTCTCCTCCTCCGGCCCCCGCCGGACCTCTCCTGACTCCTGCCGGGGCAGGCGCGGCTGCGCTGGGAGCGGGACCGCCGCTTCGAGGAGATCGCATTTGGGGGTACCGCCTCCTCCGACACCTTCCTCCGCGACTCCGACGCCTCCGTATCCCCCTGGCCTGGTCCCCCCTCCCCCCGCGGCCCTCTGAGGCCGGGGGGCGCGCAGGTGTGTGGGAAGATGCAGAGCCTGCGTACCCTCCTCCAGGTCCGTACCGGTACCCCTGCGGGGGGCGGGACCCGCCCCGCTCCTTGCTCCGGCCGACCGCGCCGCACCGCACCGGTACCCCCCGCAGCGCTTCCGGGCCAGCGACCCGACGAACAAGGCCCGCCCCGCCCCCGCCCGCCCCGATACCCCGTTCCGACCACCGTACCCCCCCCTCCCCCTCAGGTCCTGCTCTTCTCCACGAGTACCCGTATGCTCGCCATCCTCGAGAGGCGCGTACCCCCCCCCCAACCTTGCCACCGGCCTCACGCGCCCGCGCAGCTTCGCCGTGCGGGAGGGGTACACCTTCGTCAAGCTCACGGGCGCCACGTCGCTGGTCCGTGCGGCGCACCCCCCCGCCGCCCCGCCCCGGGCCCCGGGCCCCGGGCCCTGCCGAGGCGCTCTGGCGCAGGCGGAGCGGGCGCGGGTGGTGGACAGCTTCCAGTCTTCCCCCGCCGGTGCGCCCGCCCCGCCCCGCCCGCGCCCGCCCGCGCCCCGCACCCCTCCGAAGAGCGCCGCTTGAGTGGGATGTCCCGGGCCCGGTTTCCCCCGCAGTCTTCCTGATGCTGGTCTCGACGCGGGCGGGGGCACGGGCCTCAACCTCACCGCCGCCAACCGCGTCGTCATCTTCGACGGTAGCCCCCTGGACCCCCCCCCCCCCCCCCCCCCCCCCCCCTGGTTGCACCCACTCACAGAGGAGCAGAAAGCACAATACAAGATCACTAAACACTGTTATATCTGTGCTGAACGATTTACCCATGAGAATTTCCCAGTGAGAGACCACTGTCATCAATCAGGAGCATTTATTGGGAAAGCATGCCGAAATTGCAACCTCCACAGGAGAATCTCAAAGCAAACCAAGGTAGCAATTGTGGTGGATCACATGGATGAATGTGGACACGAAATATTCCGCAAAATTGCACAGCAAGATGATAAACTTCGTGTTGAGATCCTGAGCAAGAATTTCGACCAATACCTCTCCCTGCAATGGGGCATGTGGAAATTCATAGATGCTTCGCACTTCATGGACTTCCAGGCAGTGGATGCAAGTGATCTAATGGGTAAATTCCAGACTTTCGAGAATTGGCGTTCTCACAATATGGATTGGATCCTGCTCATTATGTTTCGGCTCCTGGATTATCCTGGGATGCAATGCTAATTTATACCAGAGCAAAGATTGAGCAGATCAGTGATGTAGGGCAATACGAATTTATTGAGAGGGCAATTCGAGGTGGGTTTGCTACAATGCCTACTCGATATGCAAAGGTGGAAAACCCAGATGACCATATAGTTCTCTTGGATGCAAATAATCTGTATGGTTATGCTCTCAGTCAAGAACTGCCCACTGGCGATTTTCGGTGGGAAGATGTCACAGAGGCACTTAAAGAGACCCCTGGACGAAGTGCCTTTATTGAAGTAGACCTGGAATACCCACAAACTCTCACAGATCATTACGATTTTCCACTTGTAGTGAATAAAGAACAAATCACCACCGAAATGCTGGGTGAGTATCAACGAAAACTACTGGATATCACAGGTGAGAAGATAAGCAAAGACCCCAAACTCACAGCAACATTCACACCCAAAAACAACTATGTGATCTCCCAACCTCTCTTGGTCTATCTTGTGAGCAAAGGTATTATAATTAAGAAGGTTCACAGGGTTCTCTCATTTGCAACCTCTGCATTCATGAAGAGTTATATTGATCTAAATACGAAACTGAGGCGCCAATCTATGTCCAGATTCGAGAGTGACTTCTTTAAGTTAATGAACAATGCAATCTATGGTAAATGCCTCGAATCATGCAGGGGTCGATCTGTGTGAAGATTGCTAATAGTGAGAAACTCTGCAAGAAATATGCTGCAAGTCCACTCATCAAGGCGACCAATGTATTAAACGAAAATGCTGTTGCCTTTGAGATGTATTCCAAGCATGTTCACTTAGATAAACCAGTTGCAATTGGGGCTTTTGTGCTGGATTTTGCGAAACTCCATAATAGCAGGTTCTTTTATGATGTGGTGAGGAGAACTTGGGAAACAGCAGAGCTACTATTCCATGATACAGATTCTTTCTGTCTACTGCTGCATACCAATGATCTAAATAATGAGATGAAGCGAATTTCTGAACACCTGGATTGCAGTAATTATGATCCTGCTCACCCTCTCTTTGATAGGAGCAATCGTTTGATTCCAGGTAAATATAAAACGAGTTTCCCAATGCAAAGATTGTGGAGTATGTAGGTCTGAGATCGAAACTCTATGCTTTCAGAACTGAGACCTTTGACAAAATAAAAATGTCTGGAACCTCCTCAAAAGAGGTTTACTTTGATGATTTCAAGAGATGCCTGTTTGAAGGCATCACCAAAACAGTAGCAGTAGTAAACAAGCGAAGGCAAGACCACAACCTATATGATTTGGAGAGCAGAAGGGTGGCTCTAAACCAACTCGATAGCAAAAGGAAGATATTAGACGATGGAATTCACAGCATTCCATTTGGGCTCTAATCTACTTCATTGATCTTTCTTTTTCTTTGGTTTCGCTCTCCAAGAAGTAACAAACCGCGAATTAAATGCAGCAGCCATATACATCTTAATCCTGGATCATTGGGCTCAATTGCAAAGTAGTTGGGAATTGTGTTCTCCTTCCACACAGAGTCTTGCATTTATTATATGAGAGATAAGGTAAAGATGCCTTCTACACAATAGGATTGAGACAACCACCAAGAATTGTGAGAAAAGAGGCAATTGAAGATCGAGGAATATTCTGCCCATCACAGTTCCAGTGGAGGAGAAGAGCAGTCGAATATTGAAAAGATCAGAGATGGTCAAGCAATTAATCCCAGAGACCCTCCCAGCTGAGACAGCACCAAAAGAGTCGAAGATTGCTAAGAAGTTCTATGATCCAGGACAGGCTACAAGGATTTACTGCAATGAGACAGGAACTACCAGAGGAGAACTACAAGAAGATGAGAGAGTGGTATGATAAGCAGGAGTCGTCCAGATTAATGCACCCACCCTATCTCGAAAAAGAGATCCATGATTCCAATTAGGCAACCCTTGATACCTATGTGATTGATCTGCTCTTCTTTCCTGCATACAAAAAGCAGAATGATGGTTATGATACATTTATGAGTGCAATGGAATCAACCCTGAGAACAGGGTTCATAATTCCAATGAGAGACAAAAGTGCTCTCACTGCTCTTGCAGCATTCAAGCAACTTGAACAGAGAGTCCCCAGACCAATTGTTCGCATTCAGAGTGACAGTGGAAGCGAGTTTACCAATGTGTTATTAGAAGAAGTGGAAAACTACACATTTAATACCAAAACTACGCAACTACGCAACTTTCTGAAAAAGTTTGAGAGTAGGGGGGGAAAAAAATTAGAAAAGTGAAAAAGTTGCGTAGTTGCGTAGTTTTGGTATTAAAAGCGTAGTTTGCGGTATTAATTTGCGTAGTTTAACATAGGTAGTTGAGTAGTTTAAAGTAGTTTTTATTAATTATAAAGTAGTTTATTATTTATCTTATTGTTATCAGTCTGAGACTCTATGAAAATCGATTGACCTTAGTGTGAAACAGTGCGCCCCGCCCACTATGCAAGATACATGCACACTACGTACATGCGAGTTCTATGAAAACAATAACGATTTAGTCATGTATATATTTCGTATATATGTCCGACCTCCGTGTGTGTGATCCGCACAACTTTGACTTTTTAGTTGTTTTTTGGCTTTTCCGCATATGACGACATATACATATATATACCGGCGTCACCGACATATTCGGCGTCATCGCATTGCGGCGAGTCCGAAACGTATAGCATGCCACAAAGTAGTTTTTTATGTGTTTTTCGATCGATCGACCAATCGCGGATGTGAACCGACTGTTTTATTTTATTTAATTTATCATTCATGGGTGACAGGGGGATACCGGTTAAGGTGACAGAACGTGACAGGGGGGATACCGGTTAAGGTGACAGAACGTGACAGGGGGGATACCGTAAAGGTGGCATTTTGTGGACATTTGTGGACATCGGGGCTACCGGGTTTGTGGTCATTTTGTGGACAAATTGCGAACAAAAACTTGAATGCATATATATGTGTATATGACTGACCAGCCGCTGAGCGACTGACCGGCTTGCAAGTTGCAATTTCCCGAGTTCCGAGTCCCGAGTCCCGAGTCCCGAGTCCCGAGTCCCGAGTCCCGACTCGATAACACCGGCGATCGCGACTCGGCGGCGACCCCCTCTCGTTATCCGGGCGTAACTTTTGACAGCAAGCCGATCTCGGCGCGCTCTCAATTGCTACGTGCTCGTAACTTGCTTCCGGGCATGTTGGTGCTAGTTTGACTAGCTTAGTCGCCGGGCGCGCAAAACCCCAGTTCGACATATTGACGGGTGCCAAAAACCGAGGTGTCCCCTACGTCGTGCGCGCCGGCGCGCGTTCTCGTGCGTTTCCACTAGTCATACTTTGCATCCGCGCGCGTATAGAGTAGTTCTACACTACTACAAAGCGGCGCGGTCTGATTCGCAAAGCGCGCGATTTGGCGGCTACGAAAGCACCGCGGCGCCTACTACTTGCGTGGTCTCAGAGTCGCTTTTCGATCGCCATTAGCTACCGGCGCTACCGTTGCTACTTTTCTACTACTTCTTAATGTAGCTTTGGTTTCCGGCGCTTTGTAGCTCTCAGTTTGATTAGAGAACGACTTATACCATCGTTGGCTATTCACTCCGCCGGACAGCTTAGGCTCGGCGGCTGTTACTAGCCGCTGTAATTCTTTATTTACTCGTTTCTCTTTTTGCACGCGATCCTCTAATAGAGTGCCTTGCGGCACAGTCGCGGCGGCTTCTATGCCTCTCTACGCAATTGCGCATCGACGCGCGCCTCGTCCTTTGCCGCCTCTAATGCATCTACTGTGGGCGCCATTAGGTAATCGACCGCCTGAACCGGTAAAAGCTCGTGGAAGGCAAAGCGACCCTCTACGCGATTGCGTCCGGATCAGTTAGCATAAACTTATAGCCCTCGCGCGCGCGACAGTATATACGATTCGGCTCCAATTGTTACCGCCCTTAGCGAATGGCGTCTTCTCGATGCGTAGCCTTACTGACATGCCCGGCTGAATCTGATCCAAATAAGCTATCGATTTCTTGAATTTCGCATCTTCTTTTTGCACTATAAGCTTATAGTGACTCTCGTTGGTCTCGGCGGCATATAGCCGGTCGCAGAGTGCACCGTATTATTATAATTATATTCAGAGACGAAAGACATCTATAAATCGCGCCGTATTATTCGCGATGCAGTAGCTCGTGATCAGCCGCCGCATTTGCTTGTTAAATGCTTCTATGCGCCCTTGCGCGCGATGGTCGGCTGTGTCGCTATCTGATGCTCGATAAACTGATTCTCGAAATATTTGCGCATAATATCATTGCGGAATTCGCTTCCCGCATCGCTTTGCACTTTGAAATTGGTCTCGGCGCCTTATTTTGCAGCTGTATAAAGGCGCTAAGGTCGACGCGCGGACTTATCCGCATCGGGATAATGAACCCGACCCGTAATGTGTTCTCCATAGCCGTGAGAAAAGCACTGTAATTATCATTATACTTCGAGTAAGCGGGAAAGAATAGCAGATCAATTACGTAGGTATCGAGAGGCTGTCGGATCGGTATAGCCGGGTCTCGTTTGCGGATAGGTGCGGCGCATTAATCTGAACGACCTCTTGCCGGCTATACCACTCTTGCAATTTCTTATAATTCTCGTCGGGCAGCTCTTGCCGTAGCTTAGTGATCCTTTGAACCGGTTTGCGGATCGTAGAATTTACGCGCGATTTTCGATTCCTCCGGACAGCAAGGGCTACGGGCACGTCGCGGGGCACCAAAGCCTTAAATCAGACCGCTTTACTATGCGGCTCTCTTTATTCTCTTTGGGCACGGGATCGGCAATGTGCTCCCCTCTAAATCTTGCGATCGTCTTACTATTGGCGGTCTTGACATCCTTGTCATCAGACAATAAAAAAGATCAATGTAACATTTTACATGCAAGAGGCAATAGAAGGTTTTGTTTGTTTACGGTAAATCGGGGCGGAAGATCTTCACAACGATGCTGTTTCTATCGTATGTAAACCACCCATTATGCTTGTCCCACGATGCCCGTTTTCCTTTAAGAATTTGCGCAAGGTAGCCCGAGATTTAATCGTCAAACCATGCTTTTCGAAATTGGGATACGATTGTGTAAGGTTCTCGCGGCACATCCAAATAAACGCGGCGCATTGCTTCCTGACGTTCACGATTGCGATTCATTTCTAACTTCCGAGACTGAGCACGAATTATTGCGAAAAGAGGTCTTGTGAATTTCCATTAATTCCAGATCCTTCAAGACTTTGATAGGGTCAATTACTTCCACAAAATCGGCAGCAGTTACGTTGGGGTCTTCTTCAAATAACTCCCTTCTCTCCTCGTGTGGTATTTCCGGATACGTAAACCAGAAGAAGCGATTGTCGACCATCCCATACATCCTATTGGGGTTTGCAGGAAAATACCCGATCATAGAGAAATTTAAGTTCTGAACATCCATCATACGACAAGACGGACAATCGCATTAATTCGCTCATTACTCAATCCGAGAAAGTTAGCAAAGACGGGGTTGCCTTCGATTGGAATGCTCATTATAGCGCGGTGGCGCCCGCGTCTTCATCGCCTTCAAATGCGTTGTCCATTGTCGCCTTTTACTTTAAGCTGAGAAAATATTTTCCTGTTGCCTAAATGTAGCGCGTTCTCCTTAAATCATTTTGCGTTGCCCACGGGCTTTCAATTTTTACCGCGATTACAGATAAATGGACGCCCCAGTGTGGGACGCGCACCCGATCCCTAATTACTTCCTAATCGACCCGGACGACCCCGGATTAAAGTGCATATGGCTTCTCCATATCCTAAGGCGACAGCTCCTTCAATTAGAGCGCAAACCAAGAAAAAGAACGCACGATAAGATAGACGACTAACAGCCGAATGGAAGGCTATGTATGCCGTCGCCTGATATGCAGCGCTTGCTATCGAATTGGGTCAGCGCTATCCGCTTGCTCTCCAAATCATATAAGTGGTGGCATCGCCGTTGCTTGTTTACTACTGTTACTGTTTTTGTGATCCCGTCAAATAGGCAGCGCTTAAAGTCGTCGAAATGCACCTCTTTCGAGGCTGTCCCGCTCATTTTTACCTTGTCGTAGCTCTCAGTGCGGAAAGCATATAGCTTTGGTCGCAGCCCCAATACTCCACTATCTTGACGTCGGGCATCTCATTTTTATATTTACGGGAACATCCGGTTCTCGGACTATAAGGGCAGTCTAAATGAGGGCTGATCGCTCGCATGCCCGCTTCCAGATCCGCGGTCTCTATATACAGACAGAACGAGTCAGTATCGTGAACAGCAGCTGAGCTTGCGACAGGTGGGACGGATCACGTCGTAAAAGAAGCTATAATTATGCAGCTTCGCGGCATCCAGCACATAAGCGCCAATAGCAACCGGTTTATCGAGTTTTACGTGTTTACTATACATTTCGAATGCAACAGCGCTTTCGTTTAATACATTCGTCGCTTTTACCAGCGGGCTCGCCGCATATTTCTTAAACAGCTTAGTGCTGTTCGCGATCTTTACCACGGAGCGCCCGCGACACGATTCCAGGCATTTACCGTAAATAGCATTGTTCATTAATTAAAGAAGTCGCTCTCGAATTTATTCCGGGCTTCCTTTCGCAGCTTCGTGTTCAGATCTATATAGGGCTTCATAAATGCAGCGGTTGCAAACGAGAGCACCCGGTGGATCTTAGTAACTACAATCCCTTTTTACATATAGAGCAGCATCGGCTGAGAGACCACGTAATTATATTTCGGAGTAAACGAGGCGATCAGCTTCGGATCTTTACTGAGCTTCTCGCGCTAATCTCCAAAAGCCACGCTGATATTTGCGAGCATGTCCGCAGTAATTACCTCTTTACTCACGATCAGCGGAAATCGCGATGGTCAGCCTTTAAATAGTCCGGATACGCAAGGTCGACCTCTATAAATGCACTCCGCCCTACAACCTCGGTAAAAGCTGTGCTTGTGTCGTCCAGCGATAGTCCCCGACCGTAAAGGCTGACTGAGCGCATAGCCATATAGGTTATTCGCATCCAATAGCACTATATGTTATTCTCGCTATTAGCCTCGCATATCGTGTGGGCATGGTCGCAAAGCCGCCCTAATTGCCCGCTCAATAAATTCGTATTGATCCGCATCGCTGATCTGTTCTATCGCGACCCTCGTATGCTTTAACATCGCGTCCCACGATAGTCCCGGTGCGCTCACATAATGAGTCGGATCCAGACCGTATTGCTCATGGGCGAGCATACTGAATTTACCGATTTTACCATGAGATCATTAACATCGGACGCCTGAAAATCCATGAAATTCGAGCGTCTATAAACTTGTAAAGTCCCACTGTAAAGAGAGATACTCATCGAATTCTTACTTAGGATCTCGACCCGCAGCTTGTCGTCTTGCTGTGCGATTTCCTGATATAGCATGCCCGCACTCGTCATCCTATCAATGACCACGGCTACTTTCGTTTGCTTTGAGATCCTCCTATGTAATTGCATTTTCGGCAAGCTTTCCCTATATAATCGCCGCTTTGGTGACAGTGATCGCGCACAGGAAGTTTTCGTGGTAAACGCTGATTGCATATATAGCAGTGTTTGGTGATTTTATAGGCTTGCTTTTGCGCCTCTGTGAGCGGAATCATAGGTGTATTAGTAAATAGTGTATTAAGCATCTCGCGGCACAGATCGCCTAACGTGGTAAACATTGTCCCAGCGGATCCACGCCTCGAATTCGTGATTTTCAACATGAGAGCCCATAACAACATTAAGTGCCACCGACTTTACCTCTCGCTTGGTTCTATTTGGTTCATTAGGAACCGGCACCGACTCCATTTCTACCTTGCAGTAACAGACAGTAGGAAGCCACACCATTTTCTTAGGTGTTGCAGTCCGAAAGTAATAAAGCTTCCGGGCTCCGGGCATTTACCTTTACTCAGCCGCCAATCGATACAGCGATTAGAGTCGGTGTGGCTATCGAGTTTCTCCTGTGATCGGAACCGGGACAAGCAGGTTTCGCAGTAGAAAATGCGCCCGTCGTTTGCTTTATCAAAGTGGTCTTTAAGAGGCGGCTCAGTGACATAATCGTAATATAGTGACCCTGTCCGTTTGCGTCCTCGATCAGCAGCAGGTTTACCTTCGATTTACGACGCGGATTACTTGACATGTGCAGTGGTAAAGGTTTGGGTCGCATTGTCGGCGCCATATATATTAATTGACAGCTCGGGATTATTGTCCTCGAAACGATCGATTATTTGGGCATCGCAAGCCACCGGAAAGTAATGCTGAGAAGTCCAGCTCAGTCATCCACCGCCTATATTGGAACGGATCATTACGTTTGTGTCTGTTTATGTCGTTTCTGTGCAGCCATGCGAGGATAGCGTAATTAAAACAGTCGTGACCATCGATATTCTTAATATTTACTGTGGCTCCTTTAATCCAATCCATTCGGGGGTCTCAATGTAGCAGCCGCCCATCGGCGCATATGACAAAACGGCGACATGTAGCTTATCTAATTTACTGAGCCGGTAGCTGTCGACCTGTATCATCTGTTCATTCATTTGCTGAGCTACACCCACTAACTCAGTGAGAATATTGCGCGACCTTGTGATTACGAATAATCGCTGTAAATGTGTTTAGTGATAAAAACGTTAGGATCACTCACTTTTACGTATCGGCAGATGAAAGTAGCGCACCTTATAGCTTTAAGCTCGTCCAGCTCTCTTTCAGCCGCCCAGGCAGATTTGCAGCGATGGTAGTGAGAAATTCCACCGGATCTAAGATTATCTGTTCATCCGCCTTATAGCTATACCAGGCGTATGCTTTATTCATTGCGAAACCGTCGTCCTCATCGGGTTCTATGACGGCTAAGCGCCGCCTTCGGTATAGAAGCGCTCCACATTTTCCAGGCGATTGTAGAGCTCGTCGCAATATTCGCAGGTTAGCTAAGCGGGGTTTTCGATCTAAGATCGCCGCCTCCGATCGTATTCGGCTTCGGTGATCTCCCAGTGACTAAAAGACTACCTACAAGCCTAATATTTCGTCCTTTTTCTCTTTTATAAGGCGATTAGTTTGGCGGGCATCTTTTACTCTAGGGAACATTTTATTTCTCATTTTCGGCGCGTTTCGCAGTTTCTGTTGGAGTCTAAGCCTAGCAACTCCTCGCGAATGATTCTTCTTCGCACAGTGTATGAAGTGATCTGAATCAAATGCGATAGAATTTACAAACTTATCTACTCGTTTCTGAAAGCGTCTCTTTGAGAAATTGGACTGATTTAGCTGATTTTCATTCATGCTATTCATAGAACACCCAGCCTTTGTTACATTGGTCGTTACGGTTTCGATGTCCAGAAAGACGTCGGACAGGCTTTGGTATACGCCTCGGATAGGTCGCCATGTTTCTTAGTGTGTATTAGTGTGGTTCTGTGTCTGAAAATAATTTTTCCCGATGATCAAATTTTACGGACTTTGTATGGTGCGCCCCGACAAATTTTTCCCAGCGAGCTTACTGACGCTCCTGACCGAGAGCTTTACGTTTTCGGCAGCTCTATAACAAGTTGTATATCGCCCGATTTGATGACATGGGTGCGGGTTCTTTTACCACGGCAATTCGGGTAGTAACCGAATATTCGCCTGAAAAGATCCTGTGTGGCTTCATATCCATGGTCGCGGTTTGAGTGATCTCGTCCGCAGTCAGGCGTGCGTATAGGTCGGTCTGATAGCGGTCATTGTGTTGTCAGTATATACAATCAAAGGTAGGCTTATATACCTTTGTCAAATTTGAGAATGGCAGATATATAGTATACAAATAATAAACTACTTAATTAATATAATAAACTACATGAAACTACTTGACTTTCCTTGCAAAACTACGCAACTTGAAACCAAAACTACGCACTTAATACCAAAACTACGCAACTACGCAACTTTTGCGCTTTTCAGAATTTTTGCCGCCCGACCTTCAAACCTTTTGCAGAAAGTTGCGTAGTTGCGTAGTTTTGGTATTAAATGCGTAGTTTCCGGTATTAAATTGCGTAGCTTCGCTATGTAGTCGCGTAGTTACTAAAAACTGATGTAGTTAATGATTGTTTGGATGTCGTTTACGCTTCTATATCGTCCTCATCTTCGTCTTCGAACTGTGTCTTGGCGATCTTAGTGAGCCCCTTATAAACTCGCTTCGACTTCCCTTTAATTGTCGTCACAGTCGATTCAATCTTGAATGTTCGAGCACTTTGTTACTGATAGTGCGAGTGGTAACCTTTGTCTTGATATCGTAGCTTCGCATCATTTCCGCGCAAGCTTTGAATACCTCATCACAGGCAACATGGGCACCCTTTTCCTCTGACAGCTTGTAGTTTTCGCGCAGATAGGAACCCAACTTATCGCTGTCGTCGAGATATTTGGCGCTATGCTCGATGACAGATTGCGGCGGGTTTTGCAGGATCTCTTTTACTTTGCCAGTAGCGAGCATATCGATGAGAATCTGAATATTTGCCCGCTTGTATTCATTTTCTCGTCGCCCTCAAACATTTCCATGAGAGTTTCGTCGCTTTCTTCTCTCCGGCTTTGGGATTAGGTGAGTAAACAGAGCGGAATGGGATCGATCGGAACCGACGCTTAATAGCTTTGTCGGGCTTTTCGATTTCCAGATTATTGTTGCACAGGATCACCATAGTAACCGAGGCTTGAAATCAATAGGATCCTTGAAAGTCTCGGGCTGTGCAGAGCTCGCACCTGTCAGTGTCTTCATCATACCGCATAGAAGCTTGTCGCCATCATTAGGTTCGTTTGCATGGGTGAGCCGGACACTTGCTTATTAGCAAGCTCGGGAATCGGGCTATTTGCTTGTGGACTTGTGTGAGCAAAGTAATGCTAATCGGGCGAGCATAATCGCCGAATGTCTCTTGCATAAACGTTTCAATCACACTCTTTCCATTAGCACCGACACCTGTGAATAGATAGAACGTTTGCAGGTCGGTTTTACCTGTGAGTGCATATGCTAGAGGCTGATCAGGTAATTGTAGAGTTCCATATCTCCGCACAGATATCCAATAAATGTCTTTCGCCTTTTAACCTTTGCCTCATCAACTTCCTCGCAGTAATCAAAGCCGACAGTCTTGCTCACCTATTTCCGTCGTCCCCTTGCGGAAAGTCATATTATTTAGATCAAACACGCATTAGTAAACCACAATATTGGGAACTGTGTCCAGAGTCGCCATAAAGTCATCGTCTTGTAGCTGTGTGATAATATGCGGTTCCAGCGACTTTTGATACGGTGTATTCTGATCCTCTTGTGAATTGCCAGCAACATATTGGCGCTCTTCTCAGCCTTTTCTTCACAAGGTCGTCTCCACTCGCCCTGAGAGCATTGGAAAGATGATGTCCGCCTTCTAGAAACCATGGTGCAATGTGCTCAGGTATCTTAGAGAGTATGGACTTGTCCGTTTTATCATACTTCCAAATACCATTTTTGGAGTTAAGGTTAAACCAGACGTTATTTGAATATTTCGTGGTCGCTTTCAGGATCTTGGCGCAGATAATTGCAACAGGATAATGGGCGCTTCAACTGAACGGTCTTGTCAATGAGAGTATTAATTTCTAAATGGTGCTTCTCTTCCTCGTCAGCTCTATGTTACAGAGAACTCTTTCGGCTCGCAGTTCTCGCTATAACTCTTCACATATACTCGTTATAATTGCCATCTCGCTTTTTCTCACCCACAGTTATTGAATCGTGGGATTCATCGCAGCAGGGCACAGAACCCTTGTTAGCCGAATTGAAGTCAAAGCCCATCATCGCGGCGTGCATAGATGTTTGGGAATAGGAACCCCATGCCACACAGTCCGGCAATAATAGCAGCTTCGGTATTATCCTTGCCTGAATTTCCCGCTTTCGGCTGTGGATTATAGACATGCTTGAATCGTAGTTCTCGATAATCCATTTACGGAAGCGTCGGAGGGCTCATTAAACTTGCACGACGATGCGCACGGCTTAATTACCCAGGTCTTGTTAGGCTTGGCATACATTGAGAATTCAGAGGTGCCAGTGCAGTGATGGTTTTGAGG
Source organism: Cyanophora paradoxa (assembly GCA_004431415.1). NCBI lineage: Eukaryota > Glaucocystophyceae > Cyanophorales > Cyanophoraceae > Cyanophora > Cyanophora paradoxa. Next base: position 147,790 of record QPMI01000122.1, read on the forward strand.
TCGACCTTCTGTATCCATTAAACGCCGGTGCCCGATCTATGATTTTCAGCTTATCGAACTCATCAGGGCGTCGAAAGAATACATGGTAGCCCTTTCGAGTTTTTCGAGCGGCTGATGGGCATCGAAATCATCGGGAAACATCTCAACGAATTTCTGATACGTTTCCTCATCGTCGAAATCGACCATCATCGAATTCGACAGCAGAATGCCCCAATTAGTGAACTTGGACTTAAAGGCTTCATCATATCGTTCCCAGTTCCATTTACCGCCTTTATGTCCGTAGGGCTCCTTTACCTCGTCTTTCATGGGAATAATCGTGTTTTTCGACAAGGTCTCATCGCCACGCAGCCAGTCAGCGAGCTCTTGGAGTAAAGTCTTTTGTTTCAACGTCATCTTCGCCATTTTCGATGTCTTTCTACCTTATGCAAGAAATTAATTTTTCTTAGGCTGATCAAATTTTGGCGAGTTGTCTTTAAATGCCCTACAAATTTTTTCCCGATGACTAAAACCGATTAGGAAGCTTGCCGATATGCATCGGAAAGCCGCTTGAAAAATAAGGAATGGATTCAGCGGCGGATTGCGTTTAATACTTGCGGGGTCGCCCGCGGTTTCCACTGTGAATGCCCTCTTCTTGCTTGCGACGGTAGTAATATTCCAGCGCCTTTTTCTTTTTTAATTCGCGATATTCGGGATCGTCGTTATAGCGCATCCGCTGTTTATATATATCCCTGACACGCCAGCCCGCCTTATCGAGATCTACCGGGTTCCCGTTCTTATCATACACAGTCATAGCATGCGTCTCCATTGGTTTACCTTACTTTAAGCTGAGAAAATATTTTTATCAGTGGTCTTTGCTATTTCTTCTTTAAATCATTTTCTGAGCTGTCATTTTTTGTGACCGAAGCGAGCTCTTCTCTACGTTTTTTAATAGCGGCTTCCAGTGCATTGCGCGCATTTCCTGTATAGGATCGCGTAGAGATCAGGGTCGGGCATTCGATACTATTTAACGCGAAAATGTTTCAGCGATCGTATTCGCCCAAATAAAGCGGATTATTGGCGGATATGGCGAATCAACGCGAATATGACCTTCTACGAAATTAGGGCACGACCGGCGTCGTATATAGGATACTTGCACGTCTTCTATTGCTACCTGTGGGATTATATTGGAGTCAGCGGGCACAGGCGAGGGCGATCGGATCGTGGCGATCGTGATTATCGCTGTGGTTGGAATATACAGATAATCGCCTACCTCCATTATCCTCGTCCGAAATGTCAACCTCTACGGTTGTGTCGCAGCAGGAGTTATGGCACGTGCTTGTGAAATGCAGGTGAAACATCTCAATGCATTGTGTGATGAAATTCATAGATCCTAATATTGCACAACGTATTAAATATTGGAGAAAAAAAAGGGAATGAGGGTGTTACTTGCTCGTGTGTTCCCATACGAATTAGTCGACCTTATAATGGTGTTTGTGGAGCCGTCCTGTCCCTTTTGCAAGGGAATTCATATTAAGACCCGCTCTAAATACGGGCGGATTCATTTATGTTTGAACGACTTGCACATTAGAAGCGACGACGCCCACCAAACATAGATGACAGATTGGCACCCGGCTGTGCATGCACACCCGATGGGTTAACGAAACCGCCCGGCTTTGGTGCATTTTCAGCTATGACTGTCTCTTTTCTTTCGACTGTCTGAACATCGGGAACAGTCGCCCGCTTCTTTTCCATTTCCACGCGAACAGCTGTTTAATCAGCTTGCGCTGTTTTATTCCTTAGTGAAATCATCAAAGGCTCGCACAGTAGTGTCGTATGTAGCCAGTCGCGCTTCGAGCGCCCCTAAACTTCTCCTCTAATTCCTGACCGACTTTCTCGCCCTTGGTCACATAGACAGATGCCCGCTTTTTAGGGGCTTCCATCGATGCAGGTAAAGCGGCTGTTGCTTCGGCTTTTACCACCTTATTATCGGTTAGCTTTTCGCCTGTGAGCTGTGATTCGGCGAGGGATTGATCCGCCAGCTTTCTATCAGTGGAATCGACCGGCTCTCCGCTTAGCATCCACCTTTTGAGCACGCTCTGAAACCTTGTATTCGGTCAATCAGATCGAAATCTATTTGGTCAGAAGCGCAGCACCGCCAGTGCGACCAGCATCCTCCGCAGGATTAATCTTGCCAGCGACAACAGCGCTTTGATCTTCCATTTGGATCGCTTTCCGCGAGTTCTTGGGTGGCATTTATCATTATGCGAGAAATTTATTCAAAATTTACCCAATTTCTTTGCAAATTTTGGGCGGCGCTTTTCTTGGTATGCCAGCAATAGATTGGGGTCTTTAAGTAGGTCGGCTTCGATTATTCTTTTGGTGGATCGCTTTAAGGTGCGACGTTTCCACTCACAGGTTTCGTAATATCGGTGGTTTGGGGTTGGTCGCCATTTACCGCGCCGACGTCGGTTTTACCGCTGTTTACCAGCGGTCTTTATGTCGTCCGCCGCTTTTTAAAGAAGCGCTTGAATTTATATTCGTCGGGCACCGGATCCGCTTGCCAACAGAGAATTCCAGGCTATATTTCGCATTGTTTACCACGATCACCTGATAGCTGTGACTGTATTCGGTCATCACCTTCTCGAACCAGCGCTTTTCGTATGGATTAAACTCGTCCTCGGCGCTCTCCATCTCTTTTCTATTGGGCAATGAGAACAGGAATATATATTCGGCGTTTACTCTGAGTGTCGGCGAAATTTTGGTGAGTTTTTGCGAGCAGATCCAGCAGCTCACAAACAGATGGCGTCCAGCGTGAAAATACGATTTAGTATAGGCTCACCCTTTCCCGCCATCGATAAACTCGGATTATCAATAAAATCGTCCAGCACAATTAACAGGTTACCGACTTTCTCCTTTTTCTTGATCCTCTCCTTGCGTTCTCTATTATATTGTCGATCAGCTTATGGTCGAAATCCTCATACAGATACGATGTGACATTGTCGTATTGATGATTCCAGATCGTGGAGGCGAATATCATCACCGAATCGATCTTGTCCTCGTTGTGGTAAAGCAGGTATTTCAAAAAGACTGACTTCCCAGTCGCGGTTTTACCTACAAACAGTGCGCGACATGGAAACTCTAAGCTTCCCGGGTCAAACTCACTCAGATCTTGTATATCCATTTCCCTTATAAGAAACATATAAAAATTACGAAACGCGACAGCCGATTAAGCGCTGATGCGAGACAAGCGTTGGCATTCATTACAAGAGATATTGTGGCAGTAAGCCGAGATCTGAACACCGACCTTTGTCCAGGTGGCGAGGGTGTGCCATTGGGTGTGAGGATTAGGAAGCTCGACGCTGATTGCGTTAGATCGACGTAGCCAGTCGCTTCTCACCTTTGAGTGCCGCTTTACCATCGAGAGCAAAGCAGAAGCCAGTGTAAAATGGGGCGCTTGTTGCTATCGATCCAGTTAGTCATCTTGAATTTATCGGCGAGCTCCATAGCCGCGGATTGCAGCGGGACACAGTGTTAGAATATAGGTAATTGTTGTTATTTAGAACTTGCATCACGACATTATCATCGAAGGCAAGGGTGCGGACAGTAGAGTGCCCTCCTTTATTATCGCCGAGTGTGTTTTCGTCGCGAACCTTGACAACAAGTGCGTAAACAAGTCCAGAAATTTGAGATAGCGACAGGCGGAGACCAGAGCCGAGAGCAAGACCGGTATAATCCGCAAACTGAATATCAGTGTAGGGGATGGCGATGCAGAGGTCTTAACACGAGTAATATTTCGCCCATCGTTTCCTCATCGATGTTAACAGCGTCCATAACAATACGAGGGGTCGTCATTTCCAGATTCGCAAGTGCAGGTGTAGGTGTGAGAGCCGCACTATCGAAAATCGCAGTGGCACCCGAGTGAGCTAAGGTCTTAATATTTCCGAAAGCAGCCGCTTGAGCAAGCGTGTCTCGCCATCAGTTAGAATTGGTCGCAGTAATTGCAGCAGCGTTATTCTGAGCGTAAACGCCAGGAACCGCCGCAGTTTCGAGCAGCGCAGGGGTTTGGAAATATACTTCGACCGCGATTTCGGATGGGAGCGCACCGATGGGCACGCCAGCATCGAGGAAGCTCGGAATTCGCATGGTAAAAATGCCGCCAGCTTGGTTGCCGCCCTCTACCTTCGGTCCGAGATGCAGCCCATGCTTGCGCTTCTTTTGGTCGAATTCAGCCGGAGTGTTAGCCAGGAAAGCGTAATCTACCAGGCGCTCAGCCGGAATAATTTGCTCATACGACCCGTATTTAATGCTGACTCGCTGAACAAACGAGCCAGGAAGCCCGCGGACGAATCCAGTGTTGAATAGATCAGCCGAGCAGTCAGCAGAGTCTTGGCGATGGCAGTTAGCGCCTTCGCCGAGGGATGGTAACTTGGAGGCTAATACCATTGCACCATTGTAGCGAGGGAGATAGAAGACCACACGAGTGGTAGCACCAGTAGAGGAGAACAGATTGCCGGGATCCGCAATTGGGAGCACCTCCACACGAGAAGGCTGAATTGTTTGTCCACACCACGATAAATCCGCGATCCAAAAGCATGCTCTTGTAATCCTCCGGGTTTCGAGGACGGATTTGAGCGTGAGGCGGCTAAGCGAGGTCGTGGGATCCATATTTCGTTTTTATCTTCCGCTGAGAAATTTATTTAGAAGAACGGATTATTTTTTACA
>QPMI01000123.1:0-197899 GCA_004431415.1 Cyanophora paradoxa
ATCGGAATGCACTCAACCCAAGAAGTGCCGACTTGTAACTCAACTGAACACTCCAAGCAAACTGCCCCCGGAACGGCAACCGTGACGGCGGTGGCGGCGCAGGAGGCGGTAATAAGGACACCTACCCCTGGGGTCGCGGTGACCGTGGTGGCCGCGGTGGACGAGGTGGCGGACGAGGCGGCGGACGAGGCGGCGGTCGCGGCGGTGGTGGAGGACCTTCATCGCGCCCCCCCTCGGCATCACTGCAATGACAATCCTACAACGACGACGGACGCACCAAAGACCCCGGCCACGACGCCGGCGCCTACGTGCCCGTCTGACACACTACGCCCCTCACAACAGGTGTACCACAGACCCCGGCCACGACGCCGGCGCCCGTGGGCCCACCTGGAACTACGGCTTCATTACACACGCCGACAGTGCCAACCACTGCAACGCAGGCCCGGCCACGATGCCGGCGCCGACGAACCCAGTGGAGACACCAGTCTTGCAAACTGTGCCGGTACACGTCGCACAGCCAGTTCCAATGGGAAGTGCCAGCCCCGACCACGACGTCGGCGCCAGCACCTACCTCCACGCCTACGGAACAGCAAATCGCAGAACTGTGCAAGAAGCTAGAACGCGGGCTACTAAACCACACTTCCAGCCCAGACCTGTTAACGTAACACAAGCTCTATAGACTTGCAGCGAGAAGAAGTACGAGTGTCGGCAGTGACATCGACCGTCCTCGACAAGGTCAACAGAGCACTGGCTAAAATGGCCAACCTTGGAGCGCGAGCTGCCACCCCAACCGCCCCAAGAGCAACAAGTATAACACAAATTTGGCTTCATTCGGGAACGTATCTCTGCAATTACACAAAGCCGCGGCAATCCCAGTACGGCGGATCGAAGTCGACAAGAACGCGACAAAGACCTGCTGGAACACGGACACGTGCGCTGAACACCTCCAAGGGCCTCTGGTAAAGACGCTGCAGGACGTTACGGCGCGGGCCGCCAATCGGTCTCGAGATCGCGGCAACGAAGGCGGCACTTACCAGCAAAGGGGGCAAGACCACAAACGTCTCGACGGCAAAGGCTCATGACGGCCAGCCACCCGTTGCCTCGACGGCGCAGAAGCCGGTAGTGGAGCACGCAAACCGGTCATCTCGCCTACGGTGAACCAGATCGTGGAGCCGGCCGAATGTATCGCTGAGTACGTAGGGCCGCTCACGACGTACCTACGAGAAGTACTGGGCTACATGCACAGACGACGCCTCGCAAACCCCGTCTACTTTCGCGAAGTGCCCGGAAGTGCATGGTTCACACATGGCTTCCCTGGCTGCGACTTCCGACAGGCGTTCATCGACGCTGTCCTCTATTGCCCCAACTGAAGCACATTACCATACTCTTCGGACACAAGGGTGCGGGACTGTGTGCGACAGCAGCGGGTGCAAGAGAGCAGGCACTGCAGAACGGCAGTACCGACGTCGATGACGTAACGATGCTTCATCGGTACCCTATCCCTCACGAACATGTACGGCCCATCTTTACCACGCTCTTGACTACAACGTCAACAAATTAGCTGCACCTCAACGCCAACACCACCCGTTAGCGGAAACGGCTGGGGAGAGCGACCTTTCCACATTCCCAGACGTGGTTCAGTACGAGCCTCACGGTGACGTTGGCGGCGAGACAACTTTCATTCACGAGTGCTGTGACCGGTGCAAGCCGATAACAATCCAGCAGTCGGCAGCCGGAGCACTGGAACCGCGCGAGATTCACGGTCAGAGTCGGCAGCCTTCGAACGGACCGGCGGACCGTGCACTCCACTTGCATCTCACGACGCTTGTGGATTCACTTCGAGCTTGGGCCAGGCCCACCCAGCCAACGCAGCCGCGGGCCGACCTCAGTACATCACACTACTTAAACGACGCAGGCAGTGCAAGCATTCTGGAACGGCAACCCAGTTGCGGAACTGACATGGATCGACCTTGCGTACCGGACGCTCGACCCCTCAGTGGTGACCGTGATCACGAACACTGGGATACGTTAGCTGAACATCCAGTCCAGCAACCCCCAGACTTGACAGATCGACTTAATTTGACGACAGCTATCCGGGCTACAATCCTCAGGCGCACAACCTCCGCTGACCTCATACTGCTCAATGAGTGGGCGAAGCGGACGGCCAATGCAATCAACACTGGTGCATGGCAGCAGGCCGTGAATTGGACACGGCGGACCGACCATCCGACAACTACAACTTGGAACGAACACTTGCCCCGGCCACGGCCGGCGCAGTACCAGTTCCTACGACACGAGATATTACACCCGCCCCGGCCACGGCCGGCGCGATCACCGTCCCTACTGCGCGAGACTCAGTACCTGCCCCGACCACGGCCGGCGCAGTACATGTCCCGCCTCCACCACACTCGACACCCACACCAGCAATAGCTGACGGGGTAGCCCAGCCTCCTCCGACATCACTTGAAATGCCATTGGACCGGTACCCAATGGACTTCAGAACAAGTATCACTGATACGAGGATGGCCGAATCAGTACATAATCGAACGCGAGAAAACGTTGATCTTTGGGACTCTACAACTGCAGCCAACGGCGGCACTCACATGGATCGTCACCCATGATGCCCCCCACGACATACCCCACGATAGCTCAAGCAGTTCTTGACGCTTATCTGGAAACGTACCCACGGAACTCGCTCGTGCCAGAGCGACGAACTCCTCTGTCAAATGGATGCTCGCAACTCGGAACCGGAGTCGCAACGCGAAACTTCCATGAAGCTACATGCGAAGCCAGCTAAATGCCTGACCACGGACGCTGTAGCATCCTGCGGCAGCGATTCCGGGCCGGAGCAATGGTGACTATAACATGTTTGGAGGCGATAGCTTCTTTACCAACAGACGGTGAACAGCGTCTTTGTGAGCCCTGGCGCCAGCAATCTACATCCGCTGCGAGGCGGTTGGCTTTCCGGACCATGCCGGCAACGCCAGTCGCCCGAACGGCCCATCACAAGGGCACGCAGCACATGTCCACCATGCCACAAGCTGAACATGTTATTTTACCGACGGCACCTTTACAACCCGACGACAGTTCACCAGCACTCGCGTCGAGATGACTATGAACTGTGGACGTGTGGCAATACCCACTCGTGTCTTATTGCAACTACCCAGACGCCGAGGTGACAGGCTTGTACCCATCCGACGCCTGTGGCCCGGACGGCCCTTGGACCGGAGAGTAAAACTCGAGCCGAGAGACGTTCATGCAATCATCATGGAAGCGCTCGCTTGGTGGCCGAGAGCCAGCTCGCCTGCAAGCATGGCATGCCATGTTTACGACCGCTTCATCAACCTTAACATGAGCCGTTCGACGTACGTGCGTACAGAGTCCACGCCAACACAGAATGGTCCAGCACGCGACCCAACCAGCGGTTCAACTACGGGACCCTAGCACGCAACTCGAACTCCAACCAGGACCGGGGACACGCGCAGCGCACCCCGACACCGGCTCACGGCCCATTGTCAGCCTCACGACGCAACCACAGCAGCACTGGCCTGAGGAGCTCGCAATCCCCCCGGCTGTTGAAGCCAACGACGGTCATCTCGTACCAGTCTCACGAGGCCGGAGTGGTAGACAGCCGTGGCTGCACCATTCCTTACTTCGCATCGGCGAGCACGGATCGCTACGAGTATTCAATCCAATCCGAGTCACAGCCATCTTTGCGCCGAATTTACGACCCGGACGAGCAGCGGAAGTATAAGGAAGCCATGAAGATCATCCTGAGTCATATGACTTCATTGCAGCCCAGCTGGAGACCAGTACAACCTGCCCCCTCATGACGATACCCGACTGACGACGACAAGCGTAACTTTATCGATCTTATGTACGGCGGGAACGACGCCGAGCGAGCGCTCAACGACCAGCTGGAACAAACCCCGAACGGCGCCTGGATCCGTGGATCTGACGGCGAGCGTGAACACGGCGTACGACGCGATACGCCTTGGGTGAGGGCAAAGGTCCTTACATGGCGGCGGCGCTTACTGGTTACGCTCGAGCACGGGGACGCGAAGCGAACAGGACCGCTCGAGCGCTACGCGGAAATACAAGCCACGACAAGTCGGGTACAGACCATCGCGAACAAGATGGAAGATACACACCGACGTCGTCATCTGAGACCCGGACGGACACCTTCACCGTTCAGGCGACCTCGGCCGACCCCCAAGCCCAACTCTGGACGATCCGGGAGTGGTGTCCTCAGCCCCAGCGACAGCGTGGCCCTTGGTTATGCACTACGAATCCTCCAGTCTCATTACGTCGCCCGGCACGGCCGGCGCGCCGCAAACTGAGACGAATGCTACCAACGTAACAATCAACCGAGCCTGCATCTCCGACCCTTACGACGCCCTGGAGCGCCCCGGCCACGGCTGCGTGGTCAACCGGCGTTATAGCTTCAGAGCAAGCGACTCCGGACATGACCATAACTGTCAGGGAGCAGACTTTGACACTGCACTGACAACGAATCGACCACGACCCCGCAACTACCGCCCGGCACGGCGCGAGGTAGACAGGTCGAACGTTGAGCCACGGACACGCCCAGCATGACAACCCGCCGATCACAGCCCTACGGCAAGGCCGGATGACTTCATCGTTGAGTCCGAAAGCCCTCGGACCCGACTGGATTGAATGCCAGGGATTGCGTCCGACTGTGGCTCGCCCACACTCGCGCGCGTGGATATATGCACGTGAATACTGGCGATCCTGGAACGAGGAGGAGCCAACGGCAGAGAAGATGGTCGGGACCAATTCACATTTCCGGACTTACCTACTGTCACTGAGGATCCCAGCGTTACATCCAAGTCGGCGACATTCCGTCCCGATTCCGGAACCTGAACCGCACTTCCAGTCCGCCGGAGACCGCGCAATCGTGAGAACACACACTTGGGCGAGTCATGCTGCAGTTTCACAGCGCCTCGGAGACTGTGGGTCATACCAAGCACAATGCCCGCTACGCAGAGCAGCGGCTGCGGTCGACAATCCAACTGTTTGCAACCTATCGCAAGTACACGCCATGGAATGCAAGTACGACCCGTCCAAGACGCCTCTACCTCACAAACATTTCACGCTGCCTGACGGATCACGGAGCTGAACCGCTAACCGGCACGTCTCGACGACTCGTCACGTACGTCGATGTCGAGGAGCAATCAGCGATTTTGCTCAACATACCGCCCATCTCCGCGCTGTCGCTTATGCGATCATGAGAATTGCGGCACAGCCGACACTACGGATAGCTTGGAAGAGACGCTGCGTCACGCATCTGTCCTCGAGTGCTGGGCCTTGATGCACACAAGCAATAACCTGACGACTTCAGGCAAGGAATATTGCCTTGGCTCTTCGACGTCATGATCTCGTATGGCCGAAGCATGCGGGCACAATTCCTACTTATTCGAACCGCACGGGGACTACTATGCGCCTTTCCCACTCTCGCCGACGCGCTGACGGTCGCATGACGGCACTGGAACGCTTAATCCTCGAGTCGCACCTGCGCCGCCCTTCGACGACGAATTCGCGCCTTACCCACGGCGAACCTCCAGCGCTCGATCGAGACATCGCCTCGAGATGCGGGTGACAGCTGGCCAACGCAATTCACATTGCAGCGCTGGAGCACGCATCTACTTCCACTCGAAGCCTCGGGAGTTGAACGGCATCACTCATGGCGCAGCCCTTGCTTCGCTGTTCGGATCCGTTCTCGGCAAGCCAAATAGGCTGCTGTGGCCGACAAGCCCAGACTTCTACTTCACAATGGGAGTCGAAATTGGTGGAGTACATCACGCGCGTGCTCACTGCCTTCGGAGGCACTTCGCGAATAGCCCAACAGCTGGCTGGCTACCGTCGACCGTACCTTGACCGACACAGACGCCCCGGACAGGGGACTTGGACGTTCCCGGAAGCCCTTCGAGCTCCACGGTGTATTACTCGACGAGTACAAACTAGCGTGATTGAATGTAACGAGCGACGCCTCGACTACTCCGAAGACCCGCTTTCTCACTCTGGAGAGGTCTTCAGGCGTTCCGGACCGGTGCCGAGAACTCCGGCAACGTGTTCGTGACCATCTCTCGCGAGGACAGCCTTAGGCGTGCCGCGAGCTCGGCGACGTAGCAGCATTCCGACAGGCCCTGCGGCTCCATCTGGACCGTTACCGGAGAGAGTACATGAGCGCGTCGGTGTCGTAGCTACCCGAGCAGCTTCGAGCTCAGCCGCGTGGAACGGGACCTGACCTGCAACTGTCACTGGTTGAAGGCTACCCTGAGGGCCGTACACCATCGTATTCAACTCAGGAGCGGTACTCCTCTCCAACCCCACGTTGTGGCACGCACTGTTCTCGACGCATTGTATTGGGCGTTGAAGCGTAAATACAACGGGGACAAATGACGGATGCGGAGGATTGGCAGGCTCAGTGCCTGCATACGGAATGACAAACCGCCTTCGACTGATCGACTCCAGCCGAACACCTAGTCCGGCTCTCCTCGTCCGGGCGATCATGTTCGGGCCGACAAGATTCTCGAATTTTCCAGTACTGGAACAAGTCGAAGGAGAACTACTTGCGGATCTTACACCCTGCGTACCGAACGATTACGTGAATCCAAGCACGGCAACCATCGACATTATGCAGGCGTACAACGTCATTTCCCGATACGTCAGAGGATCACGGAGTACGGCTCAATTGGACACCCGCTTCTCCTGCGTTGGCAGAACTGACCACGCTCCGAATCCACGATTCCATGTTCTTACGGCCGACGACGAGACCACACTGCGGAGTCACCCCCTCATGTTCTCAGGACGGAACGACGCCCCGGCACCGGTGCAGCAACCACGTAGCACAACTTCAGGCTCAACTGCTAAACGCGTGGGCCTGAAAAAGGCCGCAAGACAGTAATATCGGAAGACGAGGCTGGTGACGATTGGTTTACGAAACTGTCGACCTCAGCCGGAACGCCCGGCCATATTCGGTACCCGATATTACTACAAGTTCTTCGGTGCCGACATCATCGAGAACGGCTACGTTACCGACAAGTTCGAACGCGTCGGATGGTGGGGCGACCCAGAACGCATCCACCGCAAGCATCATACTCAAGTGCGGGACTCGACGACAGCGTCGATACTCAGTGGGCATTTGAGGCGGGCACTCGGGCCTCCAGCACGGGAGGGGACAACACAACGACTTCCGCTTGTTCACGCTGTCTTACCACAAGGATCTGCCGGCACTCGAACGTCTGGAGGACCCCACTATCCCGAGGATAGTACGGTGCACTCTACGACGTGACACGCTCAGACACGCGCAACGAAGTATACACGATCAACAAACAGCCGCTCGCATTCCGAGGCGTCGAATTCTTTCTCAGTACTCTCAGCTCGCGATGGCCGAGAACATGAGATACACTCCGTGGTCTGCCGTCCTCGTGGCAGAAATGTGCAGTGCCTCACAACTCGGTCCTCGTTCACGCGTGACTTGACGGCATTGGAGGAGTACGTGAATACGAAGCCTGAATGGGAACACCCACTGGCAGAGAGCCAATTCAGTACTTCATGCACGGCGACACGAACATGGACAAGTTCATGCGAAGCTTCCAGAGTTCAGACCGATCACGCGCTTAACCAGCTTCGTTGGCGCGGAGCACTACAGGCGCTCGACGGCGTGGTACGCCATCGGGCACGCAATCGTTCCAACCCGTACCTGCACGGGTGCAGACCGTGACAGATGACGGCAATACCCGCAAGAACCGTTGCGAGATCAAGTTACCACCTTGACAATCGCTCCCGCCAATGAGCACAACCGTTGAATGAGCTCGGTAATACCTCACAGCGTTCCGAAGCCCACTCGAGCGGCCTCAGGACATGAATGGCTCCCCGCTTGGCAACGGCGGACCCATGCTGGCACGTTCCACGAGTTCAACTCCCCGACGATACTGAGCGACACCTGGAAGTCTTCGCCAACGGCGGCCCGCGAATTTACACAAAGACGCGGACCAGGGACACCAGGCTGTCGTTCACGTGTTCGATGCCAACAACCGTGACACTTGGCTCCAAATCGCCCGTTCGAACAGGCCACAACGGCCGCGGACAGCCTGCTACTTCGACTACAATCGCATACCAATTCTGCTTGAGGAGACGATCCTACCGGCGGCGTCTGGAAGACCATCGAGAGGCCTACTAGGCCGACGGAGGGTGCATTCATCCACGTTATCCCTTCAAGCCGGAAGTACATCACTGGGTCCACCACTTCGCACATCACGTAGCAGCTTCAATCCGTTTGTACACGGCGTTCCCGTCGAAACAGATGCCAATCACGACGGCCTGCTGGAGATTCTCGACGAATACGTGACTTCGAATGCGAGCCTACTACACTTCCGTGTCGACGACGACGGCAACATGACCGTGTCTCAGGAACTGCAAGACTGGTACGCCCGGGATTTTGGCACGGCAACACCACCACCCGGCGCATGTTTGCAACGGCCTTCATGGCACTACTAGTCACGGCGATTACAACGCAACTCGCGGCAGTTGTCCGCCACGGGCCCTCGGCAATGCCGGGCGCGCTCCACAACAGCCAAGGAGACATGGCAACGCTACGAAGATCGCCAGTCGCAGCATGCACACTTTCCGCTGCCTTCGACCTCCCTGTCAACGTCATCGAGATGTTTGGACACGACGGAACCATGGTCGGCAACAGGGGCATGGACAACCTCGGCATGGGCGTGAGCCAATACACGTTCAACAGGAACGAGTTCGAACGTCCTGGCGTCATTACGAACAGCACGTGGTCCGGAGGTACTCTACAGTACAATGAGATCCACGCGTCGAGGAAGATTCGATTCCCGAATTGTTCTCCTTGACTACGGCGCAATACTGTTCTCCGACGACCTCGTGGAGCATCGTACGCGCTGGATAACGCTGGCTTACAACGCTTCCGGCACGTCACGGGACGACGCATCACCATGACAGCTGAACTGGCACCCCCTTGCGGTACAGCGGAGGTCTCACAGAAGCCGACGGAGCAAATCCTAGCCGTTTCGGGCCCACCTCTACATCGGTGACGACGAGGACGGAGCTCTCCGGACCATTTGAGGGCGTCGGGTTGTCCATCAACCGCTGCGCGGCGCTCTACAAGTCGACCCCGATACCGCGACGTACCTGTACGACCAGGCGACGGGACGATGGAGCAGCCAGGCTGGTACGACGGCAGAACGCGGCCGCCGCGAATCCAAGTCTAGCCGGTACGAGCCGAGGCCGAAGCGCATGAAGGAGACAGACCTCCGAACGACGGCGAGAAGGAGCACAATGGCCCTGTGGATCACACCGCGAACAATTGACGGTGCTCGGGTCGGCGCAAGACGCCCGTCGTGATTGACAGGGTGACACGGTCGGGCACTTCGCCTTTGTCGCTTCGACGTCGCACCCGAGTTCAAGCCCGTCTGCCCCAAACAGAGTTCACGCGTTCGCTTCCGGCGCGTCGCCGACACCACGGTAGCGGGCAGCGACAGCGACACCACAAGCACGACTCTCGAACTTCGGCACTAGCTCCACGCGGAAGTAAAGGAGCCCTCCCGCTACCTTCTACTTCCGTGCACACTACCGTGACCTCTCCAAACGCTGTGGACACTCGTACACGGAGTACAGCTGGAACGCTTCGCGGCACACGGTCAGTCTCACGAGTCCATCCCGTACTCTGGCCAGACCTCTGGGACGAAGACGGAACGAACTTCAGGACTGAATACGATTGTATGACTGGAGCGCATTCCGAACACCGCATCAGCTCAATGCTGACGCCCTCGTGTCATTGGCTGAGGATCTGCGAGCACGGCGCCTGACCTCTCCAACTCGGGGAGCCTCCTTGGACGTCGTGCGCACACGCGCCCTGTTCACTCGCATGGCGTTCATCATGAACACTTTGGGTTCACGCGTGGACGCGGTCAAACACGCCTCGCTCGTCTCCATCCATCGGGACCGCGCTCGATTTTACTTCAACTCGATCCTGCAGGGCACCCGCCTACCTCACCAGTGGAAGACGCTGGTCAGCTACTTGCGCGAGGCCTCAGTCGCCACGGCCATCATTACGCGGAATACGACACGCTCGTCGACTTCGATCCCAACCCTGACTCGGATGAGAGCATCGCTTACATCTGGTTGGCCGGAAGACCAGCGTACACGCCAATACCTCACAACATCCCGAGACGAGGACTCGGATTCAGCCGGCAGGACCACAGCACTCGTCCTAGCAGCGGCCGGTGCCGTCCAACAGCACCCGCCTGATTCCAAACGACCTCGAACCTTCGCGGCGGTACATGTTTTCAACAGAGCACATGAATCGGTCTCCAAGTGGAGAAGACTGCCCGCATCCGGTTGCCGCCTCCACCTGACGCCATCTCATCGTCACGACCTTTGACGACGCCAGTGGAACGGAGCTACCAGACAGCACTTCGTGTCCGCACGCAAGAATGCTCGGTTGGCTGGGTGACATCGTGTCTCTAACGACATACCTACAGCGAGGATACGGCAATTGGACGTCGAATCGCTCAGCTGACAAAACCCGACCGGACAATGAAGCAACGGATTGCAGATGGTCGCATCTGCGTGTCGGTGCGATCGGGTCCTATGCACCAGGACGGAAAGTCGGACCGTCCGTCAAAACTCTGCGTTGGTGGATACGGGCGCCGCAGCTGACGTGATTGACGGAGACCTCGCTGCGCGCATCGAGGGCCTCCGTTACAGCCGCGCGCCGCCAGTACAACTGACCGGATTTGGCGACGACATGACGGCTTACGCTCGCATCGCCTACATGGCGGTCATGATTGGTCCCGTACGGTCGGTGAGAGAGTCCTAGTGGTGGACAAGGGCCTCATGGGGTCTACTCAAATGCTCCTTGGATTGGCGACGCTCATTGCCATGAACGCTCACATCTCGCTCGACCGACTAACTGGGAATGACGATCACGGCACCTGACGCCGACAATGGCGAACGATACCATGTCCCTTTTTGCTTGCGGACCAGACCGACGGGGGCGTTCTGGTCGCCTCGCCAAGATGTCACGTCGGGCCAGGCGAAGCTCTCGTTCGCTGTTACGTCTCGACGGCCTCAAGACGCGACTGACGATGCGCCGGAGATGCTCCTCACGCCGCCGCCGCACATTGTTGGAGACGACGACGGAGCCGACGACCCGGTGAAGGAGATGAACCGCGTCATCTTGTCCCTCACCAAATACATCGACGTCTCGAGGAGGAGCTTTCCTCGCTCAGGTCTGCAATCCACAACGCGACCCGTCCGCTTGAAAGCGGGGACCGTCATCGCGGAGGCGGAATTCGGCAAGTGGCCGAGAGCGAGTTCCGACCCACGACGACGTCCATCGATACCGACGGGTACTTACAAGACCTGGTCGAGTGACGAGAGCGCAAGTTCCCATCTCTTCCATTGCCGTCAAATCCTCTCCAATGTGCAACCCGTGATTGTACCTGGGCGATCACAGCCTCGACGTTACGTATCCCGAGTGCACGAACAGTACCCTCTGTTTTGCACGGCCACCACAACCCAGACCGAGGACAAGGCCTAGACCCGCTCACAGAGCGGCGCCGACGCCCCCAGTCCTCACTTCCGAAGCTCAAACCCAACTCTCACGCTTCGTGACTGCGTTCGTCACGCGATACACCGAGAATCACGCGCGATTCTGACGCCATCGGAGATCAACGAGTTGTGCAAGATCTTCGAACCCCACTTTGCCGATACCTATCGGCAAGGCAGGCCCCTCCTCAGCCCTGTATGCATCACGTTTGCCCGACCACGCCGTCGGCGCAACCGCGTTGCATCACCATCTCCTCCGCTTCACCGCCGAACCCACGCAATGGAACCTCCTTCGAGCGCCAACGCCACCCCCCCACCACAGACGGAGGAGGAGGTCCGACAACTCGTCGACGATCTCATGCAGCCGTCGAAAGACGACAACGATGTGACGGAGGAGGAGCGTAACCAACTACGTAGCCTCTTCACACGGATGGCGCACTGCTTCGCGCAGCGCATCAACCCAAAGAGCTACTGAAGTACCGTCACAGCATCCGACTCCTCCCCGGCGTACCTACGAAGCATCTGCCTTTGTACAGCGTGCCCCGGCGCCTCTCTCCCCTGCTGAGAAGGCGGCCAAAGCCGAAATCGAACGACTGCTGCAAGATGGTCTGATCGAACCCTCCCAAGCTGGATACGGTTCCCCAGTGGTACTGGCGCCCAAGAAGGACGGGACAATGAGATTTTGCGTCGATTACCGCAAGCTGAATTCGCTCACGGAGCGCGACGTCTTTCCTCTCCGAGAATAGACGATCAACTCGAACGCCTGCAAGGCGCGACGTACTTCTCGACGTGTGACGCCACCTCCGGGTTCTGGCAGCTTGAACTCGACGAAGAATCCAGGCCTCTGACGACGTTTATCGTGCCCTGGGGCATGTACCAATGGCGAGTTACCCCGTTTGGTATTACGAACGGACCAGCGGCGTTCTGTCGAGCAGTGACATCGATCTTGGGCAATCTGCTGTCGACAAGCGTTGTCGCTTACGTTGATGACCTCACGGTCCACTCCCCGACGGCCTCACAACACCTTGTCGACTTGAGGCTTTCTTCGCCGCGATCGAGCGAGGAAACCTCAAGCTCAAACCGTCCAAATGCCGTTTCATGGTGAAAGAGATCGACCTACTCGGACACCGTGTCAGCCGCAACGGCGTGAAGATGGACAAGACCAAGATGGCCCTCATCGAGAAGACCCAGGAAAAAGATCTCGGAACTGTCGAGTCCATTCGCAGCTTCATCGGCATGACTGGATTCTACAGACGGTTCATTCGCAACTACGCGAAGCGGGAACTGCCCCTACGCGACCTAGTCACGCGAGCAACACGAGCTGACTCGCTGACGGTCACCTGGGACGATGACGCTCGACGGGCGCTGGACGACCTCAAGGCCGCCATCATGGAGGATGTCGCACTACTCTTACCCGACTTTGCCAAACCATTCGTCATCCACACGGACTGGAGCAAGCGCGCCATGGGGGCGGTCCTCATGCAGGCTGACGACTGCGGACGAGAGCGTCCCATCGCTTTCATCAGCAGGACCCTGACTGCGACGGAGCGCAAGTTTCAAAGTCCGACGGAAGGGGAATGCATCGCGGTACTCTGGGCGGTGAAAGTGTGGAGCCATTACTTCGAGTGCGGGCACCCATTTACAGTCCGGACCGATCACTCGGCACTCCAATGGTTGAAGTCACAGGACGTGACGAACAACAAGGCGCTCTGTCGAGCGGCGCTGGGACTTCAGGGCTACAACTACACCATCGAGTACCGCGCGGGGCGCACCAACGTTGTTGCAGACTTCGAGTCGCGTCTGGAACCGTCACACGACCTCTTCCTCCCAGGAGCGGGTGACGGCTCAGACCTCACGACTGACATCCCCGACGGAGCTCGAGGATTCGGTGTACCCGCCGAGGCGATCTCGACGACCCAACCCAGCTCTTCGCGGTAGCCCCACGGACACGCTCGACGGGCCAGCATGGGCGTTGGCGCCGGGAGCGAAGCGGCGTCGCCAAGCGCCCCTGTAGACGAGCATCGACCCGTTGGCCAACGGCTCGGTCCCTCCTCTACAGCACCCCAGCCGCCGACGTCACCCCCAGTTCGCGACGGCGAATTCGGCCCGACGGCGACAGTGACACCGGTGACGAGGACGAGAGTGCACAGCCCCCTCCGCCCCGACGCACTCGCACTGAGCCTTCGCTACCACCCACGCGGACGGAGCTCAGTCTCAGGGACAAGAGGGCTGCCCAGCCCCCGTGCCCCCTTTCCCGAAGCGACCACGTGGACGCCCGCGGAAACTCCCCCCTCCTCCCCCTCTAAACGACTCGTACTTGCGAGCTTTGGAATCCGAACGAGATCGGAAACGCCTCCAGGCGCAAGCTGGCCCTTCTACCTCGTCCGTCGGCAACGGAATCCCCGCTCCACCTCCGCGCGACCCGCTCACCGAGCGGCTTGCACGTGGTGAGCGAGACAAGGCGAAGACGACAACCGAGCAGCAACGCCGCGAGTCAGAGGAGCAGTACAAGCAGGCCCTCGATAACCGCCGCGAGCAGCTGTCAGACCAGGCCAAGAGTCGTCACGATGCCAACCGCCGCTCGTGCAACCGACCGGAACCGCCGACCAAGTCGACGCGACGCGAAGCGAGGAACGCCGACTGGGAAGCGTGGAAGCAGTCAGCAGACACCCCTCAGCGGGCCGCAGACCTGCCCCTCGCCTCCCAGGGAGGAGATCTCGATCCTCTCGCCACTCCATTGCGCCCCCCGCCGTTCTCGACGTCGCCGACGAAGCTGAGTACGAGGCGTACTTACAGCAGCAACGCGACTCTGGAATTCCTCAGCCTACTCCGATGAGCACCGACGCTGTCGCGCCGCTGGACAAGTCTCCTATTGGCCCTGCCGGAGGAGACCGCAACAAGCCCGCAGTCATCCATCTACCTGACGACGTGGTGGTGGAAGATACGTGGCTGCAGGGACCCCGACCACTGGTCGACGTCCCCGTACCACCGTCTGTTGCCAAACTCGCTGTCGACGGCGCCGCCGTCGTTGCAGCACAGGCGGAGGACCCGCTCTGTCAACTGCTGCGAGCCTTCATCTGCAAGGGCGAGAACAACGCCATGTGCCTTCGGCACCGGCGAGCAACGACGGTAGAAACAGAGATTGTGCAGCAATGCATTCACTGCGAGTCTGCGAGACGACGGTTCGCTCGTGAAGCCGAGGGCTACACGATCGATGAGGAGGGCACTGTCCTTCGGCTACCATTCCTGCCTACCATGCGAGCTCAAATCCTCGTTCCCCCGTCGTGGCGACGCACCTTCCTCGAGGTGTATCACGACGGGTGGGCACACCGCGGCGCTCCCATTGTGGCGCGGCGTATCGCGTCTCGTTTCTGGTGGCCGGGGATGACGAACGCTGTTCACCGCTTCGTGAAAACGTGCCGACACTGCCAGTTCGCGAAGGCGCAACGCCGCCCGAGAGTCCAACACATGGTGCTGGAATCCGCGCATCCTGGGGACTTGAGGCAGGTCGACCTGTTCCCCATGGAACCTCACAGGCGCGGGGTCCACCTCTTCACCGGCGTGATAGTCGACGTCGACGCCTTCACCAAGTTCCCGGAGATTATCATGTACACCGCGGCTGACGGCCAGGCCCTGGAGATGGCGGCACAGATCATCTTCGCGGCTAACGGTGCTCCCAAGCGTTACCTCTCTGACAACGGGACGGTCCTCGGACCGAAGTCTCTTTGGGGAACCTTCTGGCGAGCCAAGGGTACGCGCATGATCTACACTGGGATCAACCACCAATCTACCAACGGTGGCGCTGAGCGTCTGGGCGGCATCTACAAGCGATTGGTGTACGCGATGTGCGACGAGAACCACGAGCCTCGCGCTCACTGGCCCTTCCATCATTACAAAGTTCTCTTTGCCTTGAGGACAACAATCCATGCGGCGACTGGGTTCTCGCCGGCAGTCTTACACTACGGGCGCGAACTGCTCCTACCCGATGAGCTTCGACTCGATCTGGTACTGCGGGAACCAAACGAAGAGTCGATCTCTCTGTACGAGTACGCGCTGTCGGCGGCGAGGGCCGCTAAGGATCGGATCACTGCGGTGGCCGAGCACCGGCGTCTTTACAACGAGAAGTTGCTCCGTTACGGGACTGGCCGCGAGCCTACCTATGTCTTCCAGCCTGGCGACAAGGTGTTGGTGTGGATTATCACTGCCAAGACTAGCGCGCGAATCAAGGGGCCGAGGAATGGCTGGACGGGTCCCTACGTGGTGCAGGAGATCCATTCCCGAGGCCTTCTGTACACTGTACGCGGGGAGCCATCGTCGAACATGCATCGATCCCAGTCGATCCTTGTTCACGTTGACCTCATGATCCCCTTTTACGATCGGCCGGCCGACGTGGCAGAGCCTCGACGTCAGGGCCGACCGCCTCGAGCCGCTCCCCTCCGGCCGCGAGCGATCCCGACGCCATTGATGGAGCTGTACCCTTGACGACGAGGTCGAAGAGGACGAGGTCGTGGTACCCCGGAACCTGTCGGCGAGGCCGTCGTTGTAGATGACTGTGATGTTGACTCTGAGGATGGAGATGCTGACGCCACCTCGGCGTGAGTCGATTGCCACACGTGACGCGGCCACGGCTGCCTCACGCTGATCAGTCGACGTTAACGGTTGGGATCCTTTCTGAGCGATGACAAATTGGATGGTGATTTGCTCCCCGTCTCTGAGGCGGTGCACCCCGCACGCGCGCTCCCCTGGAATGTGTGGCCCCTGGGTTTCCCTGCTACCATTCTGAGACGAGGCGAGTACCGGATCATGCCGGACCGATGTCGCGGGCCGAGGGCCATTGCTCGCGCTAAACTAAAACTTTTCCTTTGCGCAGCGAGCGGCTGGGTAGCGGCTGTACACCGCTGCTTGGTTTTGCTCTGTCAAGGCTGCAGCGGGGCCTCGGGGCCCGTAAGTCTGTCGGGACGGCCGCCTGGTGTGGCCGCGAGGACGCGACCTAGGGACAAGAGGGCTGTTGCCACTGTAGTTTAGCTTGCATTCAGGCCTTCGAGCCACTCTGTAGTATAGTGCTAGTGCGCGGGCTGAGGCTGTAGCACTTCTCAATAGCTCATAGACTTGCCGGTACCTCCGCAGTACCTAGGACTCCTCCGGCGTTGCCGGTTCGTAGACAGATTCTGTACCCCCCCCACGTTGTTCGATACCCCCTCAGTCCTGTAAGAAGCCCAGCTGCGACCCGTTCGTGCTACGCCTGCGCGCCTGCTGCCTAGGCATGGGGCTGGGATCACATTGGGACACTAACTAAGCCTATTTGACGACATATACATATATACACCGGCGTCACCGACATATTCGGGGTCATCACATCACGGCGACTCCGGAAATGTTTGGCATGCCACATATATATATCATATATATACAAATATGTCGACCAATATGTCGATTGATTGGGCGATAGTATCGCCCCATAGTATGACCTCAGGGCGATAGTATCGCCCCATAGTATGACCTCAGGGCGATAGTATCGCCCCATAGTATGACCTCAGGGCGATAGTATCGCCCCATAGTATGACCTCAGGGCGATAGTATCGCCCCATAATATGACCTCAGGGCGATAGTATCGGTGGATAGTATCGCTGTATAGTATCACCCGGGCGATAGCATCACCGGACAGCATCGCCGGTAATGTGATAAATCAGCTGATAGGTCTGATCGTAGTGTGATAAATCAGCTGATAGGGCTGATCGTATTGTGATAAATCAGCTGATAGCTATATAGGGCTGATCGTAGTGTGATAAATCAGCTGATCGCCATCTGATAAATCAGCTGCGAAGGGCTTATCGTAGTGTGATAGGTGATAGTATCCGGATTGGCTACAATTGCGGATGCTGACCAATCACAAACGAGTCCCGACCCCCGAGTCCCGAGTCCCGACGTTAGCATTAACCACCGGCTGCCGGCGCCGGCGTGCGCGGCTGTGTGGTATTTACCGTAACACCGGCGATCGCGACTTCGCGGAGACCCCCCCTTCCGTTTTCCCCGCATAACTTTGGACAGGAAGCTGATCTCGGCGCGCTCTCAATTGCTACGTGCTCGTAACTTGCTTCCGGGCATGTTGGTGCTAGTTTGACTAGCTAACTCAACCGCGGCAAGAAGTGCAAATTCGCCATAAGCACAAGTGCCCGAAAATCGAGGTGTCCGCTACATTCTGAGAGCCGGCGCGCGTTCCCATGAGGCTCCACTAGTCATACTTTGCAACCGTGCGCGTATAGAGTAGTTCTACGCTACTACAAAGCGGCGCGGTCTGATTCGCAAAGGGCGCGATTTGGCGGCTACGAAAGCACCGCGGCGCCTACTACTTTCGTGGTCTCAAAGTCGCTTTTCGATCGCCATTAGCTACCGGCGCTACCGTTGCTACTTTTCTACTACTTCTTAATGTAGCTTTGGTTTCCGGCGCTTTATAGCTCTCAGTTTGATTAGAGAACGACTTATACCATCGTTGGCTATTCACGCCGCCGGATAGCTTAGGCTCCGCGGCGGTTACTAGCCGCTGTAATTCTTTATTTACTCGTTTCTCTTTTTGCACGCGATCCTCTAATAGAGTGCCTTGCGGCACAGTCGCGGCGGCTTCTATGCCCTCTCTACGCAATTGCGCATCGACGCGCGCCTCGTCCTTCGCCGCCTCTAATGCGTCTACTGTGGGCGCCATTAGGTAATCCACAGCTTGGACAGGCAATAGCTCGTGGAAGGCAAAACGACCCTCTACGCGATTGCCGTCCGGATCAGTTAGCATAAACTTATAGCCCTCGCGCCCGGCGACAGTGTATACGATCCGGCTCCAATTGTTACCGCCCTTAGCGAATGGCGTCTTCTCGATGCGTAGCCTTACTGACATGCCCGGCTGAATCTGATCCAAATAAGCTATCGATTTCTTGAATTTCGCATCTTCTTTTTGCACTCAGTGACTATAAGCTTATAGTGACTCTCGTTGGTCTCGGCAGGCATATAGCCGGTCGCAGAGTGCACCGTATTATTATAGTTATATTCTAACTCGGGCAGGACATCTATAAATCGCGCCGTATTATTCGCGATGCAGTAGCTCGTGATCAGCCGCCGCATTTGCTTGTTAAATGCTTCTATGCGCCCTTGCGCGCGATGGTCGGCTGTGTCCGCAATCTGATGCTCGATAAACTGATTCTCGAAATATTTGCGCATAATATCATTGCGGAATTCGCTTCCCGCATCGCTTTGCACTTTGAAAATTGGTCTCGGCGCCTTATTTTGCAGCTGTATAAAGGCGGCTAAGGTCGACGCCGCGGACTTATCCCGCATCGGGATAATGAACCCGACCCGTAATGTGTTCTCCATAGCCGTGAGAAAAGCACTGTAATTATCATTATACTTCGAGTAAGCGGGAAAGAATAGCAGATCAATTACGTAGGTATCGAGAGGCTGTCGGATCGGTATAGCCGGGTCTCGTTTGCGGGATAGGTGCGGCGCATTAATCTGAACGACCTCTTGCCGGCTATACCACTCTTGCAATTTCTTATAATTCTCATTGGGCAGCTCTTGCCGTAGCTTAGTGATCCCTTTGAAACCGGTTTGCGGACTATAAAACTTCCGGGCGATTTTCGATTCCTCCGGGACAGCAAGGGCTACGGGCACGTCGCGGGGCACCAAAGCCTTTAAATCAGACCGCTTTACTATGCGGCTCTCTTTATTCTCTTTGGCACGGGGATCGGCAATGTGCTCCCCTCTAAATCTTGCGATCGTCTTACTATTGGCGGTCTTGACATCCTTGTCATCAGACAATAAAAAAGATCAATGTAACATTTTACTCGCACGCGACAAGAAAAGGTCTTGTTTATTTACGGTAAATTGGGACAGAATATATTGGCAACGATTCTATTAGGATTACTAACGTCAGTATACCACATTCGGCTAACGCGACTCCATTTCGCTCCATTGTCTTTTAAGAATTTACGCAAGGTGGTGCGGCGGGTAATTTGCAGTCCATGCTCTTCAAACTTCTTATGATATGTGGACAGATTGCGTTTAACATTGAAATAGATAAGCTGTATCGACTGTGGTTCGTGCTCACGCTTTATGGCTTTGATTACATCAGTCATCTTATATTGTGTGCATCTTACGAGACGCCAGAAATCCAGAACAGGTTGATATCCTCCCTCGTCTTCATCATTTACTTTCTTGATGGTATACTTATAGGATATCTCATCGTTGGATGCTCTTACATACGCAAACACATTATTTATTGATCGAATGACTATCTTGTGCGGTTCTTCAATAAAGAAACCAATAGATTGAATATCGGCTCTACGAAAGAGTGTATTTACAAAGGTAAATGGCATGCGATCAGTATCAAATGAAAAGAGGATATCAAATAGTTCCACGGTGCTAAATGATAGATCCGAAAGAGGATAAACGAAAATAGGTTGTCCTTTGAACAGATACGCCATTTTCGCCGTCGCCTTTTACTTTAACCCGAGAAAAATATTTTCCTGTTGCCTAAATGTAGCGCGTTCTCCTTAAATCATTTTGCGTTGCCCACGGGGCTTTCATTTTTTACAGCGATTGTGGTGAGACTCTCACGTTTACTGTCAATAAAATCAGGCTACCTGAGCGTTTATTGTCAAGATTTTAATAATTAATGAAAATCGTGACAATAAACACCGCAAAACGCGCAATAAAAAAGGCGCAGTAAACAGTAAAATGGACGCCCCGATATGGGACGCGCACCCGATCCCTAATTACTTCCTAATCGACCCGGACGACCCCGGATTAAAGTGCATATGGCTTCTCCATATCCTAAGGCGACAGCTCCTTCAATTAGAGCGCAAACCAAGAAAAAGAACGCACGATAAGATAGACGACTAACAGCCGAATGGAAGGCTATGTATGCCGTCGCCTGATATGCAGCGCTTGCCATCGAATTGGGTCAGCGCTATCCGCTTGCTCTCCAAATCATATAAGTGGTGGCATCGCCGTTGCTTGTTTACTACTGTTACTGTTTTTGTGATCCCGTCAAATAGGCAGCGCTTAAAGTCGTCGAAATGCACCTCTTTCGAGGCTGTCCCGCTCATTTTTACCTTGTCGTAGCTCTCAGTGCGGAAAGCATATAGCTTCGGTCGCAGCCCCACATACTCCACTATCTTGACGTCGGGCATCTCATTTTTATATTTACCGGGAACCATCCGGTTCTCGGGACTATTAGGGCAATCTAAATAAGGGCTGATCGCTCGCATGCCAGCTTCCAGATCCGCGCTCTCTATATACAGACAGAACGAGTCGGTATCGTGGAACAGCAGCTGAGCTTGCGCGAAAGTCGGTCGGATCACGTCGTAAAAGAAGCTATAATTATGTAGCTTCGCGGCATCCAGCACATAAGCGCCAATCGCAACCGGTTTATCGAGTTTTACGTGTTTACTATACATTTCAAAGGCGACCGCAGTCTCGTTTAATACATTCGTCGCTTTTACCAGTGGGCTCGCCGCATATTTCTTAAACAGCTTCGTGCTATTCGCGATCTTTACCACTGAGCGCCCGCGACACGATTCCAGGCATTTACCGTAAATAGCATTGTTCATCAATTTAAAAAAGTCGCTCTCGAATTTATTCCGGGCTTCCTTTCGCAGTTTCGTGTTCAGATCTATATAGGGCTTCATAAATGCAGCAGTTGCAAACGAGAGCACACGGTGGATCTTAGTAACTACGATCCCCTTTTTTACCATATAGAGCAGCATCGGCTGAGAGACCACGTAATTATATTTCGGGGTAAACGAGGCGATCAGCTTCGGATCTTTACTGAGCTTCTCGCCGCTAATCTCCAAAAGCCCACGCTGATATTTGCCGAGCATGTCCGCAGTAATTACCTCTTTACTCACGATCAGCGGGAAATCGCGATGGTCAGCCTTTAAATAGTCCGGATAGGCAAGGTCGACCTCTATAAATGCACTCCGCCCTACAACCTCGGTAAAAGCTGTGCTTGTGTCGTCCCAGCGATAGTCCCCGACCGGTAAAGACTGACTGAGCGCATAGCCATATAGATTATTCGCATCCAATAGCACTATATGTTTATCCTCGCTATTAGCCTCGGCATATCGTGTGGGCATGGTCGCAAAGCCGCCCCTAATTGCCCGCTCAATAAATTCGTATTGATCCGCATCGCTGATCTGTTCAATTGCGATCCTCGTATGCTTTAACATCGCGTCCCACGATAGTCCCGGTGCGCTCACATAATGCGTGGGATCCAGTCCGTATTGCTCATGGGCGAGCATACTGAATTTACCGAATTTTACCATGAGATCATTAACATCGGACGCCTGAAAATCCATGAAATTCGAGGCGTCTATAAACTTGTAAAGTCCCCACTGTAAAGAGAGATACTCGTCGAAATTCTTACTTAGGATCTCGACCCGCAGCTTGTCGTCTTGCTGTGCGATTTTCCTGAATATAGCATGCCCGCACTCATCCATCCGATCAATGACCACGGCTACTTTCGTTTGCTTTGAGATCCTCCTGTGTAAATTGCATTTTCGGCAAGCTTTCCCTATATAATCGCCGCTTTGGTGACAGTGATCGCGGACAGGGAAGTTTTCGTGGGTAAACCGCTGATTGCATATATAGCAGTGCTTGGTGAGCTTATAGGCTTGCTTTTGCGCCTCTGTGAGCGGGATCATAGGCGTGTTGGTAAATAGGGTATTAAGCATCTCGCGGCACAGATCCCCTAACGTAGTAAACATCTGACCCAGCGGATCCACGCCCTCGAATTCGTGATTTTCAACATGAGAGCCCATAACAACATTAAGTGCCACCGACTTTACCTCTCGCTTGGTTCGATTTGGTTCATTAGGAACCGGCACCGACTCCATTTCTACCTTGCAATAGCAGACCGTGGGCAGCCACACCATTTTCCTTAGGTGTTGCAGTCCGAAAGTAATAAAGCTTCCGGGTTCGGGGCATTTACCTTTACTGAGCCGCCAATCTATACAGCGATTAGAGTCGGTGTGGCTATCGAGTTTCTCCTGTGATCGGAACCGGGACAAACAGGTTTCGCAGTAGAAAATGCGCCCGTCGTTTGCTTTATCAAAGGTGGTCTTTAAGAGGCGACTCAGTGACATTATCGTAATATAGTGACCCTGTCCGTTTGCGTCCTCGATCAGCAGCAGGTTTACCTTCGATTTACGACGCGGATTACTTGACATGTGCAGTGGGTAAAAGGTTTGGGTCGCATTGTCGGCGCCATATATATTAATTGACAGCTCGGGATTATTGTCCTCGAAACGATCTATTAATGCAGCATCGCAAGCCACCGGGAAAGTAATGCCTGAGAAGTCGAGTTCAGTCATCCACCGCCTATATTGGAACGGATCATTACGTTTGTGTCTGTTTATGTCGTTTCTGTGCAGCCATGCGAGGATAGCGTAATTAAAGCAGTCGTGACCATCGATATTCTTAATATTTACTGTGGCTCGCTTTAATCCAATCCATTCGGGGGTCTCAATGTAGCAACCGCCCATCGGCGCATATGATAAAACGACGACATGTAGCTTATCTAATTTACTGAGCCGATAGCTGTCGACCTGTATCATCTGTTCATTCATTTGCTGAGCTACACCCACTAACTCAGTGAGAATATTGCGCGACCTTGTGATTACGAAATAATCGCTGTAAATGTGTTTGGTGATAAAAACGTTAGGATCACTCACTTTTACGTATCGACAGATGAAAGTAAGGCGCACCTTAATAGCTTTGAGCTCGTCCAGCCGTTCTTTCAGCCGCCCAGGCAGATTTGCAGCGATTGTAGTGAGAAATTCCACCGGATCTAAGATTATCTGTTCATCCGCCTTATAGCTATACCAGACGTATGCTTTATTCATTGCGAAACCGTCTTCCTCATCAGGTTCTATGACGGCTAAGCGCCGCCCTTCGGTATAGAAGCGCTCCACATTTTCCAGGCGATTATAGAGCTCGTCGGCAATATTTGCAAGGTTAGCTAAGCGGGGTTTTCGATCTAAGATCGCCGCCCTACGATCATATTCGGCTTCGGTGATCTCGCCAGTGACTAAAAGACTACCTAACAAGCCTAATATTTCGTCCTTTTTCTCTTTTATAAGGCGATTAGTTTGGCGGGGCATCTTGATTCGGGCATTGTCATTTGTGAGGCTACGTTCCGCTATACCACTCGCGAATGGTTCTATACCGCGCTCACTCGTAACCGCGATCTGTCTACTGTGCTGATTTATACACCGATTCACAAGTTCCAAGGAAAGAGTGACTACATCGAGTATCTGAAAGGGAAGATCCGCGGTTACAAATGCCAGGATCAGCGTGCCGGGCGCGATTTCGATGAGGCGGATTATATTACGCCGGAGTGGATATTAGAGCGCAAGAAGCAACAGAAGGGCGCCTGTGCGCTCTGTTCCCTTCCTATTCCGACTGAGCCACAAGATCCGAATTACAAGCTCGTCGTGGATCGCATAAACAACAGGCGCCCACATCTTAAAGACAATTGCCAGCTCGTGCATCACGGGTGCAATTGCAGCAAAAAATAAACAGGTTTAATTAGAAGAATGTCACGGATCGTTAGAAGGGTAGCGGGCGAGGAGACAGAGACCACCATACTACCTATCGCGTTCCTGAAACTGAGCAAGTCCCCCAAAAAATCACAAAACGCCAAGCAAAATCAAATTTATTAGGAGATGTTCCTTTAGCATTGCTAACCCGTCCTCTAAGATCGTGCGCCGCATGTATGACCCAAAGACAGGTTTTAAGAACCCATCGGCATTGTACGAAGAGCTGAGAAAAGAGGACAAGAGCCTCACATTGAAAGAAGTGCAAGATGTCGCAGCGAAACAAGAATTTATGCAGATCAACAAGAAGCCCCCAGCACCGACCCAAACAGCTTTTATTCCCATCACAGCCCCGCCGTGGTGCTATCAAGCGGATCTCATCTTTTATCTCTCATATGGCAATTATAATTCCGGCTACATTGCAGTCCTTACTCTCATCGAGATGACAAGCCGAAAAGCATATGCCAAGAAGTTAAAGAATAAGGAGGGCGCAAGTGTTGCCGCCGCTTTTGCGGAGATGCTCACAGAGCTCCCGGCTCCGATGATTCGATTGGAGACAGATAACGGTTCGGAATTCATCGCGAAGGAGTTTCAGGAGGTCGTTAAAAATAATGGAATAGAACACCGCTTTAAACAGGTCGGAGATCACACTTCTCTGGGAATAATGAATCGCTTTCATTTGACCTTAAAAACGATGATAAACAATTACTGTGTCGCTTATAATACAGTTCGATTCATGGACAAATTGGACGACTTCGTTTTCAATTATAATAACACCATTCACAGAACCATAGGAATGAAACCCGCAGATGTTAAGCTTTCTGATATGGAGCGGATCCGAGCGGCTATTATTTCAAAGAAGAACACAATCGTAAAGGATATATTCAGCGACTTTAAGCCGGGTCTCCACGTCCGTGTATTATTGCCGAGATCAAAGTTTGATAAAGGAGCGACCCAAAGGTATAGCCGAGAGGTCTACAAAATTGCGGGAAGGAGAGGAAACGCGATAGAGGTGCAAGATGCAGCGGGAACGTAATGCCGAAGCTTTTTAAGCCGCACGAATTGCAAATCATTACAGAGGTCGAAGCTGTGGTCGAGCCATCAGGCAACGCTATTTTAGCGGCTGATGTAGAGGCAGCTTCGATCCGGCAGGTTCAAAAAGAAGGCATAGATGTCGCCGCAAGTGTTCCAAAAGGCGCATTATTGGAAGATCGCGCAGAAAAGACAAAGAGGGCGCTAAGAGAGCTCGCGAAACTCACGATTGCCGGCACTGAGAAGCTCTCAGAGGTAAACAGTCAGAGGTGGTATAAATCGTTCAAGAATCAGAGCGCAAGCTATACAGCCCCTACTACGCGCATTCTTCGGTCATCTCGTTCATAACAAACCCGAAATTATTTTCTCCGGTAAATATAAAAGAGATGGAGGGTGAAAAGCATTTCGTGGACATTCCGTATGATAAAAAAGACGTTGCGAAATCCCTCGTGGAAAGTGGGATCGTGAGAATTCATGCTGGTATGTCACGAAGAAAGATCACTCTCTATGCTCTCAGTTCAAAACTCTAAGCTATGAGCAAGTGTATCAAAGAAACGTGAAGGTTTACCTCGATATTCCTTATGAATTTAAGGATCAAGCGAAGGCTGAGAAAGCCCGCTGGGATCCCGTTATGAAATCCTGGTATGTCATGGGTCTCGATCACCCGCTAATGGGCAAGTTTCCGATCAAGGAGCATTAAATATATCTGTCGTTTTTTTCATTTTTTATGAAATTGGGAACCTTTGCTCGACCTGTAAGTCCCACTTTCGCACTTTCAGCCTTTCCTGTATGAGATCGTTAATGTCCTGTGCTATACCCATTGTCTTCGCTTCGGCATTTGAGCCGCATGTAAAGATATCGATCGCTAATAGCCCCTGGTCGCTATAAGAGTGAGCTGTGGCATGCGACTCATCTAATAGAAAGCCAATCGCGAAACCGGGAGGGGAAATAGAGCCATCGAAAATGCATGTGTGCTGGTGCACGATGCGCATATTGCGATCTGTGATATATTGCGATAGGTTCGCTGTGATCCACTCGGCGCATGCCTCCGGGGACTCAGTAAACGGGTCGGTTATATAGTCGAGCATAACGTGGTAGCCGCGGTATCGGGAATCCATTATTATTTAAGTCGATATTTTTACCCTGTTCATTTTATCATTTTTCATAGATCATGCATGTTGTTCGCATGTATCTTGCATAGTGGGCGGGGCGCGAGTGTATTTTAACGTGGTCTATCGTCGTACTTTGTCGATGGGGCTTACCTTGATCTCGCAAGTTTGTGCAGGTGGGCATTTTCGGCATGCTTGCTCATGCACAAACTTGCTTTAAAAAATATAAATCTCATTTTAAAATCATAAATTAGCTCGTCCGAGTCTCACTATAACACTGTCGGCATTTATAGTAGAGACCATCCTTCGTACTTTGCTTTTTATTATACTCGCTTGCAGGCTTCTCAATCTTGCAATCCGGGCATATCTTCGATTGTACTTCGATTTTCGGACGCGTTTTTAAGACATTGTGATAGTGATCATTTTGATAGTCACGGTGGCACTCTATGCATCTCCAATATAATGTTATATTTCCCGACTTGCACTTGCGCAAAGGAACCACGATGCAGGCTTGACCTCTTTGCACACATTGCACAGTTTACTTTTAGGTAAGGGGAGCTGATTACCCGGCATCTTTATACTTGTATAGTGGGAAATCTTTAAGTGGGGATATACGCACTATATAAGTTAATTTAACCTATCGGTGGGGCTCACCTTGATTTTCAAATTGGACTACTGAAAACAGTTCGACAAGGATCAGGAACATTACGCAAAAAATAGGGTCTTACTGTCCTTACTGAGAGATCGGAAGGCGGAATAAAGGCTTACTGAAAATGGTAAGGGATTAGAGAGAAGATTATATGTAGGTTTTTGTGATTGGTTTCAGTAAGGAGGAGTTAGATGTTTGAAAAATACAATGTGGCTCAGTGCGAATTTGTGATTTTGTGACTGAGATTCGTGATGCTGAAAATGTGCTTATTGAAAATGGTCGCGGGAAGGTCGCGCAATTGGTGGGGGTGACCACCCTGCGAGCAGCGACGGGTCGCAGGGCTCGCCGAGCGAGTCCCAGTACCGCGTCTTCGCCCCGCCGAGCACGAGGAGGGTCCAGTGGCCGCCGCTCGCCGAGCGCTTCTCG
Organism: Cyanophora paradoxa; assembly: GCA_004431415.1. Taxonomy (NCBI): domain Eukaryota; class Glaucocystophyceae; order Cyanophorales; family Cyanophoraceae; genus Cyanophora; species Cyanophora paradoxa. The sequence goes on from QPMI01000123.1 coordinate 27,402, forward strand.
GCCCCGCGGCGCACGAGGCTCGTCGAGACGGGGCAGATGACGGTGCCGCCCTCGCCACGAGCGACAGTGCGCGCCGCTTACGGCGCTCCTCGCTCGCAGCCGCGTACCGGCGGAGGACCGAGGCGAGGATGTCGACGCTCATCGGGTAGAGGGCCCGCACGCGGCCGTTGTTGGCCTTGCGCAGGATGAGGGTGAGCACGTTGGCGATGTGCGTGTCCGTGAGCCACTCGCGCGCGCCAAAGATCGGGACGCGGCGCGCAGGCGGGACGGGCGCGGGAACGGCGGCGGCGGCGGCGACGGGGTCGGCGCCCTCGAGGACGAGCCGCTGGCGCTTGAAGTCGGCGAGGAGGCTCGCGTCGCGCCCCGGTAGGTCCTTCAGGAACATCTCCACGCCGAGCGCGCTGATGAAGCCCCAGGTGCGGGCAAAGCCGCGCGAGGCCTCGCCCTCGACCTCGGAGCCAAGGCCGGCGTACCGCGTCAGCGTCTGCGTGACGAGGCCGAAGCGCTCGCGGCCGATGCTCAGCGTCGTCACGTTCCAGCGGTGCGGCCCGTCCCGCGCGAGGTCGGGGAGGCGCTTCTCGATCTCTCGCCGCACGCAGTTTGTGTCGCGGGAGGAGCCGTAGAGGGCGTCGGCGAGCGAGGCCATCGGCACCCAGAGCTGCAGGTCCGGAACCTCGATCCGCTTGGCGCGCAGCGCGTACATGCACTTGCCGCCGACGCGTATGACGTGCAGGTCGAGGCGCGCGAGGGTGCGGGGCCGGCGGCGCTCGTTGGCGGCGTAGAACGAGGCGGCGGCGGCGCGCTTGCGCTGCTCGTCCGTGACCTCCCAGGCCTCGGCGACCACGTCCAGCACGTAGCGCATCGCCACCATCCGCGGCGGCGACTCGGGCGTGCACTCGCGCCGGCGGACGGCGCCCAGGGCCTCGAGCAGCAGGATGGCGTTCTCGTCGGGCAGCGGCCGCGTCGGCACTCCGTAGCGCGCGGTGAGGAGGTCCTCGGCCTCGGCCTCGGGCCCGTCGGGTCGAGGCGCGGCTCGCCGAGGACGCGCGCCAGCTGGCCGAGCACGCGGCGGGGCCCGCCGTCGTCGGGAGGACGACGAGGCGCTCCGGCCCCCAGGGCCCCGCGTACTCGACGAGCTCGTAGGCGTCGTGCACCGTCGGAAAGGACATTGCGGCGGCGCAACCGATCGCGGGCGGCCGCGTGGGACGGGCCGCGGGGCAGCGGTGTGGGCCCCGCCAACTCTAGCCCCAAGGAGCAATGGGGCGCTTGGATTTATGTATCTGCCCTGCGCGATTGCGAGCTCGAAGTAGATAGGGGTACAGTTTTCGGTGCTCTCTGCAGTAAGGGTACAGGCACCGCCCTCTCGCCCTCCCCCCCCCCCCCTTCTTTTTTGGGGGGGACGGTCGCAGTCGGTTCATCCCTGCACGCCACGATGAAACAGTGTCACAGTGCTCGAGATTTCGTACCTGTTTTGATTTCAAATTCCCATCTTGGTTTTCAGGTTTCCCTTCAAAAAAGCTTTGTGAAGCTTATAATTAAGCGATCGCAGCTCTAAATGTCTATCTCGAGTCAAATACAGAAATAGAGCCCCACCGTGCTGCCATCTGTATCGTCAGGGAGATCTAGAGCTCGAGGCTATAGCTATAGCTAGTGGTCTGACGAGATCTATAGAGCGAACATCAACATTGATATCGATATCGATGAGGCTTCTGTGCTCAGACGGCGAGACGGTCGTGTGCCCGGGGGCCCTGGTCGCTGACAGCGAGCTCCTTGCCGACGTTTCCGAGTGCTCAGATGCTCACACAAACGCCATCCCCATGCCCATCACATCGACAGTTATCCTCGCGGCGGGCATCGCCCTCAACGACCGCTCGGCCTCCCGACCTTTCGCCTCGCTCCAAGTTCCGCACGGCGGGCCCGATTCGCGAGCGGCCCCCGCAATGGCCCTCATCGCCCGCCTCGGTGTCGCCGCAGAGTTTCTTCGCGCTCCAAAGCTCGCACACGCGTGCGCAAAGCTCTTTGAGGGCGCGATTACGCACGAGAAGGCTCTCGGGGAACTCTGGGAGGATCATGTTCGATTCGCGACCGGCGCCGCCCCGCGGCGGGTTCGGAAGCGCAAGATAGAGGAGACGGTCCCTGTAAGAATCAGAGCGATTGATCACACGCCATTACACCGCTCAGAGGCCTTTGCACGGCAGTGGGTACCGCCGGTTCCATGGGCGATGCGAGGGCGCGTCCGGGGGGAGGGGACGGGCCCCGGGCCCCCTAGGGTTATTTTTAGAATCGATCCGGGTTCCGCACCAAAATTGTTTCTGATGTCTACGAGCCCTCCCAATTGCTTGCGATGCGTTGGTGCGGGGCCCTCATTTTATTTTTCCGGTTTTTTTGCAGGGTTGGGATCTGTATTGGATCTTTTGCTCGCATGTTGCTGCGCATGCGCACATGTTAAGCAACAGGCCCCTAGGCGTAGCTATAGTGAGCCCTGCGGAATAGCATACTGTAGCTTGGGTGTCGCAACGACTGCGCCGAAAAGGGTAACTTCTAAAAAAAGAGCAAAAAAAGACCGGGTAACGAGATTGGACCGGGTAAGGGGGGGGGGGCAACCCAAGTGGGAAACTTAGCCATGTTTCCCACCTGACGTTTCCCACCTGATGGTCCCCATGGGGGTCCTCCGCCCCGGTGTGTTACCTATAGGGTAACATGCATGTGTTTCCCCCGGGAAACATACTTTCTTAGGCACCAGTGATGGTGTTTGTGTTGTACATGTGCTTCATTGTTTTTTGTCATGTTTTGTTGTTTGTTCATTGTGGAACATATGCTTTTCTTTTTGTTGTTGCAAGGGGGGGTACCCCCTCCCTTGCTCCCCTGGTGAATTGGTGCGGCGTACTTTCTGTGTTAGCAATTTTTGTAAGATGCGATTCTTTGCATGCGCTCTCGTATAGGCGTGATCACATCGTAGCCGCTGCGAGCGGAGGAAAAAAATGCAAGGGCGGGGCTGCGCAAACATGTCGAGCTCGCGCCTCACCTGCTATCGCTATATGCGCCAAACCACGTGCACCTAAATGCTCTCAATGCGCTCTACAAACTCTGCCATACATGCCTTGGCTCTAGAAGCGGCGCGTGGCTCGCTAGGCCGCCTCAAGTACCTGTTGTACCGGGCGCCGAAAAAAAGCGCTCCTGCGAGTTTCAGGGGATATCGTGTTGCAGTACCCGGCCAGATAGCCCCCCCCATAGCCTTGAACCGGGTACGCGTCACCCGGCCCTTCGCCCGGGTCCGCGGACGACACACGTTAACGTAGTCGCAAGCGAAGGTCAGCTTTGCTCGAGCTCTGGCGGCAAATGCACTCGCTGCGCATGCTGGAAGCACTTCGCTCGACCGGACACGTTGGCACGTGAGAGAGTGCAGAAAGAAGGCGCCCACTACGCAGCGTTCCGGTGCGCGCCCGGCTGCGTCGCGGCCTCGAGCTCGGCCTATAGCTACGCTCTCGGTTTCTAGATCTGACGGACTCCGGTTCAAGCAGACTTCAGCTCGGCGTTGTCATTCTCTTCAAGCACAAGAACCTGCACAAGCACGTTCAGTGCCGGAAGAAGGCGCCCGCGACGCCGCCTTCCGGTGCGCGCCGCTTGCAATTGGCCGAGGCCGCGCCGATGGTTCTGCAGCTGCAGCTGACTGCCGGCGCCTTTCGCCCGCCGACCGCAGATCCGAGCTTCAGCAGCAGCAACCTCTGACGCGTGGCCATGGGTCTGGCCTCGCCTCTAGCAGCAGCCTCTAGCAGCAGCAGCCTCGCCTGGCCTCTCAGCAGCCTCTAGCAGCAGCAGCCTCGCCTGGCCTCTAGCAGCAGCCTCTCACGCGTGGGCACGTTGTCGGAGTGAACCTGTATCTGCCATATTGGTCTGCATCGGCCCGCGCGCGCCACGCTGCCCTCGCGCACCGATGCCGGCGCCATGCAGCCGGCGGCAGGCTCGAGAGACAAGTGACGGCGCGGCTCGACGGGCGGGGCGGGAGCGCGGCGGGCTGGGTGCGGCTCGCCGGTCAAGCATGCGCATGCGCAGGCTATGAACAGGGCGCGGCGCCACCTGCCACCGCTCCGCCCGCTTCCTCGCCCGCCGCCCCGCCGGCTGCTTCAACTTCGTCGACTCCAGGTTCGCCACGCCGCTGCTGCTGCGCACCTGACCCGGCCGACCCCGCTGGGCCCCGCCCCCGCACAGTCGCTGTCCAGGGAGAGCTGACGTCGGCTCTGCGCATGCGCAGGCTAAGTGCATCCCACTGCCTCTCCTCCCACTTTCACGCCCGCCGCCGCCCTCGCCTGTCCGCCGCCGCCGCTCGCCACCCCTGCCCGCCTCGCCACCCCACCCCAGGCCCGTCCGCCTGCCCCGCCTCTCTGACCCGCATCCCCCCCCCCCCCCCGCCCCTCCCCCCCCCCCCCCCCCCCCTTCCCCCTTCCCCCGCCCCCGGCGCCCGCCTCGCCCGGCCGCCCGCCTCGCGTCTCTGCCCCCCCCCCCCCCTCTCAAGACCCCTGCAATGTGCACAAGTACCCCCCCTTGCACGTCCGCGCGCGGCCCGTACTTGCCGCACTTGCGCCCGGCCGGGCGCGGTCTGCTAGTACATGCCAAGATGTTTACTGTATTGTTTATTGTTTGCCAAGAATCGAACCTGTTCTGAATCGGCACTGAACCTGTTCTGAATCGGCACAGGAAAAAAGGGACTTTCCATTGACAGAACTGCCGGATACACAATTTGAGCCACAAAACTCCACTCTGTGGCAGATCGTCCCACTTCATACTTCCAAGCTCACTGGCAAGAGCAGTGGCTGCCACTGCTTTTTTAAAAACTTGAAAAGTCCGACGGTCACAGAGTCATACATCACTCAGTGACTTTTCCTTCTCATGTGGAGTTTGTCTCAGTGACCACAGTGAGTCAAGGCAGCACTGGCAGCCTTCAAGTGCATATCGAATTGAGTATACCAATGAGAGCATGCGCAACAACTCAACCACTGGCCTGCGATTCACAAGTTCCCCACTTACCAAACATGCTGGCACGACTGTTGGCAGCCCAGGCTGGGCCGCCCATGGAGCACAGTCCAGTCATGGAGCACAGTCCAGTCAGGCTGGGCCGCCCAGGAGCACATGGACTGTTCGCACCGCTCTCAATGCTGGCAGTTTGAGTCTGCCGTAGTACTAAACGGAATTTTCTTCCAAGGGGAACATGGGTTAATCTACTATGTAGCACTGATGTTGCCAGCCTGGTTTCCACTGAGTCGAGCCGCTCGTACCATGTACCCCAGTCAGTAGTCTTGCTGTACCCTCCGGGACCGCACCACGGCTCCCAATACAGCCCCACCACCCCTCGGGGCAATCTCGCGTGTAGCGCACGGGCTGGGAGCACAGCTGGGCAGCCACAGCACAGCAGAGCGGGCCCAACAACACCAATAATACCCTCGCCGCGACAGCCCCTGGCCCCGTCGACGGACGCTGCGGACGTCGATGCGCCGGTGGAGAGTCCGTGGATTCTGCATGGTGGAGAGTGCGCGCGATCGCTGGACTACGAAAAGGAGGGACGATCGGCACGGAGGCCGAATCTTCAAAAGCGGAGGGAGGAGAAGAAGATGGCGATCCCAACCGCGACCGCAGCGATGTGCTCGTCAGCAGCAGCACCGGGTGATGCCCCGCGACCGGCCCTCGCTCGCGCGCTGGACCGCGTCGGACCGTCGGGTGATTCCCGTGCCGCCTGCAGCAGCCTTGGCAGCTGGGTGATTCCAGCGTAATCCGTGCGGCCTGATCGAGAGCTGGTGCTCTTTCCACGTCGATCAGCGCAATCGCGCATCGGAGGCCGGGTGATTCCGGCATGAGCCTCGGCTTGCGTACCTCAGCGACCCAGCACGCCGCGCTCCGCGCGCATGAGCAAGGGCGCCAAAGGCGAGCGCTGTCTGCGAGTGCTGCGCGTCCCGGGAGTCCGCCCAACCAGACCGGCGCGCACTTGGCCGCGATCGCCCGGACCTGCGCATACGGACTGGAGGCGGCGATCAAGCTACATCTCCACGCTGAAGATACGCTCTCTCTCGTTCTTTCCGTCGCATTAGCAGCTCGCCCCCCCGAGAGTCGCTCTTAGAAGGGAACCATCTATGCGTGTCCCGCGACTCGGCTACCCATGCCAGTCGCCTTGAGAGTCTATGAGCCTTGAGAGTCTATCTTGCTTCCGACTGAGAGTCTGTCGCAACCGACTGGGAGTCCGGCCCCCGCGCCGTTCAGTCGTGACCCTTATCGCTGTCCGATGGCCCACGGATGATGTATCCGATGCGGCGTTGCCCCTTCCAATCCCGGATGATGTATCCGATGAGTCGCATAGCCTGCCATGGCCCGTTGGAGCCCCGAAGAGAGTTGCCTCGCCGGTCCCGAGCTGCTAGCCTCCCGCCTGAGTGATGGCCCCTGCGGAAGGATGGCTCTGACCGATCCCTCTTGCTGTCTTGCTCAGATGCGGTCACTCGCAATCGAGGCTTCAAGATGACCAGACTTACCTTGCGTGCCGCGCGTCACACCCGTCTTTACGATGGCCGTGATTGCCCGAGCCGCCCCTCCCCGTCGCTGACGTGCTGTACCCCGACGTCGATGTCCCCCGGGCCCTGCCCCCTTGCATCCTTTGCCGTTCTCCATTCCTCTTTTGAGTCTTCCCATTTCCTTTCCCGTCGGGTGGTGGTTTTCTGCCTGGTCTCTTGCTGTGGGATGCAAGTGCCGGTGCCTCTCTGTATGGCCCCCAGGGTCCCATCAGTGGCTTGGCCTCTTCAGACCTCACGCCTCGCTGCTGCCCTGGATAGCGGGTTCTTTCTCATCCCTGTCCTTTCTCGTGCAGTTTCGTAGTGGCTTCATCCTTACCAGTGAGGGAGATCCCCCCCGGGTAGCTTTCACCTTACCAGTGAGGGAGATCCCTGTACCCCTCGTTCCCTTGGCGTACCCCTCGATCTTTCGGACGGCCCTTGAGAGTTGTACCCCTTCTGGCCCTTGGTTCATTGCCAGGCCTAGGCGTTTTCCGTCCCGGCCCCGACCACGTGGGCGTAGTCGTTGCCGTTCCGATGTGGACCACGTGGACGTGGTCTTACCAGTGAGGGAGATGTTGCCAGCCTGGTTTCCACTGAGTCGAGCCGCTCGTACCATGTACCCCAGTCAGTAGTCTTGCTGTACCCTCCGGGACCGCACCACGGCTCCCAATACAGCCCCACCACCCCTCGGGGCAATCTCGCGTGTAGCGCACGGGCTGGGAGCACAGCTGGGCAGCCACAGCACAGCAGAGCGGGCCCAACAACACCAATAATACTGATCATGAGGCCCATGACAGTGAGCACATGCAATCGTGGCGCATACATGGCAATGTTATAGCGGCAGACGTCGACACCAACTCTACAGACTGCCTCGGTGAAGCCGCACTTCGAACTGTGACATGCCACTGGAGCGCGGCTAATCGCGATCGTCGCGGAGGTTGTAGTTGCGGGGGAGGCGGCGGCGCGCGTCTGTCTCGGCCTTCTTCTTGATGCGCTTGAGGCTCTTCTTCTGGCTCGCCGTCGCCCGCTCGCTCGCCCGCGTCGGCTGCGCCACCCCCGCCCCCGCCGCCCGCGCCGCCGCCGAGGCCGAGGCGGGGCGCCCGAAGGCGCGGCCGGCGAGCTCGAGGGACTCCTGCGCCTCGCGGAGGCGGCGGCGGGCCGACTCCTGCCGCCGCGCCGCCTCGCCGGCGTGCGCCGAGCAGCCGGCGGCCGGCGCGTTCGCCGACGAGCGGCGCACCCGCACCCCCTCGTCGTCCGAGAGGGAGCGCCGCGGGGCGGGGGCGGCGGCGGCGGGGCGGGGCGGCGGGCGGCGGTGCCGACGAGGGTCGGGGCGGCGGAGGAGGCGGAGAGGCCGGCGCGGGGCGGGGCGGGGTCGTCCCCGTCGAGGGAGATGGCGTCGAGCTCGCGCGCCGTGATGGACTCCCGCCCGGGGCCGTCGATGGACGAGAAGACTGGCCGCTCGCTGCTCGCCGCCGATGCCCACAGCCGCTCCGCCGCCCGCCCCAGCGCCGCCCCCAGCGCCGCCGACGACGGGCCGCCGCCCCGCCCGGGGCGACCCCCGGGAGAGGGCCCGCCCGCGGGTCGCCGGGGCTGGCGCGGGCTCGGCCCACCGCCCCCGCTCCTCCAGCAGCGGGTCGTCCGCGCTGCGGCGGCGGCCGCCGTGGGCCGAGCGGCTGCGGCTCCTGCTGCGGCTGTGGCTGTGGCTGTGGCTGTGCCGCCGGCAGTGGTCGTGGCCGGCGCTGCGGCTGCGGCCGCGCGAGGACCCCGCGCTCGCTCGCCGCCCCTCCCTGCCGCTCGCCTCGCCCTCCTAGCCGCCCTCGCCGCCGCCAGCCGTCGCTGGCTACGATAGCTAAAGACTCTACGGACTCGAGATCCTCAGCTGGTCCTCCTGGAGAGCGCGCTGGCGCTTTGCTTGCAGCGGCTCGTGGAACGCCTCGTAGATCCGCCGCACCTGCCCCTCGAAAGGTCAGGACAAGCGCGCAAAAGCAAACGAAGTCACCAGGGCCCGCCTTCTTCTCGCCGAGACCGGGGCAGAGCGCGAGCTCATCCATCGACGCGTTCATGATCGCCTTGAGGGACTGCGGCGCGATCGCGAGGAGAGAGTCATTCCGAGCGGCTACTCTAGATAGTCACTCAAGGGATATGTGATCACGGAAGCACATACCCCAAAGGTTTGAGCGAGGGTCAAGACGTCAGTCTGATGCAGCTCTGATCAGAGGAATTGAGCAAGCAATCACGCAAAAAATTGCACCTTGTTCACTGCCCGAATCTGTGTGAGAACGTCCTGCAACTGTTTTGTCGTGCTCAGCTGCGCTGGCAGGGTGCACCCGCGCGCGCGAGATAGCCCGAAGCGACGCGACGCACCTTGGCGAGGTAGTCAGACTCCGGCCTCTCCTGCAGCGCGAGGAGTTCACGACGAGACTGCACGAGAGCAAGGGCCATGTCGGGCACCTGGATGGACTCTGGGCCCTTCGTCTCGTAGGCGCGGAACGTCTCAAGGTATCGCCCCGCCTCCTCGAAGCTGCGAGCAGCCATCGGCAATCTCCAAAAGAATCAGGTAAAAAAAAGGAAGCCGGACCTGAAGGCCAGAATCAGGGTCCACTGCTCGTTGATCGCCAGGCGCGAGATCTCCTGCGGCTGGTCGGTCATGGCAGCGAACGGAGGCGCGAGAATGTCAGAGGGGACAACGAGACCTGTATTGACCGTTGATGATCATCCTGCGGAAAGCGGCGGCTTGGTGGTGTGCGCACGGACTGGGCACGAATTCGCGACGCACGATGTCGACCTGGCAGAGGAGAAGGCGGAGGCGGAAGTGGTGCCGCAGGTCCTTCATGCGCGTGAAGAGGTAGTCGGGGTGGAGCAGGTGGTAGCGGAGACTGCTCGGAACTTCAGCAGGGACGCCAGCATCTTAACGAGGATGGAAGAACCTGATGTAGAGGGCGCCTGCGTACTGGCCGAGGATGTAGTCCGCCCGCACGTCGCCGAACTCGACCCCGACGTGCCGAACGTGAGCCAGCACCGGGTTGCCGCGCTGGAAAATTGAAGCTGCAGGTGAGGACTCGAGACTACCGCAACTGGAGCTCGTCGCACACCTGGCGGCGGCTCGCGAGAATGGTGTTGGGCCGGAGGTTGCTGGGCGCCGCCCCGACGGCCGCTCTACCGATCAAATTCACAGAGTGAACTTGAAAAATGAAAAGCTGGCCCAAGCGCACGGAGGAGCGCCAGCGACGATAGAAGCGGAGACAGCTGTAGCGGATTGAAGGGGGAGGGCGCAAGAAGGTGGCCCGTTTGGGGAAGCGGGGTCGAGCATGGCTGCAACAGTTGGGGGCGAGCGCGTGGCGGGTGAGCGGGCGAGCTCCGAAGGGGCCCGCGACGCGCCTGACGCGGCTGGAGCTGCAGAGACACTCGAAGGAGAGATCGCGGAGTTCACGTTCCCGGCGTGCGAGCTTGCGCTCGCGCTCGTTGCACCGCCGCCGCCCGCACCCGCCGTGGCCTGCCCGCTGGCCCGCTTCGACGCGAGCCACGACGCAAAGGTCGACGGGACAGTGCAGCCATCGCTGGACGGTGGCGCGGGGGCCGAGGACGAGCTCGGGATCTGAAACAGGGGCCAGGGCGCTCTGCGAGATGCCGATTTAGCGCACGCGCGCGTGTCGACCGAAGCGAACGCACGGCCCAGATGGGGGCGCTTTTGCGCGGCTTGGATACGCGCCAGATGCTTCCAGAGCGGGCGGAGGCGCCCCCGCGCTAAGAAACGAGAAGTTCGGCCGCTTCTTTTCCGCCATCCGGGTACGTTGTCGCAGCACTGGGGTACAACTGCAACGAACCCGAAAATATGAGCGACGAGCAGGGCAGCAGCGCGGCCGCCGGAGAAGGCCCGGGCGCGGTGGCCTCACCGGAGCCTGCCGGAGCGACCGCGGAGCCAGCGGTGTCGGCTGGGACCGCGCCAGCCGCCCAGTCCGACGCTGGTGCTCCTCCAGGCAGCGCAGCGCCGTCCGCGCCGCCATCGGCACCCCAATCGGCAGCGGCGGCGCCCAAAGCCGATGGACTGCCCAGCACGTCGCCGCCGCAGAGTATGCGGACCTTCTCGGCACCCACACAGCCGCCGGACGCGGCGGCAACCGAGCGCGCGCCGTCGGTACATGGAGACTCGAAGGACGGGGGCAAGCCGAAGCGGAGGAGCATAGCCATGTCCCTCCTCCTGAAGCCCGAAGAGAGTGAGCGGGTCGAAAGCGCGTAGCTAAGCTTGCGGGGCTCACGCGCCTCCCTCGCACAGCCAAGACAGCGCGTGTGCCCAGCCTCTTCGACCTATGCGTGCTGGCGATGGCCCGTAACTTCAGCAACCTGCGGGACTTCAACATGTATCCGAAGAAGTTCCGGCAGAAGATTGTCGCGCTGCTCCCGCCCGACCAGGTGCGCCAGTGCGCTCTCGCCTGCGTGAGAGTTTGGTCTGACGCTCGGCGCAGACGTTGCCCATCGAGGCGGCGGTGGACTGCATCGACGACGAGGATTACTGGAAGCGGTGCGCGCTCTTCAAGTACAAGAACTGCCAGATCGTGCGCCACGGCCAGTCCTGGAAGCAGGTGCACTGAGTGCGGCGCATTGTAGTCTTGCGCATGCTTAGCCCCTCACACGCCGCGCCCGGCAGCTGTACTGCGAGAACTACCTGCGGGACGTGCTGGAGGAGTTCGACCCGGCGGTGACGGACATCGACGAGCTGACGCGGCTGCTGGACGCGCTCCGCGTCAAGGTGCGGGGCCTGACGCTCAAGCAGCTGCCGTCGCACATGGACCTGGCCGTGCTCTTCGACCACCTCGACCTCACCTCCCTCACCCTCACCTACGACATGCGCGACGTGCGCCCTCGCGCGCAGCCGAGAGCGTTGCTGGCGCTGACGCCGAGCAGGTCGGGATGAACTACGAGCGGTCTCTGTTCGGCATGAAGATGGCGGACTGCTCCTCCCTCGCCAAGTGCCTCCCGAATCTGCAGGTCCGCGCATCGACGCACGCCGCCCCGCTGCAGCTGAGCCGTGCCGCAGAGCCTGACCTACCTGGATCTGTCCCGCAACCTGATCGACGACGAGAAGCTGCGCATGATCGTGCAGGGCCTCTCTGAGAACGTCTCCGTGACGCACCTCAACCTCTCGCACAACAAGGTGCCTGTAACCGCAAGGAGCGGACGAGTCTAAGCTGAATTGAGCGCATGGCAGATCGCGGACAGAGGCGTGCGGGCGCTGGCGCGGCTGCTGGCGGAGGACAGCACGCTGGACACGCTGCTTCTGGCGGACAACCAGATCCACAGCGGGGGGGGCAAGGCGTTCGGGAAGGCGCTGAGGAAGAACGACACCCTCCAGGTCCGCCTCGTTCAGCTTCAGCCTCCTAAGCATCGCTGAGCGCGCGCAGGTCCTCGACATGCGGCTGAACAGGCTCGGCGACGAGGGCGGCACGCTGCTTCTCGAGGGTGACTTGAAGTTTCCTTCTCTCTCTCTCTCCTGGGCTCCGATGACGGCTTGCGCAGGCCTGAAGGGGAACACGACCTTGCGGACCCTCAACGTCTCGTCCAACGCGCTCGAAATCGAGGCGGCGCGGACGGTCGGGCAGGTCCGCGTCTCGGCGTTGTCGCCACGGACTTCGCGTGATCGCCGCCGAAGGCGCTGAAAGCGAACAACACGCTCCTGGAGCTCGACCTATCGTGCAACGCCCTGCGCGCCGACGGCGGCCGCCTGGTGACCGGGCCGTCGCCTATAGCCTTTGGGCGCGCCTGACACCCGGGGCAGGTGAAGGACGGCCTGGACGGCAACGCGACGCTGACGAAGATGGACTTCCGGCTGAACGAGCTCGCGCCCGAGACGGAGATGGCCCTCGCCGACGCCCTCAAGCGCAACGAGCTCGCCCGCCGGTCCGCGGCGATCGTGTCTCGTGCTGGATCCGGTCTCTGTCTGACGCTTCCGCAGGGAGGAGCTCAAGAAAGCAGCCGCAGAGGCTGCCGTGGCGGCGGCGGCGGCGGCGCGGGCGATGGCGGGGCCGTCGCGGGCCGGCCTCGGAGGCTCCCGGCAGTCCCAGCGACCACACAGCACAACCCTTCCCCCGCCAGCTCCTGTCCCCATTTCCGTCGGAGGCAAGAAGTAGATTTACATGCTGTCCTCGCGTTGTCCCCGGCCCTTCCAAAGACGCCCTCCATCCCTTTCCAACCACTTGCTTTTTCAATTCCTGTTCATCAAACATTCTAAGCCAACTGCTTATACCGAAAGCCCAGAGGAAAGAAAGGAAGAGGGGCGGAAGAAGGAAATGCTGGGTGGGAGGGGAAGCTTAAAAGAGGGGGGGGGGGGGGGGGGGGGGGCGGGGGGGAGCTCGGGGACTTTACGGGGGAGGGTGGGGTGGGGTGGGGGTGGGTGGGGCGGGGTGGTGGGGGTGGGGGGTGGTGGGAGGGGCGGGATGGGGGGGCGGGGCAATGGGAACTCCACGGAACTGGCCTCGGGGAACCTTCGGAGCTCGGGGAGGGTACGAGGGCGTTGTAATATCACTTGCACTCCCAAAGCTTTACCGTCTGGTCTACCCCTCCCGTGGCCATGATCGCGGGGTTACTCCTGCAGCTGTAATGGTGCAAGTGGGTGAGAGCGCGCCCGGTGCGACTCGCGGACCGCGCACTTGATCGCAAGGCAAGAGACGAAGTGAGAGTGGGCCTCCTGCAGCGTTCGCAGAGCCTTGCCGCTCGACAGGTCCCACACGCGAACCTGCGATGCTCGTAAGACGTGGCAGTACTCAACGAAGTAGTGACAGCAGCGCACCGATTTGTCGTCGCTCGAGGTGAGGAGGTACTTGCCCGAGGGGTGCACGACCACTGACCGCACCCAGTTGTCGTGACCACGCTGAGGGGCGTCCTTAGCTAGACTCGCGTAAGGAAGGGGCGCACTAACCAGAACCTGCCGGCACTGGCCGGTCGCGATGTCCCAGATCCTCGCCGTCTTGTCTCGAGACCCTGAAGCCAGAATGCCGCCGCCCGATGCTGTTGAGACTGCCCCAATGGACGTCCCTGCGACGCTTGCTCCGTTCGCCGGTTGCAGGGCGGCCTGCAGAGGGCGATCGAGGGGAGAAAAACGCTCAGTGATGTGCGCAAGCGCACCGCAAACAGGGCGGCAGCTTGTACTGCCGCAGCCTGCGTCGGAGGGAAGGCAACGCACTCCACCACGTGGTCATGTCCCTGCAGCACTGCGAGGACCGAGGACCGAATATAAGAGGCTTCCAGTCGTTCCTCGCCGGAGCTTACCGCCCGTGCATTGTCCCGTCTGCCAGTTCCAAACGCGCAGGCTCTGGTCGCTAGAGCAGGAAGCAAGAAGAGGCGAGACGCCGGTCAATCCGCCCTCCGGCAATACGCTCACCCCCCGTACCCACTCTTCGTGACCCTTAAGCGTTCTCAGGCAATATCTGCACCGCGAAAACTTAAAAGGGTCCGAGAAAGCAAGAATAAAAAGCTTGCCCGGTGGAGACCTCCCAGATCCGAAGGGTCTTGTCGCGCGACGCAGATGCGAGGAGCTCACCGGAGGGCAGGAAAGCGACCGCCGAGACGCTGTGCTCGTGCCCATTGAGGGTCTGCGGGAGTCTATTAGACACACAGGAAAGCTTCCATTATATCACGAGTCACCTTCGTACACGCGAACGTCTCCATGTCCCAGAGCTTCACGCTGAGGTCCGCCGAGCACGTCGCTGAAATGGAGCGAGGGGTCTGAGCGGGGCGAGCAGGAAGAGGGACGAACAGCGAACCCATCAAGATTCCCGTGTGATCAAAGGCGACTCCGTTCACAGCGCCCGTGTGGCCTTTGAGCGTCCGTTCCAGTGCGCCGGTGTCCGAATCCCACACTCGCACGGACGCGTCCTCGCAGCCGGAAGCGAGGAAGCCGTACGTCGGGTGGAACGCGACCTCTGCACGTGCGGCTCAGCGAAGCGCAACCACTGATTGGCAGAATGCGCGCACGCGTGATAGTGCCACGGTGCCCGGTGAGCGAGCGTGCTGCCGGCGTCCTGGGTAGTTTCTCGCTCGCTAGCTTCGCGCCGGGCTTCCCCGGTCCCGCGCTCTTCAGATCTTCCGTGAGCTGCTCGACCTTCGCCTCGAGGTCCATGATCTGCGGGAGGGGTTGGATGAAGCGCAGGCGATGCATTCGGCGGCGGGCCTTCTTCTGCAGCCGCACGACGGAAGTCCACTTCTTCTCGAGCAGCCCGCTCACGCCGTCGTCGTAATCGACGCCGGCCTCCTGCTTCAGCTGCTCTGCCGTCGCGGCGAAGCCAGCTCCGCGCAGGTAGTCCAGCATCGCCCGGTGCCTGCCAATGGCAGCGAGAGCGCATCAGCGTTGAGATAGAGAGCTTTCCGCGCGACCGGGGGGCTCACAGCTCGTCCTTCTGCTTCGTGGTTAGGACCATCTCAGCGCTCGCTTGCGTGCGCTTCGGGGGCTCTCCTGCGTTGGCACGCGCCCATGCCCGACCTGGCGAGCGGTCCGGATACCGAAAGAAGGGCGCGGCCGCTTGACTTCGGGGACAAGACGGTTGCACTGTACCCAGACTGAAACGAACTAAGTGTTGTCGTCGAACTTCGTCGAACTACGAACTTGAGCTCCGTCTAACTGCACCCTGTGGCAGTCCCTCGATGCACGCAAGCAGCACGTGAAGGTTCGAGCCTGCAGCTGCAGTCGCCCCACACTCAGCAATCCGCCGGCGCTCTTTAAAAAATTTCGAGCGATAGCGATGCTGCCGGCCGCGCTCGCGCCGGCGGCGGCCGCGTACCTCTCCCTCGCCTCGGCCGTGGCGCTCCTCACGATGGGTCCGCGCCCCCAAGGCCGCAGCGCGCGCTCGAGACGCGGGTGCTGAATCAGCGCGCAGGATACGACAAGGTGTGCGCCAAGCGCCGCGCCTTCCGGGTGTCCGAGCTTCGGATCGTGCTCCTCACGCTTGCAGGTGCGCCGCGGCACGGCCTGTAACGCTCCATCCTGCGGCCGGCATTCATTGGCTTTTTAGGTGGCTACGTTGGCACGCTGTTTGGGATGGTCTTCTTCGCGTGCGTGTCAGCTCCTTGCAATTGTATGCGTCGCACCAGGCTGAGCCTCTCTTGTTCCGGTCAGGCACAAGATTCGCAAGCTGAAGTTCTGGCTGAGCATCGGCGCCGCCGCGTACGCATGGTCGCGCCTGCTTCCTGCGGAGCTGGACATCGCTCGGGGCGTCGTCGCGGGTCTTCTTTCCATACTGTGAGCCGACTGCCCCCGCCACCGACCTGCTAGCTATAGCTAACGATCTTCGCGTGATTGCCCTCAGGCGCTTCCCCTCCCTGCTGGCACTCGCTGTAGGTGTCTGGTTCCTGACGATGCTCGGCGTGCATCTCGGGTTCACCTTCATTATTTTCCCGTCCCTCAGCATCCCCTTCATCGCGTGGTGGGCTTATCGCTGAACATAAATGCAACTCCTACAATTGCAATCTTCGCCTGCGCGAAATCGAATAGAGATATTGATAGTCTGAGCCTATATCAGCTAATAGACATGGCTAGGCACGCGGCCATGAAAACAGTGGCACATACAGTGCTCTTAAGCTTCGAGTCGTTGAATTTTCGAAATGCTTGCAATTGAGGGAATCTGAGAGGCTATCGCTGTACATGTCGTTCTACGTAGCCTTTGAGAACTCGATCTTGTCGATCTTAACCTGCACGCTGCATCAGCGGAGTGGCTCGGTGGATTCCGGCAGATCAGCGGCCGCCCACCTCGGTTTCCGTCTCCAGCTGGTAGACGTACGCGACGCTACTCGAGCCCTGGATGTCCATGAGCACGAAGCTCGGCTTGACGTCCCTGCAATGCACTTCAGAATGGATTGCGATGGATCCTCTTCTATATTCGCACGTGCTGAGGATGGAGAAGGCGCCGGTCGCCGAGCCCGGATTCACGAAGAGCTTCTTCTCGTACTGGATGGCGCTGAAAGCGTGCGTGTGCCCTGTGACGAGGACGTCGACGTCGAGCTGACGCTGCAGCTGGGCGAGCGCCTCCGAGTCGCCCCACGGCACGATCTGGTGGCCGTGGCACACGCCAATCTTGAAGGCGCCGACCGTCACGACCTTGCTCTCCGGCCACTGCTGCCCCTGCGGACTGCGCTGAGCTAGGCTTCGAATGATGGGCGGGCTGTAGGAGCGCCGTGCGCACGTCGTCGAAATCGCCGCGGACGACGTGCACCTCGGGGGCGAGCGAGCGCAGGTAGTCGTAAACCTCCTTCGTGCAGAGGTTCCCCGTGCAAACGATGTGCTGAATCTTGTTGGGGACCTGCGCGTACGTGCGTGAGGCGCCCCGAATGTGGTTCTTGAGCGCGGCGGGGCTGAACCAGGAGCGACTTGAACTTGGCCGGGAGGTCCGCGACGCGGTGCGGAATGTGAAAGTCGCCGATGAAGAGGACGAGCTGTGGAAGGGCGGTCGGGACGCCAGGATAGACGGCGCCGCGCCGCAGTCGCACCACCATGGCGCCCGCCCGGCGAGTGGCGTCGCGCGAGCAACGGTGCGAGCAGCGGAATGGGCCGGTAGCTATAGCGGCTGGTATGCGAAGGTTGGACTTCCGACTTCCTTCTGGAGCAGCGGATCCCCTTTGCCCTGTACCCGCCTGGTGGATGTGCCCCCGAAAAAAAAACGAGTTTAAGTGCTTAATCAATTAAAGCCGAGCAGAATTCAAATAAGAGGGGGGATACCGCGCGGCGTAGCTTTTGCTTTGGACGGCGAGAAAGCTAAAGGTGGCCAGGCCGGAGGCATCGTGGGACCTTGCACAGCACGATCAGCACCATCGAACGGACGATCGTAGCGAGCGGAATCGCGCCGGACGCAACCCGACGGTCGGGGAACTGCTGATGGTCCAGCTGTAGGCCCGGCTTGCCGCCCAATCGGCTCGACTGGGGAGCCGCTGGCGGGATGGCCCACACGATGGGAGGACGGTTGCTCCTCCTGGCGGGCCTTCTCTGCGCCCTGGCGCCAGCGGCACGAGGATGGTCAGTTTGAACATCGCCCTGCCGCATCCGCTCTGGCTCATCTGCGAATCCCCGCTTGTTTCACGCAGGATTACGGTATCGGGCAACCAGAACATGACGTGCGTCGCCCGCCCCGGCTGTATGCTCACTTCGCCCGCCAAATCGCAACGGGCTGATGCACGTCCCCGCCAACCGCAGGTTGCAGGAGAACACGCAAGTCGGTGCGTTTCTTGTATATGACAACCGCGTCGCGCTCGCATCGCTGCTTTGACCTGCCGTCTATGCAAACCTCATTCGAAGGACTCGTGCTAGCTATAGCCCCAATTCTCCTTGACGCGCTCGCAGGATATTGGCAGCTTCACGCAGCGCCGAAGAGGACCCTCCACGTTACAGGGGGCGTTTATGTAGGTAGGATCGAGAACGCAACAGCAGGCGTTTATTTGGGGTCGGAGCTGCCCCTCAGCAATACAAGCGTACGTTCACATGGGACGCATTCGCTTTTACCCTGTGGCTGTTTCTAATCGTGCATTGCATGTGCAGTTCGTGGGCTTCGTGAACGCGACAGCTGCCCAGCTGCAGCGCGTCTTGCACATACCGCGAATCGAAGCCCTTCAGAATATTTCAAGCATATTGCAGCTGTCGGTGCCGACAGATGGGTGGGTGGAAGTGATCTCGGACCTCCGCGGTGTGCTGTTTCGGTCACCGTTTCCTGCTCGCTCTCAATGTCGCTGCGCGCAGTGACCGCCTCGGCCAAGGTCGGGGCGCTGCAGGTGGATGGTACGAGACGGGGATACAACGTCCCCAGCCTGTATGTGGCCGCACCTGGATCCCCACTCGACAAGACGGCTTTGCCGGGGTCGGCCATCCACTTTGACAGGTGAGTCATCAACTTGTTGATTAACCCCCCGCATCTCTGACCTTTCCCTTGCAGCTTGCTCCAGGCGAACCAGATGATTCGTCTGCCTGCGACGTTCGCGAACGACACGCTGGGGACGGGCCCCTACTTGTACATTAACGGGACCCAGGTGCGAATGATCCGAGCCTGCCATCCAGCGGCGTAACGTGCACTCGCAGATCCGGACGGATGATCTGCTGTCGGGGTTGACGATCTCGTCGGACGGCCAACTTGCTCTCAAGAGTGCGTGCGCCTCGCGATCAGTATTGTAATACCAATAACTCTATCCGCACGCAGCCCGCAACGAGGGCATGACTCTGAGCCTGCTGTCCCAGGGCAATCTCACGCTGACTACTCTTGGAAACTACAGCATTCACTTGAACTTGCTCCGCCAGTACGGCTCAACGCTCGAGTCTCCCGCGAAGGATGACCTCGTACTATCGGGCGTGGACTCGCGGGTCAACGTCACCTCCGCGTTCCTGATCAACTTCCAAGTGGCCCCTGTGCGAGGCGGCGACCCGCAAGTCCAGATCGTACAGACAGGGATGATCGTGATGCCGTCGTTCAACTTCACGGCAGGCGCTGGCAACTTGGTCATCCGTGGCGACAACGGTGACCTGGAGACGCAACAGAACATCCGCGTCACCAATGTGACTTACGTAGAGGGCGGCATCTGCGCGCTCACCCGTGAGAACGTGGAGATCTGGAAGGACACGCGCGTGACAGGGAGTGTGAAGGTCCTTCGGCAGGGCGCCTTCGACGGCCAGCTATACGCGCTCGAGGGCCTCAACGTTGGTTCGAGCGCCCTCTGCGTTAGCAGCAATGGCTCAACCCAAACGATGGGCAATCTTACCTGCTACAACGCCACCACGCTCTCTTCTTTCGAGGCGCATGACGGGCTGCGCGCTGGTCAGGGAGAGTTTCGGTTAGCTCTTCTTTGGTCGTTGTGTTCCGGTTCGCGTGCTGACTGGCCTTGGGATCAGGGTCGACGCGAGCGGCAACACGCAAATCAAGGGCTGGCTCTTAGTCACGGGCTCTGTGACATCAACTGCTCTACTGAACGCGAACGGCGGCCTGAATGTTCTCGTCAACCAGTTCGCTATCGACATAAGCGGGAACACGCTCATCACCGGCAATCTAGGCATCACAGGGACCTTGACGTCAACCGGTCTGCTGAACGCGAACGGAGGACTGAACGTGATGTCAAACAAATTAGTTGTCGACATGAGTGGTAACCTTCTCATCACAGGCGTGACCATGCTCACCGGCACCTTGACGTCGACCGGCCTCCTCAACGCCAACGGTGGGCTCAACGTGCTCGCGAACCAGTTCGTGGTGGACATGAGCGGCAACGTGCTGGGCACGGGGATGGTGGGCGTGACGGGGACGCTGACGTCGACGGGGCTGCTGAACGCGAACGGCGGCTTGAACGTGAGGTGGAACCAGTTCGCCATGGACCTGTCTGGCAACGCGCTTGCGACGGGCATGGTCGGCGTGACGGGGACGCTGACGTCGACGGGGCTGCTGAACGCGAACGGCGGGCTGAACGTGAGGTGGAATCAGTTCGTGGTGGACATGTCGGGAAACACGCTGGGTACGGGGATGGTGGGCGTGACGGGGACGCTGACGTCGACGGGGCTGCTGAACGCGAACGGCGGGCTGAACGTGAGGTGGAATCAGTTCGTGGTGGACATGTCGGGCAACACGCTGGCGACGGGCATGATCAGGGTGACGGGGACGCTGACGTCGACGGGGCTGCTGAACGCGAACGGGGGGCTTAACGTGAGGTGGAATCAGTTCGTGGTGGACATGAGCGGCAACGTGCTGGGCACGGGGATGGTGGGCGTGACGGGGACGCTGACGTCGACGGGGCTGCTGAACGCGAACGGCGGGCTCAACGTGAGGTGGAATCAGTTCGCCATGGACCTTTCTGGCAACACGCTTGCGACGGGCATCGTCGGGGTGACGGGGACGCTGACATCGACGGGGCTGCTGAACGCGAACGGCGGGCTGAACGTGAGGTGGAATCAGTTCGTGGTCGACATGTCTGGCAACACGCTGGCGACGGGCTTTGTCGGGGTGACCGGAACCGTGACGTCGACGGGGCTGCTGAACGCGAACGGCGGGCTGAATGTGAGGTGGAATCAGTTCGTGGTGGATATGTCTGGCAACACGCTGGCGACGGGCATGTTCGGAGCGACGGGTACCGTCACATCAACAGGGCTTCTGAACGCGAACGGCGGGCTGAACGTTGGCGCGAACAAGTTCGTGGTGGACATGAGCGGCAACGTGCTGGGTACGGGGACGGTGGGTGTGACGGGGACGCTGACGTCGACGGGGCTGCTGAACGCGAACGGGTTCCTCAACGTTCGTGCCAACAAGTTCGTGGTGGACATGAGCGGCAACGTGCTAGGAACCGGCACCGTCGGGATCACGGGCACCGTGACGTCGACGGGCCTGCTGAACATGAACGGGTTCCTAAACGTGCACGACAACAAGTTTGTCCTCGATGGTTCGGGTAACGTGCTTGCGACGGGCGTGGTGGGCATCACGGGCACGATCACGTCGACGGGCCTTCTGAATGCGAACGGGTTCCTGAACGTGCACGACAACAAGTTCGTGGTGGACATGAGCGGCAACGTGCTGGGCACTGGGTTCGTCGGCTTGACGGGGACGCTGACGTCGACGGGGCTGCTGAACGCGAACGGGTTCCTGAACGTGGGCGCGAACAAGTTCGTGGTGGACATGAGCGGCAACGTGCTGGGCACGGGGTTGGTGGGCGTGACGGGGACGCTGACGTCAACGGGGCTGCTGAACGCTAACGGGTTCTTGAACGTGGGCGCGAACAAGTTCGTGGTGGACATGAGCGGCAACGTGCTGGGCACGGGGATGGTGGGCGTGACGGGGACGCTGACGTCGACGGGTCTGCTGAACGCAAATGGAGGGCTGAACGTGAGGTGGAATCAGTTCGTGGTGGATCTATCTGGCAACACGTTGGCGACGGGCATGGTCGGAATGACGGGGACGCTGACGTCGACGGGGCTGCTGAACGCGAACGGCGGGCTGAACGTGAGGTCGAATCAGTTCGTGGTGGACATGTCTGGCAACGCGTTGGCGACGGGCATGGTTGGCGTGACGGGCACGCTGACATCGACTGGTCTGCTGAACGCGAACGGCGGGCTGAACGTGAGGTGGAATCAGTTCGTGGTGGACATGTCGGGCTACACGCTGGCAACGGGCATGATCGGGATGACGGGGACCTTGACGTCGACGGGGCTGCTGAACGCGAACGGCGGGCTGAACGTGAGGTGGAATCAGTTCGTGGTGGACATGTCTGGCAACGTGCTGGGCACGGGGATGGTGGGCGTGACGGGGACGCTGACGTCGACGGGGCTGCTGAACGCGAACGGCGGGCTGAACGTGAGGTGGAACCAGTTCGCCATGGATTTGTCTGGCAACACGCTTGCGACGGGCATGGTCGGGGTGACGGGGACGCTGACGTCGACGGGGCTGCTGAACGCGAACGGCGGGCTGAACGTGAGGTGGAATCAGTTCGTGGTGGACATGTCTGGCAACGCGCTGGCGACGGGAATGGTCGGGGTGACGGGGACGCTCACGTCGACGGGGCTGCTGAACGCGAATGGCGGGCTGAACGTGAGGTGGAATCAGTTCGTGGTGGACATGTCTGGCAACGCGCTGGCGACGGGCATAGTTGGGGTTACGGGGACGCTCACATCGACGGGGCTGCTGAACGCGAACGGCGGGCTGAACGTGAGGTGGAATCAGTTCGTGGTGGACATGAGCGGCAACGTGCTGGGCACGGGGATGGTCGGTGTGACGGGGACGCTGACGTCGACGGGGCTGCTGAACGCGAACGGGTTCCTCAACGTTCGTGCCAACAAGTTCGTGGTGGACATGAGCGGCAACGTGCTTGGAACTGGCACCGTCGGGATCACTGGCACTGTGACGTCGACGGGGCTGCTGAACATGAACGGGTTCCTGAACGTGCACGACAACAAGTTTGTTCTCGACGGGTCGGGTAACGTGCTTGCCACGGGTGTGGTGGGCATCACGGGCACGATCACGTCAACGGGGCTGCTGAACGCGAACGGGTTCCTGAACGTGCATGACAACAAGTTCGTGGTGGACATGAGCGGAAACGTGCTGGGCACTGGGTTCGTCGGCTTGACGGGGACGCTGACGTCGACGGGGCTGCTGAACGCGAACGGGTTCCTGAACGTGGGCGCGAACAAGTTCGTTGTGGACATGAGCGGCAACGCGCTGGGCACGGGCATGGTTGGCGTGACGGGGACGCTGACGTCGACGGGGCTGCTGAACGCTAACGGGTTCCTGAACGTGGGCGCGAACAAGTTCTTGGTGGACATGAGCGGCAACGTGCTGGGCACGGGGATGGTGGGCGTGACGGGGACGCTGACGTCGACGGGGCTGCTGAACGCGAACGGGTTCCTCAATGTTCGTTCGAACAAGTTCGTGGTGGACATGAGCGGCAACGTGCTGGGAACCGGCACCGTCGGGATCACGGGCACCGTTACGTCGACGGGCCTGCTGAACATGAACGGGTTCCTGAACGTGCACGACAACAAGTTCGTTCTGGACGGGTCGGGTAACGTGCTCGCCACGGGCGTGGTGGGCATCACGGGCACGATCACGTCGACGGGCCTTCTGAATGCGAACGGGTTCCTGAACGTGCACGACAACAAGTTCGTGGTGGACATGAGCGGCAACGTGCTGGGCACTGGGTTCGTCGGCTTGACGGGGACGCTGACGTCGACGGGGCTGCTGAACGCGAACGGGTTCCTGAACGTGGGCGCGAACAAGTTCGTGGTGGACATGAGCGGCAACGTGCTGGGCACGGGCATGGTTGGCGTGACGGGGACGCTGACGTCGACGGGGCTGCTGAACGCGAACGGGTTCCTGAACGTGGGCGCGAACAAGTTCGTGGTGGACATGAGCGGCAACGTGCTGGGCACGGGGATGGTGGGCGTGACGGGGACGCTGACGTCGACGGGTCTGCTGAACGCAAACGGCGGGTTGAACGTGAGGTGGAATCAGTTCGCCATGGACCTGTCTGGCAACACGCTTGCGACGGGAATGGTCGGGGTGACGGGGACGCTCACGTCGACGGGGCTGCTGAGCGCGAACGGCGGGCTGAACGTGAGGTGGAACAAGTTTGTGGTCGACATGTCGGGCAACACGCTGGCGACAGGAATGGTTGGCGTGACGGGGACCGTTACGTCGACGGGGCTGCTGAACGCGAACGGCGGGCTGAACGTGAGGTGGAATCAGTTCGTGGTGGACATGTCGGGCTACACGCTCGCAACGGGGATGATGGGCGTGACGGGGACGCTGACGTCGACGGGGCTGCTGAACGCGAACGGGGGTCTGAACGTGAGGTGGAATCAGTTCGTGGTGGACATGAGCGGCAACGTGCTCGGCACGGGCATGGTCGGGGTGACGGGGACCGTGACGTCGACGGGCCTGCTGAACGCGAACGGGGGGCTTAACGTGAGGTGGAATCAGTTCGTGGTGGACATGTCGGGCAACACGATTGCGACGGGCATGGTCGGCGTGACGGGGACGCTGACGTCGACGGGGCTGCTGAACGCGAACAGCGGGCTGAACGTGAGGTGGAATCAGTTCGTGGTGGACATGTCTGGCAACGCGCTGGCGACGGGAATGGTCGGGGTGACGGGGACGCTCACGTCGACGGGGCTGCTGCACGCAAATAGTGGGCTGAACGTGAGGTGGAATCAGTTCATGGTGGACATGTCTGGCAACGCGCTGGCGACGGGCATGGTGGGCGTGACGGGGACGGTTACGTCGACGGGGCTGCTGAACGCGAACGGCGGGCTGAACGTGGGGTGGAATCAGTTCGTGGTGGACATGAGCGGCAACGTGCTGGGCACGGGGATGGTGGGCGTGACGGGGACGCTGACGTCGACAGGGCTGATGAACGCGAACGGGTTTCTCAACGTTCGTGCCAACAAGTTCGTGGTGGACATGAGCGGCAACGTGCTAGGAACCGGCACCGTCGGGATCACGGGCACCGTGACGTCGACGGGCCTGCTTAACATGAACGGGTTCCTGAACGTGCACGACAACAAGTTCGTTCTCGACGGGTCGGGTAACGTGCTAGCCACGGGTGTGGTGGGCATCACGGGCACGATCACGTCAACGGGTTTGCTGAACGCGAACGGGTTCCTGAACGTGCACGACAACAAGTTCGTAGTGGACATGAGCGGCAACGTGCTGGGTACTGGGTTCGTCGGCTTGACGGGGACGCTGACGTCGACGGGGCTGCTGAACGCGAACGGGTTCCTGAACGTGGGTGCGAACAAGTTCGTGGTGGACATGAGCGGAAACGTGCTGGGCACGGGGATGGTGGGCGTGACGGGGACGCTGACGTCGACGGGGCTGCTGAACGCGAACGGGTTCCTGAACGTGGGCGCGAACAAGTTCGTGGTGGACATGAGCGGCAACGTGCTGGGCACGGGGTTGGTGGGCGTGACGGGGACGCTGACGTCGACGGGGCTGCTGAACGCGAACGGGTTCCTCAATGTTCGTGCCAACAAGTTCGTGGTGGATATGAGCGGCAACGTGCTGGGAACCGGCACCGTCGGGGTCACGGGCACCGTGACGTCGACGGGCCTGCTTAACATGAACGGGTTCCTGAACGTGCACGACAACAAGTTTGTTCTGGACGGGTCGGGTAACGTGCTCGCCACGGGCGTGGTGGGCATCACGGGCACGATCACGTCGACGGGGCTGCTGAACGCGAACGGGTTCCTGAACGTGCACGACAACAAGTTCGTGGTGGACATGAGCGGAAACGTGCTGGGCACTGGGTTCGTCGGCTTGACGGGGACGCTGACGTCGACGGGGCTGCTGAACGCGAACGGGTTCCTGAACGTGGGCGCGAACAAGTTCGTGGTGGACATGAGCGGCAACGTGCTGGGCACGGGCATGGTTGGCGTGACGGGGACGCTGACGTCGACGGGTCTGCTGAATGCTAACGGGTTCCTGAACGTGGGCGCGAACAAGTTCGTGGTGGACATGAGCGGCAACGTGCTGGGCACGGGGATGGTGGGCGTGACGGGGACGCTGACGTCGACGGGTCTGCTGAACGCAAACGGCGGGTTGAACGTGAGGTGGAATCAGTTCGCCATGGACCTGTCTGGCAACACGCTTGCGACGGGAATGGTCGGGGTGACGGGGACGCTCACGTCGACGGGGCTGCTGAACGCGAACGGCGGGCTGAACGTGAGGTGGAATCAGTTCGTGGTGGATATGTCGGGCAACACGCTGGCGACAGGAATGGTTGGCGTGACGGGGACCGTTACGTCGACGGGGCTGCTGAACGCGAACGGCGGGCTGAACGTGAGGTGGAATCAGTTCGTGGTGGACATGTCGGGCTACACGCTCGCAACGGGGATGATGGGCGTGACGGGGACGCTGACGTCGACGGGGCTGCTGAACGCGAACGGGGGTCTGAACGTGAGGTGGAATCAGTTCGTGGTGGACATGAGCGGCAACGTGCTGGCGACAGGCATGGTTGGCGTGACGGGGACGCTGACGTCGACGGGGCTGCTGAACGCGAACGGCGGGCTGAACGTCAGGTGGAATCAGTTCGTGGTGGACATGTCTGGCAACGCGTTGGCAACGGGCATGGTTGGGGTGACAGGGACGCTGACGTCGACGGGGCTGCTGAACGCGAACAGCGGGCTGAACGTGAGGTGGAATCAGTTCGTGGTGGACATGTCTGGCAACGCGCTGGCGACGGGCATGGTCGGGGTGACGGGGACGCTCACGTCGACGGGGTTACTGCATGCAAATAGCGGGCTGAACGTGAGGTGGAATCAGTTCGTGGTGGACATGTCGGGCAACACGCTGGCGACGGGCATGGTGGGGGTGACGGGGACTGTGACGTCGACGGGGCTGCTGAACGCGAATGGCGGGCTGAACGTGAGGTGGAATCAGTTCGTGGTGGACATGTCTGGCAACGTGCTGGGCACGGGGATGGTGGGCGTGACGGGGACGCTGACGTCGACGGGGCTGCTGAACGCGAACGGGTTCCTCAACGTTCGTGCTAACAAGTTCGTGGTGGACATGAGCGGCAACGTGCTAGGAACCGGCACCGTCGGGATCACGGGAACCGTGACGTCGACGGGGCTGCTGAACATGAACGGGTTCCTGAACGTGCACGACAACAAGTTTGTCCTCGATGGTTCGGGTAACGTGCTTGCGACGGGCGTGGTGGGCATCACGGGCACGATCACGTCGACGGGGCTGCTGAACGCGAACGGGTTCCTGAACGTGCACGACAACAAGTTCGTGGTGGACATGAGCGGAAACGTGCTGGGCACTGGGTTCGTCGGCTTGACGGGGACGCTGACGTCGACGGGGCTGCTGAACGCGAACGGGTTCCTGAACGTGGGCGCGAACAAGTTCGTGGTGGACATGAGCGGCAACGTGCTGGGCACGGGGATGGTGGGCGTGACGGGGACGCTGACGTCAACGGGGCTGCTGAACGCGAACGGGTTCCTGAACGTGGGCGCGAACAAGTTCGTGGTGGACATGAGCGGCAACGTGCTGGGCACGGGGATGGTGGGCGTGACGGGGACGCTGACGTCGACGGGGCTGCTGAACGCGAACGGTGGGCTAAATGTGAGGTGGAATCAGTTCGCAATGGACCTGTCTGGCAACGCGCTTGCGACGGGCATGGTCGGGGTGACGGGGACTGTGACGTCGACGGGGCTGCTGAACGCGAATGGCGGGCTGAACGTGAGGTGGAATCAGTTCGTGGTGGATATGTCGGGCAACACGCTGGCGACAGGCATGGTTGGCGTGACGGGGACGCTGACGTCGACGGGGCTGCTGAACGCGAACGGCGGGCTGAACGTGAGGTGGAATCAGTTCGTGGTGGACATGTCTGGCAACGCGTTGGCAACGGGCATGGTCGGGGTGACGGGGACCGTGACGTCGACGGGACTGCTGAACGCGAACGGCGGGCTGAACGTGAGGTGGAATCAGTTCGTGGTAGACATGAGCGGCAACGTGCTGGGCACGGGGATGGTGGGCGTGACGGGGACGCTCACGTCGACGGCGCTGCTGAACGCGAACGGCGGGCTTAATGTGAGGTGGAACCAGTTCGCCATGGACCTATCTGGCAACACGCTTGCGACGGGCATGGTCGGGGTGACGGGGACGCTGACGTCGACGGGGCTGCTGAACGCGAACGGTGGGCTGAACGTGAGGTGGAATCAGTTCGTGGTCGACATGTCTGGCAACGCGCTGGCGACGGGCATGGTCGGGGTGACGGGGACGCTGACGTCGACGGGGTTGCTGCACGCAAATAGCGGGCTGAACGTGAGGTGGAATCAGTTCGTGGTGGACATGTCTGGCAACGCGCTGGCGACGGGCATGGTGGGGGTGACGGGGACGCTCACGTCGACGGGGCTGCTGAACGCGAACGGCGGGCTGAACGTGAGGTGGAATCAGTTCGTGGTGGACATGTCTGGCAATGTGCTGGGCACGGGGACGGTGGGGGTGACGGGGACGCTGACGTCGACGGGGCTCCTGAACGCGAACGGGTTCCTCAACGTTCGTGCCAACAAGTTCGTGGTGGACATGAGCGGCAACGTGCTAGGAACTGGCACCGTCGGGATCACGGGGACCGTGACGTCGACGGGCCTGCTGAACATGAACGGGTTCCTGAACGTGCACGACAACAAGTTCGTTCTCGACGGATCGGGTAACGTGCTCGCCACGGGCGTGGTGGGCATCACGGGCACGATCACGTCGACGGGGCTGCTGAACGCGAACGGGTTCCTAAACGTGCATGACAACAAGTTCGTGGTGGACATGAGCGGCAATGTGCTGGGCACTGGGTTCGTCGGCTTGACGGGGACGCTGACATCGACGGGGCTGCTGAACGCGAACGGGTTCCTGAACGTGGGTGCGAACAAGTTCGTGGTGGACATGAGCGGCAACGTGCTGGGCACGGGCATGGTTGGCGTGACGGGGACGCTGACGTCGACAGGGCTTCTGAACGCGAACGGGTTCCTGAACGTGGGCGTGAACAAGTTCGTGGTGGACATGAGCGGCAACGTGCTGGGCACGGGGATGGTGGGCGTGACGGGGACGCTCACGTCGACGGGGCTGCTGAACGCGAACGGGTTCCTCAATGTTCGTTCGAACAAGTTCGTGGTGGACATGAGCGGCAACGTGCTGGGAACCGGCACCGTCGGGATCACGGGCACCGTGACGTCGACGGGCTTGCTTAACATGAACGGGTTCCTGAACGTGCACGACAACAAGTTCGTTCTCGACGGGTCGGGTAACGTGCTCGCCACGGGCGTGGTTGGCATCACGGGCACGATCACGTCGACGGGGCTGCTGAACGCGAACGGGTTCCTGAACGTGCACGACAACAAGTTCGTGGTGGACATGAGCGGAAACGTGCTGGGCACTGGGTTCGTCGGCTTGACGGGGACGCTGACGTCGACGGGGCTGCTGAACGCTAACGGGTTCCTGAACGTGGGCGCGAACAAGTTCGTGGTGGACATGAGTGGCTACGTGCTGGGCACGGGGATGGTGGGCGTGACGGGGACGCTGACGTCGACGGGGCTGCTGAACGCGAACGGGTTTCTGAACGTGGGCGCGAACAAGTTCGTGGTGGACATGAGCGGCAACGTGCTGGGCACGGGGATGGTGGGCGTGACGGGGACGCTGACGTCGACGGGGCTGCTGAACGCGAACGGCGGGCTGAACGTGAGATGGAATCAGTTCGCCATGGACCTGTCTGGCAACACGCTTGCGACGGGCATGGTCGGGGTGACGGGGACCGTGACGTCGACGGGGCTGCTGAACGCGAACGGCGGGCTGAACGTGAGGTGGAATCAGTTCGTGGTGGATATGTCGGGCAACACGCTGGCGACAGGAATGGTTGGCGTGACGGGGACCGTTACGTCGACGGGCCTGCTGAATGCGAACGGCGGTCTGAACGTAAGGTGGAATCAGTTCGTGGTGGACATGTCGGGCAACGCGTTGGCGACGGGCATGGTCGGGGTGACGGGGACCGTGACGTCGACGGGACTGCTGAACGCGAACGGTGGTCTGAACGTGGGCGCGAATCAGTTCGTAGTTGACATGAGCGGCAACCTTTTGGGCACGGGGATGGTGGGCGTGACGGGGACGATCACGTCAACGGGGCTGCTGAACGTGAACGGGTTCCTAAATGTTCGTGCCAACAAGTTCGTGGTGGACATGAGCGGCAACGTGCTGGGAACCGGCACCGTCGGGATCACGGGCACCGTGACGTCGACGGGCTTGCTGAACATGAACGGGTTCCTGAACGTGCACGACAACAAGTTCGTTCTCGACGGGTCGGGTAACGTGCTCGCCACTGGTGTGGTGGGCATCACGGGCACGATCACGTCGACGGGGCTGCTGAACGCGAACGGGTTCCTGAACGTGCACGACAACAAGTTCGTGGTGGACATGAGCGGCAACGTGCTGGGCACTGGGTTCGTCGGCTTGACGGGGACGCTGACGTCGACGGGGCTGCTGAATGCTAACGGGTTCCTGAACGTGGGCGCGAACAAGTTCGTGGTGGACATGAGCGGCAACGTGCTGGGCACGGGCATGGTTGGCGTGACGGGGACGCTGACGTCGACAGGGCTTCTGAATGCTAACGGGTTCCTGAACGTGGGTGCGAACAAGTTCGTGGTGGACATGAGCGGCAACGTGCTGGGCACGGGGATGGTGGGCGTGACGGGGACGCTGACGTCGACGGGGCTGCTGAATGCTAACGGCGGGCTAAATGTGAGGTGGAACCAGTTCGCCATGGACCTGTCTGGCAACACGTTGGCGACGGGCATGGTCGGGATGACGGGGACCTTGACGTCGACGGGGCTGCTGAACGCGAACGGCGGGCTGAACGTGAGATGGAATCAGTTCGTGGTGGACATATCTGGCAACACGCTGGCGACAGGCATGGTTGGCGTGACGGGGACGCTGACGTCGACGGGGCTGCTGAACGCGAACGGCGGGCTGAACGTGAGGTGGAATCAGTTCGTGGTGGACATGTCTGGCAACGCGTTGGCAACGGGCATGGTCGGGGTGACGGGGACCGTGACGTCGACGGGACTGCTGAACGCGAACGGCGGGCTGAACGTGAGGTGGAATCAGTTCGTGGTAGACATGAGCGGCAACGTGCTGGGCACGGGGATGGTGGGCGTGACGGGGACGCTCACGTCGACGGGCCTGCTGAACGCGAACGGTGGCCTGAACGTGAGGTGGAACCAGTTCGCCATGGACCTTTCTGGCAACACGCTTGCGACGGGCATGGTCGGGGTGACAGGGACGCTGACGTCGACGGGGCTTCTGAACGCGAACGCCGGGCTGAACGTGAGGTTGAATCAGTTCGTGGTGGACATATCGGGCAACGCGCTGGCGACGGGCATGGTCGGGGTGACGGGGACGCTCACGTCGACGGGGCTACTGAGCGCGAACGGCGGGTTAAACGTGAGGTGGAATCAGTTCGTGGTGGACATGTCAGGCAACGTGCTGGCGACGGGCATGGTGGGGGTGACGGGGACTGTGACGTCGACGGGGCTGCTGAACGCGAACGGCGGGCTGAACGTGAGGTGGAATCAGTTCGTGGTGGACATGTCTGGCAACGCGCTGGCGACGGGCATGGTGGGGGTGACGGGGACGCTCACGTCGACGGGGCTGCTGAACGCGAACGGCGGGCTGAACGTGAGGTGGAATCAGTTCGTGGTGGACATGTCTGGCAACGTGCTGGCGACGGGCATGGTGGGGGTGACGGGGACTGTGACGTCGACGGGGCTCCTGAACGCGAACGGGTTCCTCAACGTTCGTGCCAACAAGTTCGTGGTGGACATGAGCGGCAACGTGCTAGGAACTGGCACCGTCGGGATCACGGGGACCGTGACGTCGACGGGCCTGCTGAACATGAACGGGTTCCTGAACGTGCACGACAACAAGTTCGTTCTCGACGGATCGGGTAACGTTCTTGCCACGGGCGTGGTGGGCATCACGGGCACGATCACGTCAACGGGGCTGCTGAACGCGAACGGGTTCCTGAACGTGCACGACAACAAGTTCGTGGTGGACATGAGCGGCAACGTGCTGGGCACTGGGTTCGTCGGCGTGACGGGGACGCTGACGTCGACGGGGCTGCTGAACGCGAACGGGTTCCTGAACGTGGGTGCGAACAAGTTCGTGGTGGACATGAGCGGCACCGTGCTGGGCACGGGGATGGTGGGCGTGACGGGGACCGTGACGTCGACAGGGCTTCTGAACGCGAACGGGTTCCTGAACGTGGGCGCGAACAAGTTCGTGGTGGACATGAGCGGCAACGTGCTGGGCACGGGGATGGTGGGCGTGACGGGGACGCTGACGTCGACGGGGCTGCTGAACGCGAACGGGTTCCTGAACGTGGGCGCGAACAAGTTCGTGGTGGACATGAGCGGCAACGTGCTGGGAACCGGCACCGTCGGGATCACTGGCACCGTGACGTCGACGGGGCTGCTGAACATGAACGGGTTCCTGAACGTGCACGACAACAAGTTCGTTCTGGACGGGTCGGGTAACGTGCTCGCCACGGGCGTGGTTGGCATCACGGGCACAATCACGTCGACGGGGCTGCTGAACGCGAACGGGTTCCTGAATGTGCACGACAACAAGTTCGTGGTGGACATGAGCGGCAACGTGCTGGGCACTGGGTTCGTCGGCTTGACGGGGACGCTGACGTCGACGGGGCTGCTGAACGCGAACGGGTTCCTGAACGTGGGCGCGAACAAGTTCGTGGTGGACATGAGCGGCAACGTGCTGGGCACGGGGATGGTGGGCGTAACGGGGACGCTCACGTCGACGGGGCTTCTGAACGCGAACGGGTTCCTGAACGTAGGCGCGAACAAGTTTGTGGTGGACATGAGCGGCAACGTGCTTGGAACCGGCACAGTCGGGATCACTGGCACTGTGACGTCGACGGGGCTGCTGAACATGAACGGGTTCCTGAACGTGCACGACAACAAGTTCGTTCTCGACGGGTCGGGTAACGTGCTCGCCACGGGCGTGGTGGGCATCACGGGCACGATCACGTCGACGGGGCTGCTGAACGCGAACGGGTTTCTGAACGTGCATGACAACAAGTTCGTGGTGGACATGAGCGGCAACGTGCTGGGCACTGGATTTGTCGGCTTGACGGGGACGCTGACGTCGACGGGGCTGCTGAACGCGAACGGGTTCCTGAACGTGCATGACAACAAGTTCGTGGTGGACATGAGCGGCAACGTGCTGGGCACGGGCATGGTTGGCGTGACGGGGACGCTGACGTCGACGGGGCTGCTGAACGCGAACGGGTTCCTGAACGTGGGCGCGAACAAGTTCGTGGTGGACATGAGTGGCAACGTGCTGGGCACGGGCATGGTTGGCGTGACGGGGACGCTGACGTCGACGGGGCTGCTGAACGTGAACGGGTTCCTGAACGTGGGCGCGAACAAGTTCGTGGTGGACATGAGTGGCAACGTGCTGGGAACCGGCACCGTCGGGATCACGGGCACCGTGACGTCGACGGGGCTGCTGAACATGAACGGGTTCCTGAACGTGCACGACAACAAGTTCGTTCTCGACGGGTCGGGTAACGTTCTTGCCACGGGCGTCGTGGGCATCACGGGCACGATCACGTCGACGGGGCTGCTGAACGCGAACGGGTTCCTGAACGTGCACGACAACAAGTTCGTGGTGGACATGAGCGGCAACGTGCTGGGTACTGGGTTCGTCGGCTTGACGGGGACGCTGACATCGACCGGTCTTATCAACGCGAACGGGTTCCTGAACGTGGGCGCGAACAAGTTCGTGGTGGACATGAGCGGCAACGTGCTGGGCACGGGGATGGTGGGCGTGACGGGGACGCTGACGTCGACAGGGCTGTTGAATGCAAACGGGTTCCTGAATGTCGGGCTGAACAAGTTCGTGGTGGACACGAGCGGCAACGTGCTGGGCACGGGGATGGTGGGCGTGACGGGGACGCTCACGTCGACGGGGCTGCTGAACGCGAACGGGTTCCTTAATGTTCGTGCCAACAAGTTCGTGGTGGACATGAGCGGCAACGTGCTGGGAACCGGCACCGTCGGGATCACTGGCACCGTGACGTCGACGGGGCTGCTGAACATGAACGGGTTCCTGAACGTGCACGACAACAAGTTCGTTCTGGACGGGTCGGGTAACGTGCTCGCCACGGGAGTGGTTGGCATCACGGGCACAATCACGTCGACGGGGCTGCTGAACGCGAACGGGTTCCTGAACGTGCACGACAACAAGTTCGTGGTGGATATGAGCGGAAACGTGCTGGGCACTGGGTTCGTCGGCTTGACGGGGACGCTGACATCGACGGGGCTGCTGAACGCGAACGGGTTCCTGAACGTGGGCGCGAACAAGTTCGTGGTGGACACGAGCGGCAACGTGCTGGGCACGGGGATGGTGGGCGTGACGGGGACGCTCACGTCGACGGGGCTGCTGAACGCGAACGGGTTCCTTAATGTTCGTGCCAACAAGTTCGTGGTGGATATGAGCGGCAACGTGCTGGGAACCGGCACAGTCGGGATCACGGGCACTGTGACGTCGACGGGGCTGCTGAACATGAACGGGTTCCTGAACGTGCACGACAACAAGTTCGTTCTCGACGGATCGGGTAACGTGCTTGGCACGGGCGGAGTGGGCATCACGGGCACAATTACGTCGACAGGGCTGCTGAACGCGAATGGGTTCCTGAATGTGCACGACAACAAGTTCGTGGTGGACATGAGCGGCAACGTGCTGGGCACTGGGTTCGTCGGCTTGACGGGGACGCTGACATCGACCGGTCTTCTCAACGTGAACGGGTTCCTGAACGTGGGCGCGAACAAGTTCGTGGTGGACATGAGCGGCAACATGCTGGGCACGGGGATGGTGGGCGTGACCGGGACGCTGACGTCGACAGGGCTGCTGAATGCGAACGGGTTCCTGAACGTGGGCGCGAACAAGTTCGTGGTGGACACGAGCGGCAACGTGCTGGGCACGGGGATGGTGGGCGTGACGGGGACGCTCACGTCGACGGGGCTGCTGAACGCGAACGGGTTCCTTAATGTTCGTGCCAACAAGTTCGTGGTGGACATGAGCGGCAACGTGCTGGGAACCGGCACCGTCGGGATCACGGGCACCGTGACGTCGACGGGGCTGCTGAACATGAACGGGTTCCTGAACGTGCACGACAACAAGTTCGTTCTCGACGGGTCGGGTAACGTGCTCGCCACGGGCGTGGTGGGCATCACGGGCACGATCACGTCGACGGGGCTGCTGAACGCGAACGGGTTCCTGAACGTGCACGACAACAAGTTCGTGGTGGACATGAGCGGCAACGTGCTGGGCACTGGGTTCGTCGGCTTGACGGGGACGCTGACGTCGACGGGGCTGCTGAACGCGAACGGGTTCCTGAACGTGGGCGCGAACAAGTTCGTGGTGGACACGAGCGGCAACGTGCTGGGTACGGGCATGGTGGGCTTGACGGGGACGCTGACGTCGACGGGGCTGCTGAACGCGAACGGGTTTCTCAATGTTCGTGCCAACAAGTTCGTGGTGGATATGAGCGGCAACGTGCTTGGAACCGGCACCGTCGGGATCACGGGGACCGTGACGTCGACGGGGCTGCTGAACATGAACGGGTTCCTGAATGTTCACGACAACAAGTTCGTTCTCGACGGGTCGGGTAACATGCTCGCCACGGGCGTGGTGGGCATCACGGGCACGATCACGTCGACGGGGCTGCTGAACGCGAACGGCTTCCTGAACGTGCACGACAACAAGTTCGTGGTGGACATGAGCGGAAACGTGCTGGGCACTGGGTTCGTCGGCTTGACGGGGACGCTGACGTCGACGGGGCTGCTGAACGCGAACGGGTTCCTGAACGTGGGCGCGAACAAGTTCGTTGTGGACATGAGCGGCAACGTGCTGGGCACTGGGTTCGTCGGCTTGACGGGGACGCTGACGTCGACGGGGCTGCTGAACGCGAACGGGTTCCTGAACGTGGGCGCGAACAAGTTCGTGGTGGACACGAGCGGCAACGTGCTGGGCACGGGGATGGTGGGCGTGACAGGGACGCTCACGTCGACGGGGCTGCTGAACGCGAACGGGTTCCTCAATGTTCGTGCCAACAAGTTCGTGGTGGACATGAGCGGCAACGTGCTGGGAACCGGCACAGTCGGGATCACTGGCACCGTGACGTCGACGGGCTTGCTGAACATGAACGGGTTCCTGAACGTGCACGACAACAAGTTTGTTCTGGACGGGTCGGGTAACGTGCTCGCCACTGGTGTGGTGGGCATCACGGGCACGATCACGTCGACGGGGCTGCTGAACGCGAATGGATTTTTGAACGTTGGCACGAATCGCTTCGTTGTAGACATGAGCGGGAACGTTTTAGCAAGTGGTTCCCTTGGCGTTACCGGCACTGTTACGTCAACTGGCCTTCTAAACATTCCTTTCGGCGCCGTCACAGTGATGGTTAATCGTTTCGTGGCGGATACTAGCGGCAATGTTCTTGTGTCTGGCTTCATGGGCCTGACGGGAACTCTTACATCGACGGGCCTTCTGAACGTCAATGGGTTTATGAACGTTGCGGGGAACAAGTTTGTCGTGGATACAAACGGAAATCTTTTAAGCACTGGTGGCCTTGGGGTCACCGGGACTGTGACATCGACGGGCTTGCTGAACATAAACGGGTTCCTGAACGTGCACGACAACAAGTTCGTTCTGGATGGGTCGGGTAACATGCTTGCCACGGGTGCTGTCGG
The DNA here is from genome assembly GCA_004431415.1 of Cyanophora paradoxa. Taxonomy (NCBI): domain Eukaryota; class Glaucocystophyceae; order Cyanophorales; family Cyanophoraceae; genus Cyanophora; species Cyanophora paradoxa. The sequence goes on from QPMI01000123.1 coordinate 63,681, forward strand.
CATTACTGGCACACTGACTTCTACCGGCCTTCTGCGAGCCAGTGGCGGTCTGAACGTGGCTGTTAACAAATTCGTCGTCGATACTAGTGGAAACGCGTTCATCACGGGAACACTTGCCGTATCGGGCACTGTCACCTCGACGGGCCTACTGATGGCCAACGGCGGCATTCTCATCGGTACGAATCGGTTTGCTGTCGACGCGCTCGGCAACACGTTTACGGCAACCAGCTTGGTCGTCACCGGCATTTCGGTGTTCAACCAGCAGCTTTACACTGGGGCCGGCATGACAGTGAGCACGGACAAGCTGCAGATTGACGCCAGCGGCAACGTGCTTGCGACGGGCTCCATGGGCGTGACGGGCACTGTGACGTCGACGGGGCTTCTGAATGCGAATGGGTTCCTGAACGTGGGCACGAACAAGTTCGTGGTCGCGTCGACGGGCAGTACCTTGGCGACCGGCACTATGGGGGTAACCGGTACTGTGACGTCCACCGGTCTGCTGAACGCGAACGGCGGAATCTTTGTGAACTTGAACAAGTTCTCCGTCGACGGCGCCGGTAACACTGTTGTGACCGGTTCCCTGACAGTCACCGGCGGCATCGCTTCGGTCGGTTCTATCACGGCAACTGGTATCGCTTACATGAACGGAGGCATAATTGTGACAACTGACAAGTTTGTTGTCGACGGCGCCAGTGGCAACACCCAGATCTCTGGCACTCTCACGGTGACGGGTGCCATCACTGCCTCGGGGAACATCACAGCCACCGGGGCTCTCACCGTAACGGGCGGCATCAACTCCGTCGGGGCGATCACGTCCACAGGAGTGCTGAACTCGAATGGCGGCATCACTGTGAGCGCGAACAAGTTCATCGTCGATGGCGCCAGTGGCAATACGCAGATCTCTGGCACACTTATAGTGACGGGCGCCATTACAGCCGCGACCAGCATCACCACCACGGGAGCTCTCACCGTCAGTGGTATTACTTCGGTAGGCACAATCACGTCCACGGGCATGCTCAACGCCAATGGAGGCATTACTATAAACAGTGGTGGCGTAAGCAGGTTTGCTGTGGACGCCGCGACCGGTAACACTGGGGTCACTGGCACACTCTCTGTGACAGGCGCGATGGGTGTCACGGGCGCATTCACATCTACGGGCGCAATCACCGCTCGAAGTGGCATTACTGTAGCCGCCGGCGGCGTTGCCGTAACAGCTGGAGGCATAAGTGTTACGGCCGGAGGCGTAAGTGTTACGGCCGGAGGCGTAAGTGTTACAGCCGGAGGAGTGCGGCTTGCAACTAACGTTATCAGCACCGGTGGCACGTATGCTCTCGACCCGGGATCGTCAACTGCATCACTTGCGGCCCCCATGCAGTACATCAACGCAGCAGGGATCACGATTGAGTTGAACTACGTAAAATGCGTAACCCAAGGTCTCGGCGGAACGACGGCTGCTGGCGGATACGATGGTCTTTACAATGGATTCACATTCTACATCTACGTATCTCAAGCAACGAACTTCAAGTTCGTTCGCTCGGCGACGGTGACATCGCTGTACCCTGGCACAGGAACCAACGATGTAACGAACGTGCCAGCATATTCTAGGGGCTTGGCGGAATGCACATGCTTCTCGTCGTTCCGCTGGGTGTGCGCCTTCGACGGTGCCCCTCTAGTACACAGTTGATCCGTGTACATACCGATTTGAATTGAATAGTGGATTGGAGCTGTACAAATATCGTTTATTCAACCATCGAATATGGGCGACTCGGCTTCGACGTCGGCGAGTTTGAAGGGGGATTGTGTTTGTGCACAACAGTATGAGATCTAGGCACAACAACGTTGGTTCCTTGACAACGTTGGCACAACTTTATGAGATCGCAATATAGATCGGGATTTCGGGGCCCCGGGGCTAAACTTGGACACTTGAAAAGGGCCTTCCGCGGGGTCCGCGGGGTCCCATGAATATACTAATGCAGGCCCCCCGGAGTGACTACAGGCAACCAATGTCCGTCTCGCTCTCGATTGAGGGCGGCTCCAGCTCTCGCTGCAGGCCCCCCGGAGTGACTCCAGACTTCACTGTTCAAGCACGCATGGAAATCTTCATGCTTATATTACCGCAGTACAATGCAAATGCTAGGCAACAATGTAAAGACCTACCCTCGTAGGGGGAGGGGGGAGGGGGGGGGGGGGGGGGGGGGGGGGGGGGGGGCTTCCACTGGAGGAGACGCGGAGACACGGAGACTCCATCGCTACGCCCACTGACGACCTCACTCTCAACCTATCACCTACGGCCGCTCGCCGGGCCCTCGCGCCCGCCGCCGACCCGCCGTCGCCTGCGCGACTTGCGCCTCCACACCTCCCTCGCTACCGCCGGCACGCTCGCCTCCCGCCGCCACCGCTGCTCTTGCCCCCCCTGCCCTCTCTCGCCCGTCGCCCCAGTCGCCCTCCCCCACGGCCCCACCCTCCACCCCCTCCGCCCCTTCCGTTCTGCTGATCTCCCGCTACCCCAGGGAGGGGACGGTGGTGCGGGCTGCCGGGTGGAAGGTCGTCGGTCGGCCGCTGAACCCACCGGCGCCTGCCCCGGCCACGCGCCAGGCCGGGGTGGCCGGACCGCCGTGGAGGGGGCTCGTCATTGCCCGCGGCGGGGGGGAGGCGGTCGGCGGGCGGCTGGAAGCCCGGCGGAACGCGCCACTGAAGCCTCCCTCCTCCCGACCGCGGCTACCCGACCCGGTCCTCCCCCGTCCTTTCCCACCGCCCAACGTCGCCCCATACCGTGCCCTCCTCCCTGCCCCCGTCCCCCTTTCCCCCGACCAATCTTCCCCGATGCTCCGAGCCCGGCGGCTCCACCAGGCCTGCTCTCGGACGAGCGAGCCCCCGACCCGACCCGCCGTGCCGACGACACGGCGGGCCGTACTCTAGCGTGTACAGAGTGGTTTAGATTATAGTGCGCCTTTTCGGAGGCCCTAGCTTACTAGACATAGCGCGCGCTAGCTACAGCTGCAGCTCACTTCACTGCCCACCTCTGATTTCTATTCTCGTCCCTGGGTAGTCACTCCCTTTCCCGCGTAGGATCTTTCCTGTGCTGCAGCTCTAGACTTAAGTCCCCGGGGTAGCGTCTCCAGTTATTTCCACATCCGAGCTCCACCCGGTCCGATGTCCGAAAGGCTTAGTCCCGTAGGCTCATCTCTCGACTTGACACAGATGGACACCTCAGTTATATCTCTAGCCATTTGTCTCGGTGTGTGCGAATTCATTTATACAGGCAACAATGTAAAGAGCGGATCAACCGTTGAACTTAGCGAGCTGACAACGAAGATCACATCAAATTCTTCAAGCCTTGAAGCTTACAATCCTAATGATAAGCTACTCGTAGATAGGAGAAAAGAGGAAACCAGATAAATCAGAAGGCGGTGGAGCCCAGGCATCAACCCTCGGGCGCCCGATAGAGATGTCCCAGATCCAGCAGAAGTGGAAGTGGCTGTCAAGCCTGCAATTTGGAGGGTCTTCTTTGACACAGCATCCTGCAAAAAGATCACATCTTTCATCCTGCGAAAAGCACATTTGGGCGCACTATTATGGCCTCGATCAGCATACGAGTTGTGGCAAACGTTCCACCCTTCCCGAAGGTCGCTTCAAGCACGACGCCTTGAGTAGAGCAACTCATTCTCTTCAAGGCGACCTGGGAGCGCTCAAGTGGACCAATCGCGCCTATGACTCCCTCGAACAAGCGCTCCTCCATCTTGTGTTGCCATTTGGTCAGCATGGGTATGGAAGAGGAGGAAATGACCGCGGGGTGTATAAAAAAGGAGCTATGGATGGAAAAAGGGGTAAAAAACGCTGTCACCCTGAGAAGCGTGTATCCAGATATCACTGAAGAACAATCCGATGTCGATGACGTCACGCGAATGACTAACGAGCGTGGATCCTCCTGCACATCCGCCGCTGCTGCGTATGGAGGCGAGTAGGTGTAGGAGCCAGCAGGGAAGGTATTTGAAGTCTCCGGAGCGATGCTCGCTACTTTCGCACCATTTACCTGCAGGAGTTTGCAAGTTGAATTTAACAGAGGGGCATCACAATTTCAAAGCTTATACTGACCACCAGCCCGCTCATGCTGCTGGCCGCTTTCTTTAGCGAATCCAGCAGCGTTGCAGCTTTTGTCGCCCCTATCGTTCCACTTGCAGTGATTTGATCTCTGATCGTAACTGAGAAGCTGCCTGTGGTAGCCAGGATGCGCCGTCTGAGTGCATTCCGGTTAGAGTGATCCCCAGACTCCGCTTAGCCAATCTTACCGCCGGTCCTTGCATGACGCATCTCCAACATTAATCATGCTGTCGTCAAAACTTCCGCACTTATATCTCGTTATACTCTTGTCGAAGGTGCCACAAATGGTCTCCAGAATCGTTCGCCGTGCGCTGTTTGGGTTGAATGAGTTCCGCCATTCATCGCACTGCGTTGCGAATCAGCAACTGAATGCATTCTTACACAATCAGCAACTGCACACCTTCACACGGTTTTCGAAATTTGAGGTCATCGATGATGAGTATTCCGTCACGGTCGAGTTTACAGCCACAGGAGCCGTCGGCCCTGAAACTGCGCTGCGCATCGCGATGTCCGCTGCGGGGACAGGTGACGGTGTTGGCGGCGGCGGCAGCATTGGAGTGGGTGTCGAGGTTGCCAAGGGTGAGGCGGAGGGCGCTGGAGTCATGGATGGCGCGGGAGACGGCGTTGGCGGTGCAGAGCCTGTGATGATGTACACACGGTTGGATGCCGGCGATGAGTATCCGATCATGTTCTGCACAGCTATGCAAGAGTAATTCGTGCTGCTGGCAGTCAACGTCATCTGTACAGTCGTTTGTTAGAGAACGTTATAATGCTTTGAAGAAATGCGCACGGGAATTAGCGTAGTGCTTGATGTCGAATTCCGAAACATGGAGTTCGTCGATGGTGGCAATTTAGGTGGCAAGCCAGGTGATGTACAAATCACCGTGCCACTGCTTGCCCTGTAAAACAGGCTGACTGAGAATACCACGTGCGCTGAGCGCTCGTAGAAAGGAAGGAAGAAGCCCGATTCGGGAGAGGTTATGGACGGGGTTGGAATTTGTGTTAGGATGATGACTGCGGTGCTTGCAGGCGACGTACTTCCACCATATGTCTGCGTCGCAACGCAGGAGTACTCTGTTCCTCCCAGGGGAAGAGGGACCTTGGAAGCAAAGAGCATGTTAAAAGTGGGAGTACAAGAATAATTCGACGGACCCACGTACCAAGACGACTCCAACACTGCTGGACTGACGACGGAATTCTGTTGAAAAAACGACCTCGAGTGCTGAAGGGCTGCGGTCAACGCAAAATCCATCCCTAGCTAGTATGCAATTCCCGAGAGGAATGCAGGACACATGTGCAGATGAGCTGACAGCCTCGATCGCGAGGAAAAAATGGACATGGCCGGTTTCATCGCGAATGCCGAAGTCCGTTGGAGAAGTAATAGTTGGAGAAGGTACAACCGTTGTAAAATTTACGTGTGCACTCGGCATGGACTCGAGACCGTTCACAAATTGCGCTGCAGAGCAAAGATAATCCTTGTTTTGCAACAGTGCAAGCTGAGCGCATGTAAGTTGATTTTTCCAGTTAAAGGCATGCGGGGACGCACCTTGACTGTGGCAAAGGAACCGGACTTGGTGGCATTTACGCCATCGTAGTTCGAATTTGAATTCGAAACCGAGAGAGTGGTACCAACTTCTATGCAAGTGACCCTTGCGCCAGTGGATGAGACGTGCACGCTGACAGTCATGCTCGCTCTGAGGGGAGTGCCCTCAAGAACGGCAAAGCCAGTCGCTGGGCGAACTAAATTTGGCACGGGGGGGATCGTGTCGATTGGCGCTGGCGTCAAACTTGGCGCCGAAGTCACGTTGTTCACAACTTGCACAGCCGTGCATGAGTATCTCTTTCCAGCAGCCAAAGCGATCTAGGCACGATGCATCAATACACATACATGCGACAGATTAGAGAGGCAGCCACCTGTACTGATGCAGACTGTAACTTTGCAGACTGCCGTTGAATGTCATCGTAGTCCACATTGACACTCGAAATCGATGTGCTTGTGCCAACTTCTGTGCACGTCACGACAGCCCGTGTTGATGCAACATCGACTGTCAACGATATCGAGGTGTTCGCCGGACTCCCAGATAGAACAACAAATCCTGAAGATGTTACTGTCGGCAGAGGTGGCACCGTCGAAATAGCCACTGATGCGCTTGGGTCAGAGGTGGCGTTGTTGACAACCTGTATGGCTGTGCAATTGTAGAATTTTCCTCCAACGAGTTCAACCTAGCCAAAGCAATTCGATACGCATAAAATCACGAAATCGCGTTAATTTGCAAAGCCGCACCCGAACGAAAGCTGAACGGAACAGAATTCCGGAATCCACGTTGTCATAATTAGAATCCGAGCTTGTCACTGTCACACTTGCACCGATCTCTCTGCAATTCACCGCAGCTCTCGTCGATGCTTCGTGGACGGCAACAGAGAGATTCGCCTTGAGTGGGCTGCCATCGAGACGGATGAATCCACTGGATACAATACTGGGAGACGGGGCGAAGGTGTGGATCTGAACAGCACTTCCCGCTGGCGAAGTCCCACCCAGGATTGTCTGAGTCGCAGTACAAAAGAAACGCCTATTTCCGAGAAGAGCGACCTGCAAAAAGTCATACAAACCAGTGCAGTGTGACGAGAGAGCGGTGGACTTGTCGAACCTCTACCACAATGGAAGAGGAGGCGTTGCTGTTCACCGCGTAGCCCGACACCGTGGCACTGGAACCTTGCTCGCTGCAGATTACATCCGCCCTCGATGCATTCAGGTGAACCGTCACGTTGATGGCAGCTTTGAGGACTGGTGAGCCGGATGTCACAACAAATCCCGACGTGTTGATCGTCGGGGCCGGTGGTATGGTCGTGATGTTTACTGCGAAGCTGTCCGGAGATGTTATTCCTAGGACAGTTTGCGTAGCCACGCAAGAGTAGTCTTTCCCCCCTTCCAGAACAATCTGAAGTCCAGATGTGAATATACTCGTAGTTGAAGTAGTTCTATGCGGGGAGCAAGAATGGCATTCTCACCTTGATTACCGCAGACGTGCCAGATTTGACTGATGAAGAGGAATCGTAGTCAGATTCCGAACTTACGAGCGATGTTGATGTTCCCACTTCGGTGCACTTAATGACTGCTTTTGTAGAATTATCGAAGACATTGAGCGCTACTGAGGCTTGCAACGGATCTCCAGACCTCAAGAAGAAACCATGTCTTGCAAAGGATGGAGCTGCAGGAGTCGGGATTGTGCTGATGTCGGATGCTAAGCTGACGGGGGATGTGAAACCGTTTACATTCTGCGTTGCAGAGCAACTGTAATTTTTATTACGCTGAAGCTCGACCTGCAGGCGTCAAAGGCGTCAGTATTGCGTGCTGTTTCGGCACCGAGCGGCTCACCCTGACGCGGACTGTGGAAACGTCTTTGACAGCAATCGTCCCATCGTAATCCTGGTCTGGATTGGAGACAACGGTATTCGTGGGGGAAAGGTTTGGCCATAGGTCCAATTCTGTGCATGCCACGACTGCTCGTGTTGACATATGATGCACATTCACGAAGATCGTGCCCCGTGGAGGCGTTCCATCCAGATCCATGAATCCACGTGGATTATCGGCTGCAACGATAATTGACGGAGGAACTGGTACTGTGTCAATGGAAGCAAAAAACGATCGATCCGAAGCCACCCCATTGACGGTCTGGGTGGCTTGGCATCGATAATACCTGTTCCCCTCCAGAGGTACCTGAGGGAAGATGGGGTGAATGTTTACAAGCAAACGTACACGCCTGAGCGGACCTTCATTATAGCGAGGTTTGAACCGGCTGCCTTAACCGGATTGTCGGCATTGTACTCGACATCAGGGCTTGTACAGCAGTCTTCGAACGTCCCCAGCAGTCGGCAATACATTCTGGCCTTCGTGGACAGAACGTCGACAGTGACCGAGATCGACGCCAGGCCGTTCTGATCCAACCCAACGAAGCCGCTGGTTGTGAGGACCTCTGCAAGATAGAAACATATGCGAGTGAGGGTCGCTACGTCATCTAGAGCGCGAGCTCGAGGGAACTCACGGCATCTTGCACAGCCGAAGTAGAATGCCAGCAAGAAAAGCAACATCGCTGGGCCGAATGTGACCCGGGCGGGCGCGCGGGACCGCGGGTGGTTGCAAATGAAGGACGCCATTTCGCTAGCCAACTCCAGCAGCAGCTGCTGCTGCTGAACGACGCGTACAATGCTGAGGGGTTCTGCTTTGAATTAAGGCAAAGACTGCAGTGGGCTGATGAGATGCGGCTGAGTCTGTGTTGCCTGCGGCTGTGCTACGGATTTTGAAGCTCTTGCCGCGTCCAGGAATCACAAGCACGGCACCAAGATCACGCTGGCTTCTCGCGCAGCATGGGCTTTCAAGCTATCTCACAGCACGATCGGAAGCTGCGGTGCCAAAATCCGAGGCTTCCCCGAGCTTCCCCGCGCCGGATGTCTGCGGCTGAAGTTGGCAGTGCTTGTGAGCGTACCCCAACGTTGCATACCCAGGGTCAAGCGAGCTAATTCACCGTTTCCCGGTCATTTCCAGCATCCGTTATCCTGCTGGCAAAGTTGATCCGAAGCCTTCCGGTGCGCGCCGCCCCCCGCGCCACTTCCCCGCTCGTCCCCCGAGCGGCGCGAAAACGCGGGCTCTGCGTTGCATCATCGCACGCTGACCCCGGTCCCGCAGGCGCCATGCCCAAGTTCGAGGAGGACTTCGAGGACGAGTACGAGGAGAGCACGAAGCCGATCCACAGGCGCATCGTGTCGAAGATCGTGAACGGCCCGGCCGCGCAGACGGCCAGCGAGTACGGGCAGGCGCTGATGGGCCACTTCTACAAGCTGAAGGACAGCACGGGGCGCGCCGCGTGGGTCGTCTGCACATCCCTTCTCGTCCTCGGCCTGCCTCTCATGCTCGCCGTTGAGGTGCCCGCCCTTGACACACTGCCTGTTTGCGCTCTCCTGACCCGCCCCGCAGGAGGAGGTCGCGCTCTCCATGCAGAGCTCCCCGGCCACGTAGCTTGGCCCTTGAGCTAACCAGTACCTAGTTTGTTTCCTCGATGTAAGCTTCGCAAGCTGCAAGCTAGCACTTGCGCGATGTTCGCTGGCCCCCTGTGCTTTTGCACGTTCTCTGTCTCTGATTGATCATTGCTCTGCTTGTCTTTGATTGATCATCGCCCTGCTAATTAGCACTTTAGCGACGCGTAGTTCCAAGAGTGGGGCCCGGGCTGCAGGGCGTAGCTGCAGCCCCGCGCGTCCTTGGCGGAGCTCTTGCAGCAGCTCCACGCCATTCCGCCGTCCACCTTATCCTCCTCCTGCCGCGCCGCGTTGTCAGCCACGGCACCCGAAACAGAGGGGAGGAGCGCACGTATGAGCCTGTGTGGAGCCAGGCCTTGACCTTGTGGGAGAGGACGCGGGGGGGCTCGACGGCCTCCTCGAGGGGGCTCCTCGTCGCCTCCGCCGGCCGCTGCTTCTCCTTCCACGCCTGCGTCTCGTGCAGGAAGTACTCCCACCTGCCCGCCCAGGCCTCGTCGGCCTGCGGCCTGCAGGGGTGGCGGGGCGGGCGGTGGACGCACCGGTCGCCGTACTTCTCCTTGAGGAGGCGAAGCTCCTCTGCGTCGCGCTTCTTCCGCGCGCGCTCCCGCTCCACGAACTGCGCCTCCCGCTCCACCGGGTCCACGTACTTCCCCTTCAGCGCCGCCTCCCGCCGCTTTGCCGTGCTCTCCAGCGCCGTCTTGCACCTGCGCGGCCCGCCGCAGCGGTCAGATCCCGGGCGGCCCTGCTGGGAGGGCGGGGCGGGGCGCACAGCTGCGCGTCGTCATTCTCGACGGCCTTCCTGTTAAAGACGGTACTCTGGTCCCACTGTTCGTCCCCGCCCGTCACGCCCCCCTTTGCCAGCACCTCCGTGTGCAGCGTGTACCGCGTGAGCGGAGGCGCTGCGCCCGCCCCGCCCGGTCAGAGGCAGGGGGCGTGGGAGGGAAGGCGCAGCCAGCCCACCGTTCCCTCTCCTAGGATTCAGGTCGTGCATATTTTCGTTGCTGTTGAGGAGCGGCACCCCCTGCGCGCAGTAAAAGTCGGACTCGTGGTAGCATGGCACAGCCTGCCACATTCTATGGCTCCGATTGCAAGGGGGAGCGCATAGAGGAAGTATGCAAGGGGGAGCGCATAGAAGCAGCGGGGCGGGGCGGGGGGGCGGCGGGGCGGCTGCGCACCACATCGAGCGTCCTGCTGACAGACTCTTTCGGGTAGAGCGGTACGTATGTCGACTTGTTCCACCTGCGGCGCCGGCTGGTCGGCCGCGGGCCGCGGCCGCGAGGCGCCCCGGGCCGTTCCGCGCACGTGTCTTTCTTCAGGCCCAGGATGTTCGGGTCGATGTAGTCCTGCACCGCCGTGCGCGCCTCGGCGGCCTGCGATGCGTGCAGCTCTGAGCGGAGCCCCACGAACTGCTGCGCGGAAGCTGGGCCGGACCTTCTGTGGCGCTGGACCCGTAAACGCCTTGATGTCCAGCGGGTAGGCCTTGGGCTGGCTCGCGCTCCCCGGCTGTGAACCGTACTTGCTGTGCGTGACAGGGCCGGACTTTCCCCGGCTCCCCAGCACGGGGCTAGCCGTCGCCATGCTGTCTCGCCGCTACGCTCGCTGGGGAGGTGCTGTTCCACAGAGCGTTTTGTGTGAGCTACCTCTACCGCAGGCTGCTTGCCGAGCGCTTCCTCTGCGTGCTGGAGGTGCGCCGGTGTGGTCAAGAAAAGTCGTTTGCTCGGAAATTGCTCCCCCTTCCGGGGTACTCGTCGCTCCGGGTGGTCGGAAGCGGGAGGCCAATGGAGCCCTCCATACGACTCCCGACGACGAGAGATGCGTACCAAGTCATCGGAGTCATCGGGAAGCCGACGGCGAACAAGCCGACCGTCGAGGTCAGGAAGTGCTACGTCCCACAAGTCGACCGGTGCACTGCCGCTCTGCGCATACCCTACCGCGAGAGCTTTGAGCGCCCGCACCGTGCAGCGAGGTCGCTGTCAAAGTCATTGACCTCGAGCGGACGACGTCCAAGCTCGAGGATATCAAGGCAAGCAAACGCTTCTTCGTCGCCCATAGCACCGCATGCGATAGGCAGTCACTCGCTCCGCGGCGTGACGAGCTCTTGGCGCCCATCGCCTTATCTGACCGCCGCGCCTTCTCCTGCGTCCGTCAATTGCAGAAGGAGATTGATGCAATGCGCTCTTGCGAGCACGAGAACATCGTCAAGCTGCACACCACGTTCACCGTCGAGCACGAGCTCTGGATCGTGCTCAAGCTCGTCAAGCTCGGTGCGCAGCGCGCTGCCGGTACTCCTAGTCGTCTCATACGTATGAAGCTGCCATTTTCCTTTCCATTGATTCCCGCTCGAAGCGCATGACTCGCCGCGGGCTGATATCTAGCGCCTGGCAGGCTCCTGTGCCTCTATCATGACCGACGAGCGCTTCCGCGGGGGCTTCTCGGAGGACGTCGCCGCCACTATCATCAAGTCAGCGCTGCTGGGTCTCGAATACCTTCACCGTCAAAATATGATTCACCGGTTGCTCCGAAAGCCGCGGGGTCCTGAGCCGCGACGCTGATTGGCGCTGCCCGCAGGGATCTGAAAGCGAGCAACATACTCATCGACGAGGATGGCGCCGTCATGCTCGCGGACCTTGGCGTGACCGGGCTGATGGGGGAGGAGGGCATCACGGACCGGCGCCAGAAGCGCCAGACCTTCGTCGGCACGGTAAAGTACATGGCTCCCGAAGTGATGGAGCAGGCGCGCAACTTTCTTGTTCTTCCTCTTTTGCTTGCCTTAGCGGCATCCCTGCCTGCAGACGTCGGGCTACGATCAAAAGGCCGACATCTGGTCCCTCGGCATCACCGCCATCGAGCTCGTCACAGGTCGCACCCCATTCGAAGGAAAGCCTCCACTGCAGGTTCGTCGGACCATTCGCGCTTCGCTTCGCTCGACTTAACGCAGTCCTCGTCCCCAGGTGATGCTCGCGGTGCTCAACAAGGACCTCCCGCCCATCGACACGCTCGTCGGAAACAAGCCCGTCTCGAAGGACTTCAAGGAGTTCGTCAGCAAGTGCCTGGAGAAGAACCCGACGAAGCGGTGAGAACCGTTCTTGGTCTTCGCTGCCTTCGGTCGTTGATCGTATCGGGCAGGGCGAGCGCGTCGGCGCTGCTCAAGGACAAGTGGATGTCGAAGGCAAAGGACCGGAAGTGGCTGGAGCGGGCGCTCACGCCGGAGACCATGACGCCGCTGGAGGAGCGCGTGGACCTGCTCTACGCGCAGCAGGAGCAGCGGGCGGCAGCGCAGGGCGGCGCAAAGAAGTCGGCGGGGCCGCTCCGCTCGATCAACGAGGACGAGGAAGACCGCGGCGAGGACGCCGCGAAGCCCGAGCCCGTGGACGTCGAGTGGGACTTCGGTGATGACGAGCCCAAGAAGCCGGCCGCGCCGGCAGTCGCCCCGCCGCAGCTCCCGGCGACACCGGCGCCTCCCGCCGTCGCGCCCGCGTTATCGTCGTCGACGTCGCCGGAGGGGGCGAGGACCCGGTCAGCGTCGGCCCTCGCCAGCATGGAGAACATCGAGGCGGCTGCCGCCGCGTGCGCCGCCGTCGTCGCCGCCGGAGTTCCCTCCGGGGAAGGCGGCTCACCGAGCAGCTCCGCGCGCCGCTTCACTCTCACGCACGTCCCCGCCCCGGTCCCCGCCGCCTCCCCGTCGTCCTCGCCCACCCCCGCCCCGGCGCCCGCTGGCTCCTCCAGCGCCGGCCCCGCCTCCCCCGCGGGCCCCGCGGCGAACGGGCCGAACCCCTTCTCCCTCTCGCAGGCCGCTCCGATCCTGCCCACGTCCCTCTACGCCCCGACCTGCACCTCCCTGCCCAACTCTCCCAGCGCCGCACCTCCAGCCCATACTCCGGGCCCCCGCGCCCAGGGCCCCGTCCCGCCTTCCTTCTTCTCCGATGCGGAGGCCCCTTCCGCCGCACCAGCGCAGCCCGCAGCCACTTCGGCACAGCCCGCGACTCCGGCCGCGACTGCGAGCCAGCAAGTGCCGGCTCCCCAGCCTGCAGTGCCGCAACGACAAGCCGCACCACAGCACGAGCCCGAGCCCGCGGCGCTGCAGCGTGCGTCGACGGCAGCAGCGTCGGATCAGCACGGGACGCCGATTCGGCACCTGCCGACGTCGCACTCGTTCGACCAGGGCTCGGGGGACACGGCGTCGGTCTGGGCGCGCTCGGCGTCGCACCACACGCCGCACGGGAGCATCAGCGGCGTCTCGCGCGCGTCGTCGAGCGAGGAGATCTTCGCCGACCTCGGCTTCGTCGCCACCACGACCGCCGCCGCTGCGCCCACGACGGGCGCCGCCGCCGCCCTCCCGCCCCGCCCCTCGCCCGGCGACCGACCGCCCTCACCTTTGTCCCGCACCTCGGAGGGCCCGAGGCCCCCCGAGCCGCCCGCCAGGCCCCCGCATCACGCCTCCACCTCCGTCTCCCCGCCCCCGCGCCCCGCCGTGCCCCAGCGCGCCTCCTTCCCCGGCGCCACGTCCGACACCGGCTCCGGCGGCGAGGGCGGCCCCCTCTTCCGGTCCTCCTCTGGCGGCGTACCCGGCCCGCCGCCCCCCGCCCGCAACAATGCCCAGCTGCCCCCCCGTCCCCCCGCGCCCCCAGCTCCACCGGCCGCCCCGTCGGCCTCCTTCCCCGCCCCTTCCCAGGCGGGGGCTCCGCACCCCTCTCCCGCGTCCGCCTCGTTCCCCGCCCCTGGCCAGTCGTCCGCGAGCCCCGCTGCCGCCGCTACAGTACCCTCCTCCGCCGCGGGCTTCCCCGCCCTCGCAAGCACCGTCACTGTAGGCCTCACGCAACCGGCTACGCCACCCTCCGCCCAGCCTCTCCCGTTGGCCTCGGCCCCGGCCCCCGCCGCGGCTCCCCCGTCCGCTCAGTCCGTCCCGCCGACCCCCTCGCCCCCCGCCGCGTCCCCCCCGTCACGGCCCCCTGTCGCCGCCGCGGCGCCCGAGCTCGCCGAGTCCGGCTGGTACTCGGACCCGGGCCGGCTCGGCCCCAAGGTGCCCCCCAGCCCGCGCAAAAGCCCGCGCGGCCCCTCCATCGTCCCCCCCACAGCCGAGGTCCCGCAAACCCCCCTGCCACCTACCCCGTCCGGCGCCGCCCCCTCCGCCCCCGCCGCGTCCACCCTCGCGGCGTCCCCCGCGCCGCTGGCGGCGGCCTCCTCGGCCTCCTCCAACGCCACCTCCTTCCTCGCCAGCGCCTCCTCGGCGACGAGCATGGGCGCCTCCCTCGGCTCCGCGCCCGGGGCCGCCGGCGCGCCGTCGGCGGTGCAGCCGCACCCGAGCAGCGCCTCGGGGGCGAGCTCGCCGGAGCGCGGGAGCGTGCAGCCGGTGCAGCGGCGCGAGGTCCGCGGCCGCTTCACCGTCACGCAGGGCGCCATCGTCAAGCGCCGCAGCGGTCCGCCCTCTCTCTTTTCTCTCCCCAATCCTCCGTTCTTGACTAAGCGGCTGCAGGCGGCGGCGGCTCGGGCTCGGAAGCCTCCAGCTCCTCCCTCTCCGCCCCCGTCCCCGCCAGCATGCGCGCGTGCGCCTCCCTCCCCCTTCCTCTTGCACCTCGCACGCCTGACGTGCCGCGCAGGGGCTCGAGCGCGTCGGGGGTGGTCGAGTCGGCCTCGGAGGAGGCGGGGCAGACGACGCAGCGCCGCGTGGGCCGCTTCGTCGTCTCCGTCGTCTCGGGCGGCGCGGGGGCCACCTCCGACCCCGCCGCCGTCTCCGCCTCCCCCGCCGGCTCCGAGTCGCTCAAGGCCCGCGGCCACCGGCGCACGGCCTCGGGCAACCAGCCGGGCGCCACGCCCGGCCGCAAGGGCGCCCACTCCGCCACCGTGCGCCCCCGCCGCCCGCCCCCGCCGGCTGCTCGCTTAACGTCGCTCGGACAGGCGGGGGCGGCGGATTCGGCGGGGGGGCTGGACGCGCTGGCCGGGCTGGAGCAGTCCCTCAAGCTCTCCATCAGCTCGGGCTTCCAGAAGCTCGGCTCTGAATTCCAGCAGAGCCTCACCCAGGTCCAGAACATGCTCACCCCGCGGTCCGCCCTCCCCGCTCTGCCCTCCTGCCCCGCCCGCGCCGACGCCGGCGCAGCTACTACCCGCCCTCGGCCTCGTCCATTCCGGAGCCCCTCGTGCCCGCAGGCTCGTCGGGCTTGTCCGCTGGTGCCGCTCTGCCCACCCGGGACCCTCCTCCCCGCCCTTCCCTGAGCGCCTGGCGGCACCGCAGGCGAAGAGACGCCGCGGGCGAGCCCGGACTCGGCCACCGCGGGCCCGGACGGGGCCACCCTGCCGCCGCTGAGCCGAAGCCTCGCCGAGGCGAGCTGCTTTGACCTGATGGTGCGCCCGTGCCCGGCCCCGCGCGCGGCCGCCCGCCTCACCCCGCCGCAGAGCTGCCTGCGGCACCAGCTGAACAACATCCTCACCGAGAACAGCGCGCTCCGCGCCGAGGTCGAGCGGGTGCGCCTCGCCGCGGCCTGTGCGCATGGCGCGCACTCACCAACAACCTCCCTCAGCTCAAGAAGGAAAACGCGGAGCTGAAGGCGGCGGCGGTGACCGCGAACGGGCCGCCGGCCACCGCCCTGTCCGCCCCGACGGGCAGCGGCTCCCAGCGGACCTTCTCCCTCCACGTACGAGCGATATCGGCCCCTCCGGCGCCCGCGGGCTCACGCGCGGGGCAGGGCACCAGCCGGCGGGGATCGGGGTCGAGCCTGAACCCGGCGGCGACGCCGCCGCGGGTGCCGCGGGCGGCGCCGGCGGACGAGGAGCTGGAGGCGTTCGCGGGCTCGGAGGAGGACAACGGGGCGGGGAGGCAGCGCCCGGCCGGGCACCGCGGGCGCGTCCTCCTCGAGAACCCCTCCGTCCCCGACATCCGCCTCTCCCGCACCCCGTCCCCCCGCTCCCGCATCGAGGCCGCCGCCGCGCCGACCCCGGAGCCCTCCCCGGGCCGCGCCGCCCCCACGGGCCCCGCCCGGGCCGACGAGCCTGCCGCAGCAGCGCCCGCCGCCGCGCCCGTTGCAGTTCCGGCGCCGCCCCCGGCCCCGGTGCTGCCCCCGGCCCCGGCCCCGGTCCCGGCCCCGGCTCTGGCCCCAGCTCCCGTGAAGTAGGCGAGCGCCATTCATGTGGATGCCGCAGTGCGTTAACATTCTGGCAACCGTAAGACTCTGAGACGAGAATGCGACTTCGAATGTTGCGCGCGGCTTCGCATCCCGGGCCTTCCCGGGGCACTGCGGCATGCGCAAGCATGGCACGCACAATCGCAGGGCTTCAACTCCGAGAAATGTACAGGCTTCGAAATTACATCATCAAGTTCTCTGAACTCAATTCTGAGCTACGGTATACGTATGCAGCATAGGTAGCGCTTTAGGCCACTGGCATCGACCCGAGCAAAATCTTGGCTAGCCTAGTAGCTATGGTGCTGGCGCTAGATACCATGCTGTAAGGCCTCTCAAGGGATCAATCTGGCGAAATGGAACTACACCGAGTAAGCGATATCGAGCATATTGTAAACCACGCGGAACGCATGGAATAGGATCAAAAAGGGAAAACGAATAATGCAGCAGCCGTGAGTATTGTACAGGCGAGCGCAGGGCAAAACAACGCCCCGCGCCCAGGAGAGGTGCCCGACGCAGAGCGGCGCGGCTCATACGTTGCCCATGAGCTTCGTGAGCAGCTGCAGGGAGGCGATCAGCCTGACAGGCCGTTCCGGAGGAAAGAGGTGCGGCCGCACCTCGTAGGTCATGAACGTGACGGCGTTGGCGGGGAAGGCGCGGGCGAGGCAGGGCCAGAAGCCCTTGTACAGGCCCCGCCAGCCCTCGTGCTGCTTCGTCAGCTGGAAGCAGTGCCAGATGCCGCGGTACCGCCCCGTCAGGTCCGTCTGCAGCCTGCCGCGCCGTCACGCGCGCCCCGCGCGGCGGCGCGGGGCGGGGCCGCACCGCGACTTGATGAGGTCGATGGGGTAGATGGTGGTCCAGTAGACGGTGCCGGCGGCGCCGCCGGCCATGAGGTTCGCGAGGGGCCCGGGGGACGACTCGCCCTCCCGCGTCATCGACCGCCGCACGAACTCGTAGGCGGGGAAGGAGAAGAGGTTCGCGGGGCACTGCCGCATCAGCGTCGCCGTCAGCCCGCGGTAGAGTCCCGGCACGCCCTGCGCCCGGAAGATCTGCGCCCCAGGCGGAGGTCAGCGGGAGGAAGCGCGCGAGGGCGACGGAAGGGAAGCGGGCCTTCGCTGCGGCGTCGGCGGGCCCCGTGTAGAAGTTCGCCGCAGCGGCAGCGGTCGCGCCCTGGAGAGCCGGGCCGTACTGGACCTGCCGGCCGGCTCAGGCACAGCCTGGCAGGGACGGGCGGTAGGAAAGCCGGCCCGCGAACCTGTAGCCTGTTCCTTATCAGCTCCGTGGGGCACGCCACGAAGCAGACCAGGAAGCCAGCGGAGGCCCCGCAGATGCCGATTTGAGGCAGAGTGAGCGTCTCCGGGCGCCCGTTGGACATCCACTCCTTTGCGTGCGCGTACGCGCCGAAGAGGATCGCGTTGAAAGCGCCGGAAGCGACGAGAGGCATTGACATCCCTTTGTACAGCCCAGAAATCTGCAAGGAACGTCAGAAGATGGTATTCGCCACGGGAAAATGAACCAAAAAGGACTTACCCCCTCCCACTTTACGGTTTTCACAACGCTGCGACGGGGTGTCAGTGAGATCGGGCGCCTGTTCGAAAAAGAAAGCACCAGTCGATGGCGCCGGTGAAGCGCGGGCCCGCATGAGCGCCCTCTAGTTTAGCCTGCGTCTGTAGCCGAACCTTGATCGTGTCGAACGCTGCCCGGACCCAAGGTCAGCAACAAGAAAGGTTCGGACGGCGATGGAGGCGGCGCGTACGGTGGCCGGCGAGAACTGATGCAGCGCGAGCACAAAGACCGAAACGAGTCAGTCTCGTCGGGTGAGCCCCAACGCGTAGCCGGGGTCACCTTGCGCGGCACCCGCGATTGTGCCGGCGACGACATCCCGCTTTCGCTCGTGCGGGCCGACTGCGAAACATTCGGATTTCGCTCATTGAGCTGATGCGCAGCGCGCGCGCGAACCTTCCTCCTCGATCGCGGGCAGGTTGGCGTCCACCTGAAGCGACCCCCCAGGTCAATCCAAGCGGGGCGGCTTACGCGCGCGGTATACGGGGCCACTAACCGCAATGTGGGTGTGTTCCTGCCAAAACAACAATCACGCGCGCGCACGGGGCGAGATTAGATCGATGATCGGCCGGCGGTCAAAGCGCGCCCTCCATATTCCCGGGCGCGTGCTGACCTTGCTCTTATGAAGAGGAGCCTGCAGATGCAACTGCGACAGCTGGCTGAGCGCCGCGGCGGGATAGACGGCCTCTGCCGAAGTCGTCGAGGTCATGATGATTGCGGCGGCCCACCGGCCCTCCTGTACAGCAGAGCTCGCGGCCGAAGCCGGCGGGATGATGAGACCGTGCGCTGATCGGCGCGGGGGAGGTGGGATCAAACTCTGATCCAATCAAGGCGGCGTCGCTTGCAGAGTCGGGCGCGCCCCGCTGCAAAACTGCCGCAAGCTACTGCGGTAGATGGGGAGCTTGCTGAGAGGTACTCCGCGCGGTACGGCGGGCGTCTGCAGAAAAGCCGCGCTTGCAGGCTTACCCGCGTGTCTGTACCCCGACCGAGCCGCCCTTTGCGCGGCTTATAAGGGTTGCGCGACTTGGCATGATGTACTTATATGTATATCGATCGTCGAACTACGTGAAACGTATCGGGGTCTAATGCCACTGTCGCCGTACGTGTCTACGTGAGCAAGCTACAGCGCTAGCGCTGTCCTACGGTCTCGTCTTTCAGTTGAACTCGAGCCTCACGGATGCAGGGCCGGCTTGCGAGCCAGCCGGCTTCGCGATCGAGATTTGGCTCGGCCGAGGGGGCTGCCGGCGCCTGGGGCCGGGCCGGGCCGTGGCCGGGGCCGGGGCCGGCGGGGCGCTAGGCGAGGGCGCCCTCGGGGAAGGCGCGGCGCTGCAGGCTGTCGACGGCGTACTCGAACATCGACGCCTCCGTCACTGCCGGCGCCCGCCCGTGAGGCCGGCGGCCGGGACGGGGTCGGAGGGGGCGGGGGCGCACGGGCGTAGATGCGGTGGCCGTCCGGGGTGAAGCACGCCCCCGCGATGTGGCTGTCCCCGTAGCCCTGCCGAGGCGCGAGAGTGGGGCGGGGCGGGGCGGGCGCGGAGGAGCAGGCGGGGGGCCGGCCGCACGTGCTGCGGCCCGACGGACAGGACCTGTGCGCGGCGTCAGACCGGACTGGGCGCGGGGCGGGCGGGGGCGCCTGCTCGGAGGCGAAGGAGCGGGCGTCGACGACGTGCACGCGGGCGGTGTGCTCCGTGAAGAGCAGCAGGTCCACCGCCCCCGCAGGCGCGAACTTCACCGACCGCGCCGGCGGCCGCGCCCACGCCCCCTGCGGCGGCTGAGCCGCCCGGGCGTGGGCGCGGGACGGCGCGGGGCGGCGGGGGGGCGCACGGGGACGGCGCCGAAGGGGGAGAGGCTGGCGGAGCGCAGGCGGGCCACGGGCTCCTCCGAGCGCCGCACGTCCCTGCGCCGCGTGAGCTGGACGGGGGGCGGGGGGCCGGGGCGGGGCGGACCAGACGGCGACGAGGCCGTCCTGGCTGGCGGAGGCGAGGTACCGCGAGCTGCTCGACCACGCCACCGACATCCCTGCGCCCCCCGCCTCGCGCAAGGGCGGAGGCCGGGATCGAGGCCGGCGGCACGGCACCGTGGTCCTTCCCCTCTGCAGGGCGTATCGGTGGCTCGCAAGCGGAGGGGGCGGAGGGAACGGCACCGGAGAACACGGCGGTCTTGCGGTACCCGTCGCGCCGCAGGTCGAAGAGGGACACATCCCGCGAGTCCCCCGTCTGGCGCGGGGATCGAATCTCCCGACGCGGGCCAACATTTTATCTCGTCCGGCGCACCACGGCGAGGAAGCGGCGGTCCGGGGACACCGCGGCATAGTTCACCTGAGGGCGACGGCGTTGGCGAGGGTTGGTGCGGAGCGGCGTGGCGGGGCTCACGGGGACGCCGCATGGGATCTCCTCGAGCCGCTCCATGTCCCGAATGCGGAACACTGCGGGCGGCCACGGCCCAGTCACGGGCGGCGGGCGCTGCCGCAGTGCGGGGTGAAAGAATGGCGTGCCCTTGACGTCCGCGTCGTTCGTGGACGTGAGCAGCCGCGTCTCTCCGAAGTGATCGTAGATGTGGATCTACGCGACTATGTTGGCGTTGCGGTAGGGAGGAGCGAGAAGGTCGGTACGGACCGCATTGATGACGGATGCGCCTACGGAGCCCCAGAATCGGAGGCTGCAGCGGACGTGAGACGGCGCGGATTCGGGCTCGAATATGACGGCGCGCAGGTCAGAGCGGAGATCCTTCACGACCAACTGGCCCGTCTGCGAGCCTGCGCTGTCTCGGCGCGCGCACGGCATTCCAGCGACGGAAAACCGGAAGCGTGCACCGGCGGCGAGAAACCCGTGGCCGACGTGCAGGCACGCTACAAGGTGCAAGAGTTAGCCAATCGAAGCGGCGTGCGAGCGGCCGGCGAGCGCACTGGGACAGAAATCGAGTGCGAGCGCTTGCTGAATCTCCTGGTCGCAGAGCCGGAACTTGTTGACGACATAGCCTTTGAAGCGCATCAAATGTGGCCTCGTGATTTCGCAGTGCCGGCATCGCACCGCAGGGATAGAAGAAGTGGCGCTCGGGGTCCTCTGCGTCGATGCCGATCAGGTCCCGTAGCTGCGCGCGAGGGCCGCAAAGCCCGATTGGTGGGCGCGCAAACACGCTTTCCGAGCCTTTCCGCGGTGCTGGGGCGCAGCGCGAGCGCCACACGCCACGTCGCGACGCGCTCGCCTGCCAGTGCCCGATCGTGGACCGGACGAAGTGCCGAAAGTGTTGATGTGTGACGAAGGTGGCCTCGGCGGCCGCGTCGCTGCCGCGAGTCATGGGGGGCGACGCCCCGGTAAGGGGCGCCAGCTCGGCGTGTTGGAAGCAGCGCGCGATGCGCGGAGGCGCTGAAAATGCTAGCCGCTGCGCGCGGAAGCGCTAAAATGGTTTACGCTGGGCGCGGGCGCTTGTAAGGGTTCGTCGAACGTGTCAATGGGGGTACGGAGCACACCAAGAGGAAGCAAGGCCGGAGGACAACCCGCCAGTGTCGATCGCAGCAAGTCTTCGACTCGATCGGGGCGGCTGCTGCTGCTGCAGGCGCGAACGATGGCGGAGGGCGAGCGGTACGGCGGCGCGTCCCTGGCCTCGGTCCGGGCGGCGCACGAGCGCATCAAGCCGTACATCAACCGGTGCGCCGTTCTCGGGCGAGCACTAGACGCTGGGACTCACGCCGAGCAGGACGCCCGTGCACACGTGCTCCACGCTGAACAAGCTCGCCTCAGAGGGCGCCGACGAGGAACGCGAGCTCTTCTTCAAGTGCGAGCTGTTTCAAAAAGTTCGAGCGTCCTGCACAGCGCAGCGGGCCCGCCTAAGCCGGGGTGCCGCGGCAGGTCGGCGCGTTCAAGTTCCGCGGGGCGATGAACGCCGTGCTGTGCCTGCCGGATGGCGTGCGGTCCGTCGTCACGCATTCCTCGGGTGCGTCTTGCTGCGCGTCCCTCCACGCGTGCCTTGTTCGCATTCACGCTAGCGCTAACGCGCGCGACGCTTCAGGGAACCACGCGCAGGCCCTCGCGCTCGCGGCGCGGCTGCGGGGCCTCCTCCCCCACATCGTGATGCCTGAGAACGCCTCCGCTGTCAAGCGCCAGGCCCGTTGAGCCCTCTAGCGCCCTCAGCTAGCGCTGGGCCCTGACCCGCCCGCAGGCCGTGGAGGGGTACGGCGGGATCATCACTACCTGCGCTCCGACGCAGGCCGCTCGTGAGGAGGCGCGCTGCCCTTTCTGCCCACGAATATCGATTTCGCCCGTCACGCCGCCCCGCCCGCAGACGTGCGCCCGCATCGTGAAGGAGACCGGTACCCAACCCCACCCGCGCCCTGCTCCTCTCTTCCGCTCCCTCCGAGCGTGCGGCGCAGGTGGGGCCCTCATCCCGCCCTACGACCACGTGGACGTCATCAGCGGGCAGGGCACCCTCGTGCGCCCGCTGCCCTCGGGCCCTCTCTGGAAACCCCTTCTGAGGCTCACCGCTGGGCCGCGGGGCGCGCGGCGCCAGGCGCTGGAGCTGCTGGAGGAGGTGCCCGACCTGGACGCCCTCCTGGTCCCCGTGGGGGGCGGCGGCATGCTCTCCGGCGTCGCCCTCGCCGCCCGCGGGGCCCGCCCGGTGATCCGCGTGCTCGCGGCGGAGCCGCTGGAGGCGGACGACGTGGCGCGCTCCTTCGCGGAGGGCCGCCTCGTGCCCCAGACGGCCCCCGCCACCGTCGCCGACGGCCTCCGCACCGGCATGAGCCCCCTGACCTGGTCCATCATACGGTGCCCCCGCGCCCCCGCGGACACTAGCCCCGCCGCCCCGCCCCCCCCCCTCCCCCCCTTTCCCCCCCCCCCCCTTTCCCGCTCACGGTTGTTCCCCGCTCACGGTTACCCCCGCTCCCGAAAATGCATGCTGTACCCCCGCTCACGGTTGTTCCCCGCAGGGAGAACGTGGAGGGTGTGATCACGGTGACGGAGGAGGAGATCGTGCGCGCCATGCGTCTCGTTTTCGAGCGCATGAAGGCGCGCCTGCCCTTGGCGTCGTGTATACTTAACCCTTCTCCGCTGACGGCTTCGCAGCTGGTGATCGAGCCCTCGGCGGCCGTGGGGGTCGCCGCCGCCCTCACCGAGACCTTCAGGACGAAGGTACGACCCCCCGCCCCTAGCCCTCCCCTCCCGCTTCTAGCCCTCCCCTCCCGCCCCGACGACTCGGTCAAACGGGCCGGGCGGCACTGCGTCAGGTGAAGGGCTGCCGGCGGGTCGGGGTAGTGCTCTGCGGCGGCAACGTCGACCTCGACGCCCTCCCCTGGATCAAGCGGTAGCACGCGCCGCTCCGCCCCACATTGCCGGCTGTTGCAATTTTGGCAATGCTCGAGGTGGTGCCCGGGCCCAGGGCTGGGGCCGGGGCTGGGGCCAGGCTCTTGGACTCTATGCATAGTTAATCTTGCATCAAAGTGGCATCAAAGCAGGAACGCCGCGGCCGGAGATGCGGTCGCAACCGCCCTAGGCCTCCATTTACTTGATGGTAAGGCCGCGTGCGAGCGCCGGGCCCGGCGCGCGGCGGGGCTGACGGAGCGCCGCACAGGGCGCATACGTGGACGAGGAGGCGCTGCTGGACCTGGGGAACAGCGGCCTGCGGGAGTGGCCGACGGCCGCCATCGCGCGCGCCGGCCCCGCCGCCATCCGCAGGCTCGACCTCTCCGCCAACCGCCTCACCGCCATCCCCGGTGCCACGCGCCCGCCGCCCGCTGCGCCCCCGCGCGCCGCGTGACGTGCCGCAGGCGAGGAGCTGGCGAAGCTGGTGAACCTGGAGGAGCTGAACGTGGGGTACAACCAGCTGCAGTCGCTCCCGCCGGAGATCGGCCGCCTGACGAAGCTCCGCGTGCTGCGGGTGAGGCCGGGGCGCCGCCCCTCGCGCCGCGCCCGCTGAGCTGGGCCGCCAGGCCGAGTGCAACCACCTCTCCGCCGTCCCCCGCGAGGCGCCCTTGCCCCGCCCGCCCCGCCCCGTCCGGGGCCCCGCCTGACGCCCCGCAGATCGGGAAGCTGGAGCAGCTGACGTGGCTGAACCTGCAGCACAACGGGTTGACGACGCTGCCGGTGGAGATCGGCCTGATCCCGCACCTCACCGACTTCCTCGTCGTCACCTCCGGCGACGTCCAGGCCCGCCCCGCCCCGCCCCGCGCCCCGTCGCGCCGCGCCCCGCCTGACGGGCGCTGCAGGACCGGGTGTCGGAGAGGCAGCTGGTGTGGCGGCGGAACGCGCTGGCGAACCTCCCCTCGGGGGACGCCTCCCTCCTCGCCCACCTCCGCACCGAGGCCGCCAAGCGTCCGCGCCCCGCCGCCGAGACCCCGCCGCCCGGGCCCACCGCGCCCCGCAGAGCTGGCGGCGCCGGGGGAGGCGCCGGGGGAGAACGACGCGCTCACCGCCCAGCGCGCCCTCGCCCGCGCCTGCCTCCAGTCCGCCCCCCCGCCGGCGGCGGCCGCGCGCACCCGCTGAAAGCCGCGCAGGGGGGACGAGCAGGCGCTGGAGGGGATGCCGCCGCCCGACGTCACATTCCTCGTCGAGCGCGGCGGTGCGCCCGCCCGGCCCCCGCCCCGCCCCGTTCCGCCTGAGGCGCGCGCATGGGCAGGGCGGAGCGCGAGCATCCCGGCGCACGCGCTCTTCCTGCAGCTCCACAGCGAGCACTTCCGCCGCATGCTCGGCGCCGGCATGCGCGAGGCCCGAACCCGCGTCATCGAGGCGAGCGCCCCGGCCCGCCCTGGCCCCCTCGTCGAGCCCGTCGAGCCCCCCCCAGGTGACGGAGTACAGCGCGGGGACGGTGTGGGCGCTGCTGGGGTACCTCTACACGGGCGAGCTGCGGGTGGAGGCCGGGGAGGAGGAGCCGGCGGCGGCGCTCGTCGAGCTGCTCCGCGCCGCCCACTTCTACGCCCTCCCGCGCCTCGTCCAGCGCGTCGAGGAGCGCCTTTGCCGCCCGGGCCTCCTCGCCGCCGCCTCGGCCCTCCGCGCCCTCGTCGCCGCCGACCAGATCGGCTGCGCGCGCCTGCGGGCGGCCGCGATGGGGGTGGTGCGCGCGGGCGCACGGGGCGGCGGTGGTGCGGACGGGGGAGTACCGCGAGCTCGCGGCCGCGGGGCACGCCGACCTCATCGTCGAGATCAGCGAGGCCCTCGCCCCCCGCTGACCCCGCCCCGGCCCCCGCCCCCGGGCCCGAGCACGGGGCCAGCCCGCCCAGCACCTCCTCGAGCTCCTCCACCCTTTTTTTTACTAAATAAATAATGTAACACGTACTTTTCCGCTTTACAAACGGCTGAGCTCGAGCCGGCCGGCCCGGCGGCGCTCGAGCGCCCCCTTCCCATCGATTTGAATTCCCGAGAAAATTCTACTTTCGCGAACCGTACTTGTAAATGCTTCATACTCGAGACATGAAGGACACACAAT
The DNA here is from genome assembly GCA_004431415.1 of Cyanophora paradoxa. Classification (NCBI taxonomy): domain Eukaryota; class Glaucocystophyceae; order Cyanophorales; family Cyanophoraceae; genus Cyanophora; species Cyanophora paradoxa. Next base: position 88,904 of record QPMI01000123.1, read on the forward strand.
TGCACTTCGACACACGTTTTAAAATCTCCGTATGTACGTATACATGCCTACTCCAAATTCGAATCATGATTAGCAACATTATTAATATTCCGAAGTTCATGATTCGAAATGACTAGGGATACTATATAGCTAATGATGAATCGATTTCAATGACTACTAATCGTGAATCGACGATCTACTAATTCTAAATTCATTTCCATAGATCTACTAGGCTAAAATGGGTTCGAAACGAATATTCGTTTCTCGCGATCGGAGTCGGGTCTAGAATCTGTCTATATCTAAAGATATCGATCCGGTCCGCACTCCGGCCAGCGACTCTCGCGCACGGTCGCGATGAATCCCGCGACTCTCGCGCACGGTCGCGATGAATCCCGGAAATCTAGCTATGTATACTACTACCGAAATTAAAATAGCAGTGCGTCGCGTTTGCAAGCGGCTGCTATAGCTAGCTACATGGTGCGTTTTCTAGAGCACATGCATATGCAACAAAATAAGGGACACGATGACCACGATGATGGATACAAAGTGCAAGCCCCGAGCAGCTCCGCTAGCGCTGTTAGCTCCAGATCCGCCGTTATTATTCGAGCTTGCTGCGTTGTACAGGCCAATCTTGAGCGATTTGTTTGAGATAGCGTTCTGCGCACGGGCACGATCACGATCAAGAAATTGATTGCGACTTGCCGTAATCCCAATTGCAATGCTCAACATATATTGAGTGATAACGCACGTTGAGTGCCGTGATAAAGGAGTCGGTAGTCGAGAACTGGCCTCCGCGACCAACCGAAAGCTCCAGGATCGTCTGAACGCTGCAAGACATTCTTTTGAGAGCCACTTGCGAGCGCTCAACTGAACTGACAGCGCTGCTGATGCCAGCGTAGGATAGCTGCTCCATCTGCAAGTTGCGATATTCGAAATAAATTACAATTACGATTAACATCGATATCGCAAAAACCAGATGCATCTAGATCTCGTTTTTAGTGCCCACCGCAAGTAAGGTGTTGTCCGACAGGAGAGCTGTGCATTGCGCAGCAGTTGTGTCTAGGCGGATGGTGTAGCTCTTGGGATCTTTCTGCACGTCTGTCGCCGCCGCAACCGGCGGGATGTACGTGAATGTGCCCGCAGGGTATGTAACCACGGTCTCGTTTGCAATGCCTGCTGCCTTGACTCCGTTGATCTAGTGTGTGTGCGGTTCAAAGTCAAAACAAAAGTTCGCGTGCAGTCTGTGATGACGAGCAAAGCTTTCAGCTGGCCATGTATAAGCATGGACGAACCGTGAGCCCAGCAGAGCTGCCCACTGCATTTTTCAGCGAGGCGAGCAGCGCCTTGCCTTGCACTCCGGTGTTGCCAGTAGTCGTGATTTGGTCACGAATAGTGACGGAGAAAGATCCGGTGGTCGCCAGCAGTCGACGGCTGGCCGGCCACAAATGAAACTCGAACGTCAGTCGAAAAGCCCGGTAAACGTTGTGATCATGATCAGCAGCTGCAGCGCGTACCGGGTGTCTTTGCATGCAGCATCGCCAACGCTCAGCATGCTGTCGTCATACTGGCTGTTTTCCGCACTCAAACTTTTAAGGATTTCCGCACGAATTCTGTTCGGATTGAAGGAATTTCTCCAGTCGTCGCACTGCGGTATCGATCGACAATCGGTAAGCAGATCTAGAAGCGGACAATCGACAAGATTAGGACGAGCCTTGGCACGATTGTCGAAATTCGACGAAATCGCTGTCTTGTACTCCTTGACTTCTTGCTTAACAACGACTGGTGTCTTAGGCCCCGAAACAGCGTCGCTCATTGCCGTGTCGGTGGTCGCTGTGGTGTTCGCATTGGAAACAGCAGGCGTAGGTGCTGGCTCGACGGGCGTCGTAGGCGGCGACGACGGGGTTGGCGGTGTGGTTGGGAGCGGGGTAGGCGTGGGCGGAGGCGCTGCCGTTCTGATAGTGATGCTGGCCGAAGCGTCGGAAGCAGTGCTCGACACAGTTTGCGAAGCAGTACACGTATACGTCATGTTCGCAACGAGAGTGATCTGATTCGAAATTCGAGATTAGACTGATTATACTTTCGGGAAAACAACGCAAATGCATTATATATGATTATCTATTTGTGCGCATGCATACCGTAACGGTTGCGTATCCGGTCGCATTCCGCGGGCCTGAGCCAGTCGCAGCGCCAGCTATAGCAGAGCCAGAACTCGGAATTCGAAGACAAGTGACAGTTCCCGCAGTTGCCATCGAATACAAGCTCACAGCGAACACGCCAGGAATCCCGTCGGCTGTGTACGGGAGCACGGAGCCGGAAGCCGGGGACGTAATAGCAGGGATCGGAATTTGCGTAATGATGGTCACGGATGCGCTCGATGGAGAGACCCGTCCATCCGCTTGCGTCTGTGTTGCAGTACAAACCACTTCGGTCGTGCTAAACGGGAGAGCAACCTGCGCAAGATGGCCCGTGGTTCGTGTCAAGTGGTGGGCGTTACGTACACGCTTTGATTAGAGCGCACGCGCGTATACGTATACGTACGCACCAGTGCACTTCCTGAACTGCCCGACAACGTGAAGCCCGTCGACGTTACGGCTGAGCCGCCTGATGGCGTGCATGTGATTGCGGCCGAGGAGCTGCTGGACTCCATCGCGAGAACGAACTTCACTTGCCCGTTTGCATCTCGAGCAGCGAATCCGGTCAAAGGAGCCGAAATGATAGGCGCTGGAACGCTCGTCGTTAGAGTTGCACTCGAGCCCGCTGCAGACGCAACTCCATTGATTGTCTGTGAAGCGACGCAGCTGTACTGCTTGTTTAAAGCCAGATTAAGCTGTTGGCGTTGGAGCGATTTCAGACATAGCGAAAATATTAATTATTTAGACATAGCATAGACGACTGTTGGCATTTGATTTATTACACAATAATACCGTAGTACATATTACTTGCAATTGAATTACCCGGATTGTCGCTATCGTACCCCCGTTCGCGGTGGCTTTGATAGAATTTACGCCATCGTAGTCAGTGTTGTTGTTCGAAACGACTGTGCTCGTGCCAACCTCGGTGCAGTTGACCACAGCTCGAGTTGACTCCGCGTGGACAGCAACGGACACGTTACCCTTTTGATTCTCGAGGAGTATGAATCCCGATGCCGATGTCACAATGGATGGTGGGGGTGGAACTGTCGTAACATCGACTGCATCCGATTTCGGCGATGCAACGCCGACAACAGTCTGAGTCGCTTCACATTTGTATGGCTTGTTCGTGGGAAGCGAAATCTGTCCATGGGACATATATATACATGAGTTTTCGTCATGAACGCGATATAATTGTAATATTCATCATATGTATATGCGCATGCATATGTGTGTATATATATGTTATATGCGCATGCACCAGAACAGTCGCCGTTGATATGCCATTGGCCGCCGTGGTTTTGAGTGATGTGGTCCCATCGTAGTCGTTGTCTGCACTTGAAATTGGGCTGGCGCCGGTTTCGGTCGTCGTACACATAACTACTGCCCTTGTTGATGCCACGTGCACAAGAATATTAAGACTTGCATTCGTTGGAGGGCTGCCCGACAACGCCAAGAAGCCAGTCGTTGTTATAACGGGTTTCGGCGGGATCGTATTCACGTAGTTCGGGGAGCTTGCTGCAGATACTGCACTTTGTACGGTCTGGTTCGCAGTGCATAAAAATGATTTGTTAACGGGCAGTGCAATCTGCGCAGTCGCAGTATTCGAATGCGTGCGTCAAGAGCAGAAAGACCAGTATATATATATGCCATGATGAACAGCCTGTCAGACCTGAATCTCTATGACATTGATGGCTGACTTCACAAAGTAATTGCTGTAGTACACGTTGAGCGTGTTTGCCTCTGTGCATGTGAGCGTAGCTTTTGTTGAATTCGGATGAACGTCGATAGAAATAGTTGTGTTCGGAGGCGAGCCTGCGAGGAGGACGAATCCCGAGGTGCTGACTGAAGGGGGATCCGGTATAGTGGTAATCACAACAGGCAGTGACTCTTGAGAGCTGACGGTTTTCACCGTTTGCCTCGCAGTACAGGTATATTTTTTGTTTGTGCCAAGGGCAAGCTGCGCAACCAGTAAAAAATTATTTAGATTATCTGGATCGGAGCTCGCGGGTGCACACTTTGATAATCGCAAGACTGCCAGACTTGACTGCTGTCGTTGAATCGTAATCAGCATTAGTGCTTCCGACGGTCTGATTAGTGGCTACGTCCGTGCAATTCACAACCGCTCGTGTTGAAGAAGCATTGACTTGGAGTCGAATTGAAGCGAAGTTGCTTTCGAGAAGGACGAATCCAGAGAACAAGAAAGCGGGTGGCAATGGCGCTGGAATTGCGCTAACGTTGAGGAAAACACTCAGGCTAGGGTCCGAAACCACGCCGCCAACTAGTTGGTATGCATAGCATTCGTATTTCGTGTTGGGAAGGAAAGGAATCTGCGCAGACGTATGCGTATACATACTAATAAGCTTAAGTATATACATTTGAACATTTTGACTCACCGCAACAGAGATGAAATTGCTGGTGAAACTCGATCGGACATTTGTGTTGTAGATGTGAGAGTTTGGAATGTACGTATACCCTGCTCCGTATGGATATGTACCAGTACAGCTGACTAGAGCAACTTCGGCGAGCGGGTGGACAGTGACTGTAACATGACCCCGCAGTGGGCTTCCAGTCAGCTCAATGTCTCCGCGCCCTTCGACAACGATCGACGCCGGAGAAAAAGTCGTTATCGTAACGACACGAGATGAAGCCGACATGGCCGAGCACGGCACGGAAGTGCAGCCATTGCGAGTTCCATAGTACATGGTCGCGCTGCAATTGTAGGTGATGTCCGGAAGGAGCGCGAGCTGCGCTTGCACGTGCGTGGTCAAACATAAAGATAGCTATATATATATATAGCTATAGCTCTTGCTCTATATAGCATGCGCAAGCAGCTCATGACCAGCAGCTTATAAGCGTACATGTACATACCTTCACGAAACCTGAGGTGGCTCCGTTGAGGTTGGACCCGCTGTCAATTCCCGAGCTTACGCCATCGTAGTTGGCTTGAGAACTCTCAGCTGCAAGGCTTTGATCGTAGCTGCCGTTCTCCATCATCACCCCACATCTGACAATCGTTCTGTTTGACCAGGCGTCCACTTGCAAATTGATTCTCGCTGATCCGGCCGTCGAAAGGGGAACATATCCAGAGCTCGCGATCGTAATGTTCGGAGTCGACATCACTTGACCATATCGCTCTCCATCCGCACACGTGCAATCAACTGATCATGCACATGCATTTGCGCGTATGCATTAGCACCGATGTCATGATGCATGCGCATATATATGTGTAAGCATGAACTTAAAGCACATGCATATGCATGCACCTCCTTCAGCTGCCGAAGTAACGCTTAAGGCCACAGAACAAACGAAACACATGTACAGAATGCATCTGGCGCTTGCGCATGCTGTTAACACCGACCGCGCTTGCAAGCTGCAGCTGCGGTTATCGCTACAGCTGAGCATACGCATACGTATACGTGTACGATCGCGAATGATCATGCTCTCCGAATACCGCATGGCTGCTATGTCCAAGCTTAAGGTTAAGCGCTAGCTCGGCTCACTGTGAGTCAGCCTTGACTCTTCTAACCTATATATAGCTAGCTATACTAATGATACCGTAGTACTACTGTATATGATAGATCCGATATATATATATATCGATGATCCCGGAGTCCGATGATCCCGATCCGGATCGATATCCCGGCCGCGGCTCCCGCCGCCTCCGGGCCGGGCGCCGGCTCGCGATCAAGTCACTGACTCATTGAGTCATGAATCATGATTGCGCACGCGGACCTCAGCCTCCTCAGGGCCCAGCGCTAGCTATAGCCCCGCGCTAGCGCTATTCGGCCCAAAATGTATAATTCGGCATACTATAAAAGCAGCACCAAATTAATGCGTTTGGGGGGTTTACTTACAGCATTAATTTCTTTAATTTAACTTCTTGCGTTTTGTATGATCGACAGTAGATCGAAAACGCATTCAATTGGGGGCGCATTTATTTTGAAGAACTCGAGTCGAATTCGAAGTTCCGAATTCGAAGTTCATGATCAACGGTCAACGTCGGTCATGAATGACTCAAACTTGCAATTGTGATCACGAAAAATGACGCGCGTACGCCGTACGTCACACGGCGTATACTATGCGCAGGGAAGATCTAGCGATCCGATTGAATAGAGAATCTCTATGCGAGCATGCCCGCAGCGCTACGGGAGGCGGGCACGCACTGCAGGCGTCGGCGTTGGCTGGTGCGACGAACTTGAAGCAGCTCCTGCGCAAGCGATCGCCGGTCAGATACGCGCGCCTACTCGCGTGACGTACGTTCGCGTGTACGAACGCGCGAATCGACCATATGCATATAGATATGAATGTAACTATATTTAGCTCGATGTATCAATGATTGTTACTCAACCAAATTTAGCATCGCGATTACAATTGGTCGATTTCGCGATCGAGATCTTGTCAGGATCTCGGCCGCGGGTTTTCAAATTTTAAAGAGTCTGTGACAAAGACTTTTCATGATCACGTTTCCCAAAAGATCTTGTGACATACTAGTATCATGATCGCGATCGATATCATTATCGGTCTACGGACTAGACTACGGTGTGCTATATATGATATATATATACTGTAAACGTAGAAATTTTCATCGAGACTTATTTTCGACAAAACCCAAAACTTGTTAAGAAAATATGGTTCGACAGCATCAATTGCAAATTTTCGTCAGCCCCAAAATTGCAATTGCATAGACGGGTCAGCCGTTAGTACCCCTCGCCATACAAAATTTCCCGAGTCCGTTCAAGAGCATCAATTATATTCGTCAAAGTGCAGGTCTGACGAAGATCTAGATCTAGATTCCTCCGTCACGGCGTCGTCGAAATAAATTAAAGACGCTGTCCAAGATTCCTACGTTTACAGTACCGTATATATATATACGTAGTACTATTATTAGGCCTGCGGCTTGCAGGCAAGCCCTTGAGCCAAGCCCTTCAGCCGGGCTGGGGGGTCAAGCCCTTTCCCGGCTTTTGGCCGGCTCAAGCCGGCTCAAGCCCTGGAGCCGGAGGGGGGGGGGGGGGGGCGTCGGAGGGGGTGCCGGACGCAGCTGCGCGCCTGCAGCGCATTCGAATCGAAGCTCAGCGGCTGCAGCTGATATCGATTAGACTCTGAGAAGCTTAAGCTATAAGCCTGCGACGGCAACGTTGATTAACCCCCATATACGTATACCGTACGAATACCGGTATGGTGCCGGGGCGCCGTACCCCCTCGCACGCGTACGCGCGCGCCGCGCGCGGCCGCGCGCGCGCGGCCGCCGGGCCGGGGCCGGGCGCCCGTCCGGATCCGCGGCGCGCGCTGCACATGTACATGTACAGCCGCGGCCCGGCGGCCCGGCGCCGGCCAGCCGCGTTCTCATTTCATGTACAATTGCGCAAAAGATGATAAGAGTAAAAAAAAATTTGCTCCCCTCTCGGGGTTATCGGACCGGGCCACGACGGGCATGATGACCCTTAACCGCAGCCTGCTCCCTCTGCGCGTTACTATGACGCACTGGACGGCCCACACCTCGAAGGTGAGTGCCGCTATGGGGTCCGACGGTCCGCCCGGATTCGAGGCATTTCGGAGCCCTTCAAGGCTTAGAAGTCGGTTTCCGGGATTTGAACCTTATTCAGGTTCAGCCGCCCCTCACGGTCGGAAAAGATGATAAGAGTATATGTACATGCGTTTCTTTGTGAATTCGAAGCTAAATATATATAAGCATTTCGCTGCGGTGCGAAGGGCCTTCGAAACGGTACCCCCCCCTCAGGCTTGCCGCAAGCCCGGCCAAGGGCTTGACCCCGCCGGGAGCTCAAGCCCTTGGGCCGGCCGCTCGACCGGCTTGGCTGACGTAACGGCACGAGGCCTACTGTAGAACACTTAAGTAATGCGAGGCCTACTGTAGAACACTTAAGTAATGGCAGCAAAACGCATTAATTCGGCGGCGCATTATTAGCCATACTAGGGGTCCGGGTCCAAAAACGCATTAATATCGGGCGCATTAATTAACTGTTCTACCGTAGTACGGTAGGCCTAGGATCTTCTTAACTTAAACTCAAGTTAATTCGAATTCTGATCCAGGCCGTGACGTGCCGCACAGTCTAGATCTGCACTGACTCAGTGACGTGATACTGACGTCGACTCCAGTGATGGTATTCCGAATTTCTCCAAAAAACGACCATTTCGGAAACATTTCGGAAATATTTCGGAAATATTTCCGAAATATTTCCGAAATCAGGGGCCCCTCGCGAGGGCCCTTCTGCTAATGCCTGACGCTCCCTTTAACCTTCTGATGCTTTCCTTAATGAAAACTGTCCAGTTTGTGTCTTCTAGATCATCAGAACATGCGACATTCCAAAAGGGAAATTCACTACTCGTACCCCCTGTCAGCCATGTTGGCGGCTGAGTTCCGGATCTAGACATCTCAGATAGACTCCTATCGTGTTATATAAGCTTTTTATCACGTTTTCTATCATTCTAATGCGTTGTTTCGCCGTGTTTCGCGCAGAATGTGGCAAAACGAGGGTACCCCCCCTTAAATAGAAACAATTCCTAATTAGGGGGTCTCTCGGGACCTTTTCGGAAACAATTTCGAAATTGATTTCGAAATTGTTTATAGAAAAGTTTCTAGAAAAAATGCCATCACTGGTCGACTCTGCAGCCGGCTCCCCGGGCCCGGCCGCATCATCGACTCATGATCACAGTGTGCATGTGCTAGTCGCCAGGCTCGCCGAGTCGATCGCTCGATCAGGGTGGCCGGCCGCCGGCGGCAGTATACGTAGTAGCTATCATGCATAGATCTAGACTGTATAGTAACCTATTACTGTAGGAATGCATTTTTAGCCGATGTTTTAAATTGCCGTATATTGCCGAGACTCCGGATTCGGCAATTTTAAGCAACGGCAATTCTCAGGGGGTAGGGCTAAATGGCCGCTTTTGTATGGCGCCATAGAAGAAATCCAAAGTTTCGGCAATTTATCGTCACGGCAATTCCGGTTTTGGTCGAATTCGGCAATTTAACTACGCGGCAATTTAAGCATTCCTACAGTACTAGTAGGCTATTAACAGGCGCCGGCTAACTTGTAACAGCCTGCAGGACCAGGTAGCTACTGTAGTCTGTAGGGCAGTGTAGGCATAGTTAAATTGCCGTGGAGTGAAATTGCCGAATTCGGCCGAAACCGGAATTGCCGTGGCGATAAATTGCCGAATCCAGAGCTCTGCTCTAGGTCGGGCAAAGAAACTATCTACCCTCCAAGCAATTGCCGTGGTGCTAAATTGCCGAATTCGGCCTCACGGCAATATACGGCAATTATTTACCACGCTAAAAAACTACGCAAACGTGTACACTAGAGCCTGCCAGGCTGGAGGCTATAGCTAGCTGGCTGGCCGGCCAAGTCTTCGAGTCCTAGCTGGAGCCTGGAGGCTGGCCGCCAGCTGGCGCCGGCCGGCCTGGAGGCTGGCCAGCTGAGCGGAGGCCGCCGGAGGGTATACGTACAATTTGGAAGGCACTCCCGGAGTCCTTGCAATTCGACGTCCATGTCGACGTCGCGCGTTGTTCATATCACGGTCGTCTCCGACGCGATCTGCCCCGTACGCGATACGGCCGCTCAATCTTCCGAGCGCGCTTTTGCAATTGCCTAACGCGCTTGCCCCGCGCGCAGTGGTGCTACGTCGGGAAGCGCAACCTCGACACGGCCCTGAAGAAGCTGAAGAGCGACGGCTACGAGTTCCAAAGTGAGAACCGTCCTTACAGGCCGTCGGGCGCGGTGGGTATTGTGACGTCAATGACGTCGTCGGCGCGCGGCGCGCGCGCAGTTCGGTGGCGGCCATTCCAGCTCAACCCGACGACCCCGAAGGAGGGATATGACAAGGTACTTCGCCCGACGTCCCGCGCGGCCCACGCGCAGTCCAAGCTAGCTCCAGCTCGCGGGCCGGGGCCCCTCGGCGCGGAGTTCGACGCTGCCGGCGCGCAGATGGAGTACCTGCGGAAGAAGTACGGGCGGATCGACCACATGGTCGAGCGGCTCCGCCTCGTCGGCGAGGGCATCGGCATCCGCTTCCGAGACGGGTCCGCCCGCCTAGCCTCGCACGGGGCCGCACCGCGGCCGGGCCCACCGCGCCGCCCACTCCGCGCCGCCCGCGCGCTCGCAGGGGCCGGGTGGTGAACACGACGGACGCGCACCGCTGCGTGGAGCTCGCCGAGAAGTACGGCAAGCAGCACGAGGCGCGCCCGGCCCGCTCTCCTCTTGGGCGTCACGGGGCGGGGCTGAGGGGGCGGGCGGGGCGGGCAGCTGATGGAGGCGCTCTTCCGGCGCTACTTCGAGGAGGGGGATGACGTGAGCGCCCGCGACGTCCTCCTCGCCGCCGCCCGCGAGGCCGCCCTCCCCGAGGACGAGGCACGCCCCCCGGCGCCCCTCGCGCCTTCGAGGCCCTGAGCGGCGGTGCGGGGGCGGGGGCAGGTGGCGCGCATGCTGGACTCGGGGGAGTACAGGGAGAAGGTGGCCGACGAGGACCGCCACTGGAAGCACGAGGCACGCGCCCCAGCCGGTCAGCTCCGAGTTCCGAGTCTGAGGGGGGGCGCAGGTGGGGATCGGGGGCGTCCCCTTCTTCCTCATCGGCGGCGAGGGCGGGTGCGCATGCGCGCGCCCCACGCAACCCGGCACTTCAGAGCGTGATCGGGCGGGCGGGGAGGGCGCAGGGTGGAGCTCTCGGGGGGCCAGCCCGTGGAGGCCTTCCTCGCCGCCGTCCGCCGCGTCGCCGCCGGCGCGTAGGGCGCCCCGCAGGCAGGAGCTATCGGTGGATCTAGAGAAATGCGTGTTATGGCTTTAGCTATAGTTAAGTATGAAGGATACGTATGGATTATTCGATGATTCGTAAAGCATCAAAGACGCGTCCAGTAATTCCAATTTCCAAGCGCTTGGGGCGTGCTGCGTGCGTGCAGTTTCGCAGCAGCACACGCAGTCCGGCGCCCACGTCTCAATGAATCAAGAAAGCGAAATTCTGTGTATCACAACAAGCGAAATGAGATGCGAGTTCAAGCACCAGAAAAAGACCACGAAAGGAAAAAAGGGCAGGCCTAGCTAGCTACAGAGACAGATGAAGAGAGAGAGGCATCGAAAGGCCAACGGGGACACTGCTGCCGCACTAGCCGACGGGCCCGGCGCGGGGCAGGGGCCAGAAGCGGCCGACGACGCGGCCGATGAGCTTGTGGCGGGGGACGAAGCCCCACACGTGCGAGTCCACCTGCCGGGGGGTCACGTTCGAATCCTCAAAGCTGGAGATCGGGTCAGAGCCGGGGCGGACCGAGTCGTTGCGGTTGTCGCCGAGGACGAGGTACGCGTTCGCCGGCACCCGCACCGGGGGGAGCTCGTACCTGCGCCGGCCTCAGCGCCGCCGCCCCGGCCCTGGCCTGCGCCCCCTCGCACCGGACGGCCTCCTGGAGGTAGGGCTCGTCGAGGGGCTCGCCGGCGACGAGGACGCGGCCCTCGACGACGGCGACCTCCTCGCCGGGGAGGCCCACGACGCGCTTCACGAACGCCGTGTCCGCCGGGTACCGCCCCAGCAGCTGCTCCGGCGCCCGGAACACCACGATGTCCCCCCGCTGCCCCGCCCCGCCTCGGCCGGGGGGGGGGGGGGGGGGGGAGGGAGGGGCGGGGCGGGGCGCACGCGGGGCCGGCGGGCGCGGCCGGTGACCTTCTCCACCGCGATCCGGTCGTTCAGCTGCGGGGCGGGGGTAAGGCGGGGCGCAGGGGGTAAGGCGGGGCCAACGGGGGGGTGCGGGCCAGGAGGGTGGGCTCCATGGAGCTCGAGGGGATCCAGAAGGTCTCCAGCACGAAGGCCCGCAGCGCGAAGAAGGCCGCCGCCCCCGCCCCCGCCGCCCCCACCTGCTCCCGCACCTGCCAGGGCACCCGGCCCCACGCCCCCCCCACCGCCCGCCGCGGCTGCCCCGCCCGTGAGCCGGCGAGGGCGCGGGGGCGCGGATCGCACGGACCGCGCCGGCGGCGTGCCAGAAGCGGAGGGCGCGCTCGCCCACCGGCGCGAGCGGGGCCAGAACCTGCCCCGCCGCCCTCTCAGCGCGGCCCTCCGCGAAGGGCGGGGCGCAGGGGCGACCGACCTCGCGGGCCTTGGCGGCGGCGATGGCGAGCATCTCCTCGGGGGTGGGCTCGTGGTGGGGCTTGGGCGCCAGGTCGGGGTTGAGGGAGACGCGCAGGGCCCGCACGCCCTCGACCACCGCGTCCAGCCGGTCCTCCGCCGCGCACACCTCCCCCCGCGTCAGCTTCCCCCACCCCCGCCTCCGCTCCTCCGCCCCCGCGCTCGAGGCGCCCCCGCCGCCCCCGCCCTCCCCTGCGCCGCCGTCACCGCCGCTGCTGCTGCCGCCGCCGCCCTCGCTGCCGCTGCCGCTACCGCTCCCGCTCCCGCTTCCGCCGCTGCCGCTACCGCTGCTGCTGCCGTTGCCGCTGCCGTCGCCTGATCCCGAGCCGTGGCTCGAGCGATCGCCGCCGCCGGCCGCCGCCTCCTCGGGCTCGGCTTCCTCCTCCTTCTCGACGGGGGAGGGGGCGCCAGCACCGATGGCGGCGCCGAGGACGGAGCCGCCCATGGCGGCGGGGACGGAAGGAGGGAGGGGCGGGGGCGACGGGGACGGCGGGGGCGAGAGGGGCGCCATGGCGAGGCAGGCGGAGGGGGAGGAGAAGGCGGGGGCGGGGGCGGCGGGGCGGGGGCGGCGGAAGTCGATCTCGAGGACGCGGCCGCCGGGGCCGCGGTAGCGGGCGGGGTAGCGCCCCTCGACGGAGAGGGCGAAGCGGCGCTCGGCCTCCGCCGCGAAGGGGCTCCCCGTCTCGCTGAACTCGCGCTGCGGCGGCTGCGGCTCGGCGGGCGCCACGAGGTTCCGCGCCCAGTGCGTCGAGGGGTCCACCTCCAGCGTCCGCTGCGAGGCAGCCGTCAGGAGGGGCGGGGGGAAGGGAACCAGGCGAGGCGCGCACGCCGGGGGCGTCGGGCCGGAACTCCTCGAAGGCGGGGAGGCCGCCCGGCGCCTCCTCGCCGGGGGCCGCGCCCGCCGCGCTGGCCTCCAGCCCCGCGGGCGGCTGCTCGGGCTCCCCCCAGCTCCACAGGCCCCCGGCCTCTTCCTCCTCCTCATCCCCCTCTTCGAGGTCGAGCATGGAGGCGGTGGGGGCGAAGACGAAGGCGCCGCGGGCGCGCCCCGCGGCGCGCTCGGCGGCGGCGCGCTCGGCCTCTGAGTCCTGGGCGGGGGCGAGGGCCTCGTGGGTGAAGTCGGGCCACGCGTCCCGCACGGCCGCCTCGAAGGCCCCCGCCGGCAGCGCGAAGCTCCCGAAGAACGCCTCGTGCACCCCCCGCAGCCGCTCCGACGGCACGAAGGGGCCCAGCGGGGCCGCCCCCACCGCCCGGAAGTAGGCGAGGTACGCCTCCCACCACTCCTCCGCCCCCGCCTCCTCGGCCTCGGCCTCGGCGAGGAAGGCGAGGGCCTGGTCGGAGAGGGCGAGGCTGGGGACGGGGAGGCCCTCGTAGGGCGTGCCCCGCAGCGCCGCCCGCGCCGCCGCGCTCTGCTCCCGCATCCGCCGCAGCTGCTCCCCGCTGATCCCGCCCCCCGCCAGCTCGCCGGCCGGCACGCCCCCGGCCTCCTCGCCCTCCTCCTCGGGCTCCTCGGGGGCGGCGAGGGGGTCGAGGGCGTCGAGGTCGAGGCCGCGCAGGCCGACCTCGCCCACGCCGGCCCCGCCCCGCAGCGCCGCCTGGAGGAACGAGGCTGGGGTGAGCTCCACCCGCAGCGCCTCCTCCCCGCCCTCCCCCACCACCGCCACCCCCTCCACCTCCTCCTCGTCGTACCACCGGGGGCCGGAGGCCGCGCCGGCGCCGGCGCGAGGGGCCTCGTCCTGGGGCAGGAGCCAGCCGCCGGTGGCCTCGAGGCCGGCCAGCGTGAAGCTGCCCTCCGACGCCTCCTCCTGCCAGCTCCCCGTCGCCTCGACGACTCCGAAGCGCTCGAAGGTGTTGATCGGGTCCGCCGCGATCGCCTGCGTCCAGAGCAGCCATCAGCCAAGCCAAGATGAGCGAGCGGAGCGGAGCGGGGAGGGCGGGCGCGCCTCGGCCCACTCGAGGGCCTCGTCGTCGTCGGGCTCGCACATGCCGCGCCGCGCGAACTGCTCCAGCACGAAGCGGGGGGAGACGCCGCCGCGCAGGGCCGCCTCCGTGGCCACCTCGTCCAGCGCCAGCTGCACCGCCACGTGCTGCAGGACCTGCCCCGCCCCGCTCGGCGTCTTCCAAGGGCGGCGCGGGACGGCAAGGGCCCCACCTCGCCGAGGACGGTGGAGGCGGCGGCGATGGCCGACCCCGCCGCCGCGTCCGACAGCTCCTCCCGCTCCTGCGCGCCCCGCCGGTCGGCGGAGGAGGGGCGGGGCGGGGCGGGGGGGCGCACGGCGGGGAGGGCGGCGGGGAAGTGGCAGCGGCGGAGGAGGGCGAGGACCTCGCGGGCGGGGAGGGGCCTCGCGCCGGGCTCGCGGGCGAGGGCCTCGAGGGCGGCGAGGGCGGCGGCGAGGGCGGGGCCGTACTGCGCGTCCGCCAGGAACGCGTCGACGAGCCGCTGCAGGTCCCCCGGGCTGTTCGACGCCGCCACCAGCTCCGCCCCCGCCCCCACCCGGCTCCGGCCCCCGCGGCCCCGGCGAGGGCGGCTGGGCGGGGCCGGGGCGGGCGGCAGCGGGGCGTGCGGGACGAACGAGTCGAGGGCCTCGCGGAGGCCGGCGTGCCGCGCCTCCTCCTCGGACCGCGCGAATGGCTCGAAGCGCCACGGCGTGCGCTCCGGCGCCTCCTCCTCGCCGACGAGCGGGGGCGGGCCGGCCGCCTCCACCCGCCAGCCCCGCTGCGGGTCGAACGCCTCCAGCGGCGCGGCCGCCGCGCGAGCCTCGTAGCCGGCAGCCTTGCCCAGCGCCTCCCAGTTCACGTCGGGGTCGCCGCCCTCCACGGCGGGGCCCGTGCGCTCGTCGAACTGGAGCGCCCGCGCCCGCAGGTCCCGCTCCAGCTCCAGGATGGGCGTCGCGTCCATCAGCCGCAACCGCTCCTTCGCCGCCTGCACGCCCCGCAGCACGTCCCGCTGCGGCACCGCCAGCCCGAAGCTCCGCTCCTCCGCGCTCCCATCGCGCGTCTGTGTCTCGCCTGCGGAGTGCGATCGGCCACCCGGCCAGCCGCGGGGCGAGCAGGGCGATCGCACCGGAGCATCGCGCGTCCACGCCGCCGCGGCCATGATGCGGCGTCGCCTTGCCCCTGGAGCTGTCACCGTTTTCCGGGCGCGACTGCTGGGACGCCAACGCCAACGCATCCTGCGCGAGCGGCGGGCAGCAGAATTCAGGTATCAGCGTCGACGACCGAATGGTGGAGGTCGGAGCGCGCAGAGACAGCCGGGCCGTACCGCGCGGCATAGGAGCGAGTTACGGCCCCGCAGGCGGCGGGTGATTGCGGACGCTTCTCTTGCGATCGCGCTGCTCGGTGCGCTCGCAGGCGGTGCCGGCAGGGGGCCGGGACCAACGAAGCCAGGTCCGGTCATTTTGCAACAGAAACGGGTACGGCGCCAAAAGGCGGAGAGTCGCGCCCTTGCTTTACAGCCCTCATCGCGGAGCGTGAACGGGCTCAACTGCACGCACTTAGATAGGGGAGATCATCCGGGCAGCCCGCGGCGCAGCCAATTTTGAATATGGACACGCGGTCTCCGCCCGCGGCTACGCGGAGCCCGCTGGCGGACATCCTGACCGCGTCCCGAATCGTGGACATCACGGGCAACTCTCCCGCGCCGGCCTCCACAGCAAACAACTCGCTCAGCTCGCCGTATGGTGGGACGCTGGCAAACATCTCGCCGCTCGCCGGCATCTCGCCGCTGCGCGGGGCCCTCTCGGGCGGCGACAACCTCCGCTCGCTCATTCAACAGAAAGGTGCGGTCGCCACCGCTCGCGCGGGCCTCCCGCCGCCGTGCCGCGCTCACCCGCGGCGAGCAGAGAAGGAGCTGTCGGAGATCACCGAGTATCGCGCGCGGACATTGGAGCAGGCGCTGAAGGACAAGGATAAAGAGCTCGCTGAGCTTAAGCTGCGCTACAACAAGCTGAAGGAGGACTTCCAGTGCGGCCGGCCCTGCCGCTCCCGCGCGGGGCTCTCACCCGGGCGGCAGGTACAATCTCAAGCTTCTGGAGGGCCGCGATGCCGACCTTGACAAGCTGGAGGCCGCTGTAGAGACCCTCAAGACCGTCATCCGCGACAGGCGCGCCGCCGCCGCCCGCGGCTGCGAGGGCGGGGCGCTGACGGGGGGCGGGGCAGGGACGTGGAGATCAGCGAGATCAAGGTGTCGATGGCGGACGCGCAGAGCAAGGCGCGGCAGGAGCAGGCGCGGCTGGCGGAGGTGGAGCGGTACCACCAGGAGAAGGCGGCGGAGCTGCGGGAGCAGCTCGACGGGGCGCGCTGGGGCCGGGAGGAGGAGCTGCGGCGGCAGCGGGAGGAGTTCGAGGGGCAGCGGCAGGCGCTGCAGCTGCAGGTGCGGGAGCGGGAGGAGGATCTGGACGCGCAGCGGCGCGACCTGGGCGCCGCCTTCGACGAGCTCCTCCGCCGCACCGAGGCCGACGCCCGCTCCCGCGAGGACGACCTCGCCACCAAGGCCCGCCCCTGCCTCCCGCCGCCGTATCGAGGACCGTGGCTGACGGGGGGCGGGACACAGCTCGCGGCGGCGCAGGGACGGGTGAAGGCGCTGCAGACGGAGCTGGAGGTGGCGCGGGTGCAGGAGCAGGCCGCCCGCTCCGAGAGCGACGAGCTCCGCGCCGCCCTCCGGTGCCCGCCGCCACCGGCTGAGCCGCCGCCCCGCCGCCTTGACTGACGCCGCCGCAGGGAGTCGGAGAAGCGGACGAAGGGGCGGGAGTGGGAGCTGGAGGACGCGACGCGGATGCGGGACCTGCGCATCGCGGAGCTCGAGGCCCAGCGCGAGCAGGCGCGCCCCCGGTCCCGCCGCCCTCCCCCACGCCCCCGGGTCTGACGCGCGCTGCAGCGGGAGCGGGCGGTGGAGAACCTGGTGGCCTCCTACGAGGCGCGCCTCGCCGAGGCCCAGCAGGCCGCCGCCCGCCTCGCCGACGTCCGCCCCGCCCCGTGCCCCGCGGCGGCCCGCCCTGAGGCGCGCGCAGGCGGCGGAGCGGGACCGGCGGGAGCAGGACGAGAACGTGGCGCTGGTGCGGGCGGAGGCGGAGGCGGTGGGGCGGCAGGAGCGGGCGGCGGTGGAGGCGCGGCTGGACGCGGCGACGCTGCAGCTGCAGGCGACGGAGCGCGAGCTCGAGGAGACCCGCGCCCGCCTGCGCGACGCCCGCCGCGAGGTCCGCCCGCCCGCGCCCTCTCACCTGCGCCCCGGCGGATGCGAGGTGGTGCGGGGCAGGTGGAGGAGCGGGGCGTGGCGGCGGAGCGGGCGGCCCGGGAGCGCTCGCACACGTCCGTCGAGGCGGAGCGGGAGGCGGCGGAGCTGCGCGCCGAGCTCGCCCTGCGCGCCGACGAGCTCGAGGCGATGCGCGGCCGCTTCGAGGCCGCCCGGCGGGCCGCCGAGGAGCGCGCCGCCGACCTCGAGCGGGCCCGCGAGGAGGCCTCGGAGGCCCTCGAGCGCGAGCGCACCCTCAAGCTCGAGCTCGCTCGCAGTGCGCTCCGACAACGCCGCCCCCTTTCCCCCCGCCCGGCCTCACGCGCCGCATCGCGCAGGGGGGCGGGAGCGGGAGGCGGAGGTGGAGGAGCGGCAGGCGTGGGCGGCGTCGGACGGCAAGCACGAGGCGGTGCTGCGGCGCCTCCAGGCGGAGCGCGCGCAGTCCCAGCGCCAGCTCCGCGTGCGCCCCGCCCCGGCCCGGGAGCCTCTTTCGTCCCGCTGAGGGGCCGCCCCGCAGGAGAAGGAGGAGCGCGTGGCGCAGCTGGAGCGCGAGGTGGCCGCGCTGAAGGCCAGGCGGCCCCAGCAGTCGCCCCCGCAGGCCCGCCCCGGCACCGCCGACGGCCGCCCCTCCACCGCCGGCGGTCCGCCCCGTGCTTCAGCCCGAAGCCCCGCCGCGCTGACGCTAGGGCAGAGAGCGAGCCGTTCTCGCCCGGGGCCTTCGAGTTCCCCAGCTCGCCGCCCCCGACGCCCCTGCCGGGCCCCGCGCCCCCGGCGCGCCGGCCCGAGGGCGGGCTGGAGGCGGTGCGGGAGGAGGGCGGGGAGGAGGCGGGGCGGCTGCGGGGGCGGGTGGCGGAGCTGGAGGAGCAGAACGCGCGGCTGGCGAAGGTGGTGGGGGAGATGCGGCGGGAGGTGGAGCGGCTGCGGGAGGCGGCGCCCGGGGAGGCGGGGGCGCTGCGGGCGGAGCTCGAGGGCGTCGAGCGCGAGGCGCGGGCCGTGCGGGAGCAGAACCGGGCGCTGCTGAGGCGCCTCGCCGCGGCGGGGGCGGGGGAGGGGCCCGACGAGGCGCTGGAGCTCCGGCAGCAGGCGCACGAGCTCGCGGAGGCGAACGGGCGGCTGCGGCAGGAGCTGCGGGAGGCGCGGGCGGAGGCGGCGGAGCAGCGTGCGAGCGCGCTGGGGTTCGAGGCAGCGCTGCAGGAGCGGGACGAGCGCGTGGCGCGCCTGGAGGAGGAGGTCGACGCCCTCCGCGCCGCCCGGCCCCGCGCCCACCCCGCCCCGGCCCCGGCCCCGGCGGTGCCGGCGGGGGCGGGCGGGGAGGTGCGGGAGCTTGCGGGGCAGGTGGCCGCCCTCAAGGAGGAGCTCCGCGCCCTCGCCGCAGGGCGCGAGCGCCCCGCCACCGGCGCCGGAGAGAGGCGGCGGGCCTCCTCCTCGGGGGAGAAGGCGGCGTCCGGGGCGGAGAAGGAGAACGGGGAGCTGCGGCGGGCCCTGGAGCGGCAGGCGGCGGAGGCGCGCAAGCTCGCCGCCGAGCGGGAGAAGCTGATGGAGATCTCCAACATGCTCCGCGCGGACCTCACGCGGGCCCTCTCCGACTCGTTCCAGGCCCCCAAGGTGACGGCGGCGGTGCGGGAGACGGAGAAGGCGGTGGAGGAGCGGTACGAGCGGAAGCTCGCGCACGTCGAGTCCTCCATCCGCGCCCTCGCCGAGCAGAACGACCGCCTCAAGCGCAAGCTCACCCGCTATAACGTCCGCCCCCGCCCCCTTGCACCACCTCGCGCGCCCGACCTGGTCTGATGGGGCGGGCGGGGGCAGGAGATCGCGGCGAAGTACGAGGGGATGGAGAGCCCGCTGGAGCTCCTCAGCGGCCACCGCCGGCGCCGGCGCGGCGGCGACGCCGGCGAGGAGGGCGAGGCGAGCGGCGGGGAGGGGCGGCGGGCGAGCGCGGGCTCCTCGCGGGGCCGCAGCCGCAGCGCCGGCCACAAGCACGAGCACCACCACTGCCGGCGGCACAGCCACAGCCACAGCCACAGCCGGAGCAGGAGCCGCAGCCGCTCGGCCCACGGGCGCCGGCGCAGCGCGGACGAATCGCTGCTGGAGGAGCGGGGGCGGTGGGCCGAGCCCGCACCGGCCCCGGCGACGCGCGGGCGGGCCCTCTCCCCGGGGGTCGCCCCCGGGCGGGGCGGCGGCCCGTCGTCGGCGGCGCTGGGGGCGGCGCTGGGGCGGGCGGCGGAGCGGCTGTGGGCGTCGGCGGCGAGCAGCGAGCGGCCGGTCTTCTCGTCCATCGACGGCCCCGGGCGGGAGTCCATCACGGCGCGCGAGCTCGACGCCATCTCCCTCGACGGGGACGACCCCGCCCCGCCCCGCGCCGGCCTCTCCGCCTCCTCCGCCGCCCCGACCCTCGTCGGCACCGCCGCCCGCCGCCCCCGCGCCGCCGCCGCCGCCGCCCCGCGGCGCTCCCTGTCGGACGACGAGGGGGTGCGGGTGCGCCGCTCGTCGGCGACCGCGCCGGCCGCCGGCTGCTCGGCGCACGGCGGCGAGGCGGCGCGGCGGCAGGAGTCGGCCCGCCGCCGCCTCCGCGAGGCGCAGCAGTCCCTCGAGCTCGCCGGCCGCGCCTTCGGCCGCCCCGCCTCCGCCTCCGCGGCGGCGCGGGCGGCGGGGGCGGGGGCGGCGCAGCCGGCGCGGGCGAGCGAGCGGGCGACGGCGAGCCAGAAGAAGAGCCTGAAGCGCGTCAAGAAGAAGGCCGAGACGGACGCGCGCCGCCGCCTCCCCCGCAACTACAACGTCCGCGACGACTAGCCGCGTCCTCGTCGCCTCATGGTTCTGTTCGAAGTGCGGCCTGACCGAGGCAGTCTGTAGAGTTAGTGTCGACGTCTGCCGCAGTAAAATTGCCAGTCATGTGCCACGCTTACTGGGCCTACTGGGCTAGGTCCAACGTTCACCGGGGTTGAACGGGTGTGACGCTGCCTGCCACTGGCGCGGGCCCTGGCTGGCAGTGGCCCAGTGGGGCAGGCCCGGGGGCCCTGACACTCACACTGGGACAGTCCGACGGTCACGATCCAGCAAATCAACCTCAGGGCCTGGCAGCCTGGCAGCCCGGCAGAGTTCCAAGCCTTCATCTTGCCATGATGGCGCCGTGGCATCATGACTCACTGAGGTTTAAGGGTTTGATGCCGAATCCAAGGGTTCACGGTTTTGATGCAACTTGCAAGTTTAAGACTTAACTTAGTAAAGGCTTTCAAGGGTTTGATGCCGAATCCAATGATCGGAGATTTGAATTTTCGAAATCAAACGACGTCTCTGGGGCACACTGACCACAGAGGACTCCGGGAGAAATTCGGACAGGCCGAAGAGCGAATTTGGAGCTCGCAAGCAAAAGCTAGCTGAAACTCTGCAATTGGATATGGTTTGCGAAACGAACTAGAGCTCGATTCAAGATTCAAATTCGAAGCAGCATCATGAATGATCGAATACCGTGCGTACTGTATGCGAATTTGCAAGATGTAAATAGAAAGGGGGCGCTCGAGCGCCGCCGGGCTGGCCAGCTCGAGCTCCGCCGGTTTGTAAAGCGAAAAAGTACGTGTTACGTTATTTATCTAGTAAAGTAAAGGAGGAGGCCCGGGGGCGGGGCCGGGGCCGGGGTCAGCGGGGGGCGAGGGCCTCGCTGATCTCGACGATGAGGTCGGCGTGCCCCGCGGCGGCGAGCTCGCGGTACTCCCCCGTCCGCACCACCGCCGCCCCGTGCGCCCGCACCACCCCCATCGCCGCCGCGCGGAGGCGCGCGCAGCCGATCTGGTCGGCGGCGACGAGGGCGCGGAGGGCCGAGGCGGCGCCGAGGAGGCCCGGGCGGCAGAGGCGCTCCTCCACGCGCTGGACGAGGCGCGGGAGGGCGTAGAAGTGGGCGGCGCGGAGCAGCTCGACGAGCGCGGCCGCCGGTTCCTCCTCGCCGGCCTCCACCCGCAGCTCGCCCGTGTAGAGGTACCCCAGCAGCGCCCGCACCGTCCCCGCGCTGTACTCCGTCACCTGGGGGGAAGCTCGCGGGGGGCTCGCGGGGGCTCGAGGAGGGGGCCGGGGCGGGCCGGGGCGCTCGCCTCGATGACGCGGGTGCGGGCCTCGCGCATGCCGGCGCCGAGCATGCGGCGGAAGTGCTCGCTGTGGAGCTGCAGGAAGAGCGCGTGCGCCGGGATGCTCGCGCTCCGCCCTGCGCATGCGGGCCCCTCGCGCGGGGCGGGGCGGGGCCGGGCCGGGCGGGCGCACCGCCGCGCTCGACGAGGAAGGTGACGTCGGGCGGCGGCATCCCTCCAGCGCCTGCTCGTCCCTCCTGCCCGCCCCTCAGCGGCTGCGCGCGGCCGGCGCCGGCGGGGGGCGGACTGGAGGCAGGCGCGGGCGAGGGCGCGCTGGGCGGCGAGCGCGTCGTTCTCCGCCGGCGCCTCGCCCGGCGCCGCCAGCTCTGCGGGACGGGGTGGGCCCGGGCGGCCGGGTCTCGGGGGCGGGGCGCGGACGCTTGGCGGCCTCGGTGCGGAGGTGGGCGAGGAGGGAGGCGTCCCCCGAGGGGAGGTTCGCCAGCGCGTTCCGCCGCCACACCAGCTGCTTCTCCGACATCCGGTCCTGCAGGGCGCGTCAGGCGGGGCGGGGCAGGGCGCGGGGCGGGGGGCGGGGCGGGCCTGGACGTCGCCGGAGGTGACGACGAGGAAGTCGGTGAGGTGCGGGATCAGGCCGATCTCCACCGGCAGCGTCGTCAGCCCGTTGTGCTGCAGGTTCAGCCACGTCAGCTGCTCCAGCTTCCCGATCTGCGGGGCGTCAGGCGGGGCCCCGGACGGGGCGGGGCGGGCGGGGCAAGGGCGCCTCGCGGGGGACGGCGGAGAGGTGGTTGCACTCGGCCTGGCGGCCCAGCTCAGCGGGCGCGGCGCGAGGGGCGGCGCCCCGGCCTCACCCGCAGCACGCGGAGCTTCGTCAGGCGGCCGATCTCCGGCGGGAGCGACTGCAGCTGGTTGTACCCCACGTTCAGCTCCTCCAGGTTCACCAGCTTCGCCAGCTCCTCGCCTGCGGCACGTCACGCGGCGCGCGGGGGCGCAGCGGGCGGCGGGCGCGTGGCACCGGGGATGGCGGTGAGGCGGTTGGCGGAGAGGTCGAGCCTGCGGATGGCGGCGGGGCCGGCGCGCGCGATGGCGGCCGTCGGCCACTCCCGCAGGCCGCTGTTCCCCAGGTCCAGCAGCGCCTCCTCGTCCACGTATGCGCCCTGTGCGGCGCTCCGTGAGCGCCGCCGCGCGCCGGGCCCGGCGCTCGCACGCGGCCTTACCATCGCGGAGGGCGGCCGCATCGTCGTCCGACGCTGCGTTCAAGCACAAGACGCCTCAATGAACGTCGACTCTAGTTAGGAGCTCAAGATTCAAGACAGGGACCTGCGCGCAGTCGTTGCTGCGAGCGAGCACATCCGAAATTTCGGAAGTAAGGCGCGCGCGGGACATACCGGTGCCGGCGCCTCCGTTGAAGATGGAAGGCGCTTGCCGGAAAAGTTGCACTCGCAAACCGCTCGCCAGTGCTAGCTATAGAGCGAGATGCGCGAGATGCGCTGGGCTGGGACTTCGTCCTGACCTGGCGAAGGCAGCGGTCGGAGAACACAAGCGGTCACTGTAGAGCATCCCAAGCGCACCAGGCGGCATGCGAGCGGTCAGCCCGGTCCAAGGCTTGCAAGCTTCCTTTCGAACCGTCGACCCAGGCGCCCAATGCGAGTCAATCGCTACCGATTCCTGCGCTGTGCAAGCCTCACGGCGACGGTGCCGGCTGGCTGCGTCGGATCCTTCGGGCGCGAACCGCTATTTGTCGTACCCGCCCGTGCTTGGGGTACGGAGGTGCGTGAATAGAACGGTGCAGAGCGGAATTTGCAGGGTAACACTTGAAAAATCGTAAGTACTGCACAGCAAAGAACAACAAGGGGGCCCTAGGGCGCGAGAAAAAGCCTGGCAGAATTCGAACGCGGGTCGCAATGCTGCAAGCGCTAGCGCTAGCACTGCCACGCTGTCTAGATCTTGCACGGGGGCCCACAGCCGGCGCCGGCGCGCGCGCAGGGCTGATCGACGCGGCGGGCCTCAATGGGCGGGGGCGTGGGGGTGCGGGGCGGGGGCGGGGTGGCCGGTGTGCCAGACGACGCGGGTGTGGCCCTGCCGGAGGAGCAGGTTCGTCGTGTTGTAGTGCTTGTCCGCCAGCGCCTCCCTGCGCGCCCCCCCGGGCCCGCCTCAGCCGCGGAGCAGCGAAGGCGGGGCGGGGCGGGCGGGCTTGAAGCGGGGGAGGTTGGCGTGGGCGTAGGCGCGGCTCTCGCGGAGGAGGGCGAGGTGGTCGGGGTGGGTGTCGGGCCCCGCGGCGGCCTTGAGGTCGCCCGCCGCGTGGCCCTCGTCGGCGAGCAGCCGCCGCAGCTTCGCCACCTGCAGCAGCGAGCACAGCAGGTCCTCCGCCCGCGCACCCTGCCCCCCGCCCCGCCCCGCCCCGCCTCAGCCGCGCGCCGGCCGGCGGGTGGGGAGGCGGGGCGGGCCTTGTGGAGGGAGACGTAGAGGTGCGGGCGCCCCGAGACGCCGCGCTTCACCGTCAGCAGGTACCTGCGCCCCGCCCCGCTCGAGGCCGGGCCGGCGGGGGCCGGCGGGGGGCGCCTCGCACTTGTCGCCGCGGTAGAGGGCGGTGAGGGCGCGCATCTCGTCGGCGCCGGCGGCGACGGTGGAGAGGGGCACGCCCCAGTCGCACGGCGGGCCCCGCGCCGCCGTCGGCGTGAACGGAATGATCTTCTCCGCGTCGTTGATCTGCCCGCCGGCCGCCGCCCCCTCAGCGGCGCCGGGGCGGGGCGGGGCGGGGGCGGCCGTCCGACCTGGACGTGGCGGGGGACCTCGCCCGTCTCGATGAAGGCGTCGGCGGCGAGCGCGCCCCGCTGCCGGTTCAGCGTCGTGAACTTCACCGCCCGCAGGCACCGGTAGTTCGCGAACGAGTACACCGCCGT
The DNA here is from genome assembly GCA_004431415.1 of Cyanophora paradoxa. Taxonomy (NCBI): domain Eukaryota; class Glaucocystophyceae; order Cyanophorales; family Cyanophoraceae; genus Cyanophora; species Cyanophora paradoxa. Next base: position 113,337 of record QPMI01000123.1, read on the forward strand.
CAGTGCCAGGAACGCCGCCAGCCGCCCCTGCCCCGCCCCGCCCCCCGTGAGGCCGCCACCCCTCGCCGTCTGCGGGGCCCGCACCTTGATGCTGGGGGGGATCTGCCGCACGAGCCCGATGCCGAGGCACATGCCTGCGGGGGCGCGTGAGGGGGCGCCGGGCCGGGGGGCGCGGCAAGCCGAGGGGGGGCACCGAGGAGGTTGGAGACAACGTTCTGCGCGTCGCCCTTCGCCGTGATGTCGCCTGCACGTGCACCCCGCCGGGTCGCCCGGGGCGGAGCTGGGGCGGGGGGCCGGAGCCCGGGGGCCGCACCGAGGTTCTCGTGGAGGGCGAATGACTTGTTGACCGAGGCGCGCGAGGCGACCCCGATCGTGATCGCCACTGCCGCACCCCGGCGTGGGCGGGAGGGGTGCTCGGGGCCGGGGCCGGGGGAAGGGCGGACCGGCCTTGGAGGCGTTGGCGAGGGAGGCGATGAGGAGGAAGAAGCTGGGCGGCAGCGCCGGCGTCGCGATCTCCAGGCCTGCGCCCTGCGCCCCTCCCCGTTGCGGGGGCCCGGGCGGGGCGGGGCGAGGGCGGGGCGGGGGCGGACGAGGTCGTAGAGGATGTCGGAGGCGAGGCGGTAGCGCTTCGGGTCCTCGTCGAAGCGGGAGCCCATGCGGGCGAAGAGCAGCTTGCCGACGTTCCCCAGCCCGTCCTTCAGCACCCAGTTGATCGCCGCCGCCCCCGCCGCCTGCGAGCCCACCGAGCGGCCCAGCCCCACCGCCTGCCCCGCCCCGGTCACCCGCGCCGCCGGCGGTGGCGAGGGAGGGGAAGGGGTACGGGCGCGCCTGGAGGAGCGCCTGCGTCGAGAGGACGTTCACCATGCTCGAGAGGACCTGCGGCCGGGGAGAGTGGGCAGGGGGCGGAGAGGCGCCTGCTGTAGGGTACGCGCACGTTCTGCACGGCCCGCCACTTGCTGTAGTCGAGGTATGAGGGGGATACGCTCTCGGGAAACCTGCGGCGCGCAGTCGGCGGGCGGTGCCGGGGGCGGGGCGGGGCGGGGCGGTGTCGGGGACGGGGCGCGCCCTTCGGGCAAGAAGAAGTAGGCTATTATGTCGCGCAGCTTCAGCACGTGCGCCCCCTCGTCCTCCTGCGATACCGCGCGTCAGAGGACCGGAGGGGCAGCGCTCTGGCGCGGGCCCCGGCCTGGCCCCCGCCGGTGTGCGGGGCGCCCCCCGGGGGCCCCGGTCGCACCTCGCCCTCGTGGTGCGAGGCCATGCGCTCGATCACCTCGAGGCGCCCGCCCTCCCGCCAGTGGTACTCCCGCACCTGCCCCGCCCCGCGTCAGGCGCCGCCCTGAGGGGGCCCGGCGCCCCGCGCGCCTTGCGACCCCTGTACTCGACCGCGAAGGGCCGGTCCTCTGCCCGCGACTCCTTGGCGTGCTCCAGCGCCTCCGCCGCGGCTCCCATTCCGATCGCGCCGGCCGTGAGCGCCAGGGTGAGGGCGGCGGAGCGCCAGCCCCCGCGCTGATCCCCTTGTGCGCGCCGGCGGGATCGCGAGCTGGACGGCAGATCCGCATCCTCCGGTTCCTCGTCACCATCACCGTCGCCGCGCCCACCGTCCCCGCCGCGCCCGCTGCCGCCGCCCCGCCCGCCCCGCCCGCCGCTTCGCCCCTCTAAAGCGACCGCGAAACTGCGTGCTGCCCGCTGCAGGCTTCCGAAACTCCTCCTGAGCCCGGGTAATGCTGGCTCGAACGTACGCAATGCTCGCTGCGTGTGATCGGGCTGCTCTTCGTCAGCCGCGTGACTCGATCGCCCCGATGCTTCGCACGCGCAGCGCGGCGGGTGTGCCGCTGCTGCCGCTGAAACGCGCAGTGCGCACGGAGCGCCGGGGACCAGGATTAGGTACGACGACTGCATCTCGTCTGCACGGGGGGTACGCGGGCGGAGCGATGGCGTCTCCGAGCTCGTCCGACCCGATGCGCGCCGCCTTCATCGGGCTGGGGAAGATGGGCGCCCCGATGGCGGCGAACCTGGCTCAGAGCGGCCTGGTCCAGCTGAGCGTTTGGAACAGGAGCGCGGACAAGTGCGCCAAGATTCCCAACGCAAGCGTCGCGGCATCGCCGGCTGAGGTTAGATTGCTTGCAGAACTCGCGTACGCGCGCGCTGCAGCTTGCCGAGTCACAGGCTATCCCCGCAGGCGGCCAGCGATCGGAGCATCATTTTCACTTGCGTCGCGGACGACAAGGCGCTCGAAGGTGCGGTAAAGCGGCGTGCGCTCGGGCAAACCTCGCTTGACAGGCGCGGTCGCGGGCGCGCGCGGCGTCGAGCGCAGAGGTGGCGTGGTCCGAGCGGGGCTTTCTGTCGAGCGTGCAGCGGGGCGCGCTCGTCGTCGAGATGAGCTTCGTCAGCGTGGACGTCATCAACCGTCTCCAGGCCCGCGCCCGTCCGGCCCAGGCCTAGGTCGCGCGCGCGCGCGATCGATGCCTTTCAGCGCTGACGCGTACGCCGGTGGCGCAGGCGGCCCTGGCGGAGAAGGGGGCGTCGCTGCTGACGGCTGCGGTGTTCGGGCGGCCGGAGGCGGCGGCGGCGGCGAAGCTGACGATCGTGGCGGGGGGCGCCGCGGGGGACCTGGAGCGGGCGCGGCCGCTGCTGGAGCGGCTGGGGCAGGCGGTGCTGCACGTGGGGGGCGAGCCGAGGCACGGGGCGGCGTGCAAGGCGGTGGGGAACCTGCTGGTGGCCGGCGTCGTGGAGATATTCGGCGAGGCGATCAACCTGGGCGCCGCCGCCGGCCTCGACCCCGACACCCTCGCCGAGGCCCCGCCCCGCCCGACGCCCCTCCGAGGCCCCCGCCTCACGCCTCCGGCAGCTCATCGCGCGGCTCTTCGGGACGAGCGGGCTGAACTTCCGGGGCTACGCGGAGCGGATTGCGCGGAGCGACTTCGCGAACGTGGGGGCGGCGCTGGAGACGGGCGTCAAGGACCTCGCCATCATCCGCGGCCTCGCCGCCTCCGCCAGCTGCCCCACGCCCCTCGCCGACCTCTGCGCCAACCATCTCATCGTGCGCCGGCGCGTCCCGGCCTGGGCGTCGCCTTGCCTCACGCGGCGCGCGGCAGGGGGTGCTGAACGCGACGCGGGCGGCGGGGCACGGGGAGCGCTCGCTCGACTGGACGGCCGTCGCCGCCGCCACGCGCCTCGCCGCCGGCATGCCCACAGGTATCCCCAACCCCAAGCCCTAGCAGCCCTCGGATCGGCGGGACGCGTTATGGATGTACAGCACGCTAAGTAAGTAGACTCTGCCGCCTTGCCCGGGCTAGGGGTCGTCCGGGGCGACGCCGAAGCGCTGAGAGGCGTAGTTCGTGAAGCACGCGAAGTCGTTCTGGCGGTGCGGCGTCAGGGCGGGAGGCCTGGGCGGGACGGGGGCGGGGCGGGGCGCACGCTGAGGTTGCGGGCGTGCTGGGGCCGGAAGGCGCTCCGGCGCATGCCCGGGATGGCCCGGGCGATGGTCGGGCCCATCACACGCCCCGTGTTCCAGATCACCCGCTGCCCCGCCGTGAGGAGGGAGCGGAGGCTCGAGGCCGGGGCAGCGCACGGTGCGGCGGGGGTCCTCGGGGTCGAGGGAGGCGGCAAGGAGGCGCACGCTCTCGGCCACCTTCGTCTGGCACTCCTCCGACAGGTACGGCGGGTCCGCCACGATCACCTGGCCCCCCCGCCCCCGCCCCTCGGCCCGCGCCCTCGTGCCCCCGCCAGCCCGGGCCCCTCGCGCACGCGCATGGTGCCCTTGAGGTGCTCGGGGACCTTCTGGGGGGCGTTGTAGTCGTAGAAGGCGAAGGCTTCCCCGTACCGCCCGAACCGCTTGTCTGCCGCCCCCGCCGCCCCTCAGCGCCGCCCCGCCGCGGGGCGCGGCCGCGGAGACGAGGGGAGAGGGGAGTGCCCACCGTACTCCAGCACGTACATGGGCGCGCCGGCCTTCCGCATCCGCTGCCCGGCGAGCGTCGGGGGCGGGGGCGGCGGGGGCGGCGGGGGCGCAGCGGGGCGGGGCGGGGCGCACGCGGAGGGCCCGGAAGGCGGAGGGGGAGCTGATGCAGCAGACGGGCCCCCCGTCGCTCACCTCCAGCGCCTCCTCCGCCAGCGCGCTCGACGTCTCCTCCGAGTACCAGAACTGCGAGAGGCCCCAGTCCTCCGACACGAACCCGTCCTCGTCCTCCCCCGGCGGCTCTGCAGGCTGCTCCGCCGGCGTCTCCTTCTTCCCGACGCTGTTCCTCCAGTCCTTCCCGTAGATCTCCTCCAGCGCTGCCAGCGCCGCCGCGGAGAGCTGCGGCGCCTCCTCGTCGTCCATCCTAGCTCGGGTCCCCCGGTTCTCGCGCGCGCCGCCGCCGGCCTGAGCACGCATGAGCCCCGCGCTCGCGCTCTCATTTGGGCGCCGGCCAGCTAGCAGCTCGCCGCGGCGCGCGAAGGCAGCGGCGCGCTAGCGAAAGCCGGTCGCGATCGGGGCGGCGGCGCGCGCGCACCGATGGTTTAGCTAGTGGCGATGAGTAGAAGCTATAAAATGGCGCGCTCTCGAGGCGCTCGCGGCGGATGAATGCGTCGCACGCCGCGCCGTTGTCCTGCGGGGGCGTGTTGCAATCAGCGTCGGCGTTGAAACAGGCTCCTCGATCAGATAAGCAACTGAAGGGCGCCGGCACTCGCCTTGTTTGCGAAGTGTTCACTTTCTCGGGGGTACAGCCTCGCCTTCGATTCGTTGAAGGGCGGCTCAGATCCCCTTCAAGGGCGCGTCATCGACAGCCGCAGCCTCGCCCCGTCTAGAAGGAAACTCCCGGCTAGCAGATCGTGGCCCGAGCGAGATCTCCAAGGGAGGGATGTTCGGCGGTCTAGCACAGCCCGGGCCAGCCCCGGCAATCGGCCCGCCCATGCCTGTCAGCCCAGTAGATGCTCTCCTGAGCACCTTGACCTGCGGGGACATCGTGGATCAGGCGAAACAGCTGCTCATGTTCTTGGACGAGATAAGGCGGCTGGAGGAGTCGCACACGATGAGTCTGAAGGATCCAAACTTCCTCATGCGTGCCGTGGAGCGATACATCAGGTTCCTGGACATCCGGGCGACCGACGCTTCGGTTTTGCCGCCTATCGACGTTGCCTTCGTGTGGCTGTGCCACCTCCTCCGGCCCGGCGACTGTGAGCCTTTTTATCGCTCTTCGTGTCTTCTAGGGCCACTAGAAGGGATCGGAGGGGGTCCCGTTGCTCTGCCGTCCTCGCTTAGCTAAGGTTGCGGAACTTCGGAAGCTTTTCATCTCCCGAACAGCCCCCGCGAGCCAGGATGCCTGACGGCCCCGCGCAGACATCCGGGCGTGCATGAACGCGTACAAGGCAGTGCTGCAGCCCGACGGAGACATATTCCGCTCGGCCCAGGACGGCGACCGGCGGCGGTTGGCCACCGTGCGCGAACGCCCCGCTCGCGCCGCCTCGCCGGCCGCCGACGCGGCGCAGAACATGTGGAACGCGATCTTCCCCGACGACCCGTTTCCGCTGACACTCTCGCCGGGCTTCCGGCCCAAGGAGTCGGGGGTGGCGCGCAGGGAGGACCTGGCGCGCTCGTGCGGGCAGTTCCTCGCCCTCATCGACTCGGTGAAGGCGAGCGGCCTGCCCGTGCACTCGCCGGTGTTCCTGCAGCGGGCGGCGCGCCGCTGGGTCAAGTTCATGATCCTCTGCCAGCGCCACCCCGCCGTCATCCTCGTCCGCCCCGCCGCGCCCGGAACCCGCCTCGCCCCGGCCTTCCGCGCCTCACGCGTGCGCGGCGTAGATCCCGACGCTGGACGTGGAGCTGATGTGGATCGCGCACCTGGCGAACCCGCGGTCGTACAAGGAGGACACGGAGCGGATCATCGGGCACCTGCTGCTGCACGACGAGTACATGCCCCTGCAGGACCTCGCCGGCACCAGCGAGCTCTGGGAGCGCGAGTTCGGCGAGGAGTACGCCCGCAACCCCTGGGGCATCCTCTCCGGCCGGTCCGCCACCACCGCCCCCGCCCCGGCGCCCTGCCCCCCCCCCCCCCCCCCCCCTGACACCCCGCGCAGGACGGCGAGCCAGGCGCAGGTGGCGGCGGGGGCGGCGCGGAACAGCCCGGTGCAGCAGCTGCATGGGGCGGCAGGCGGGCCGGCGTTCCTGGCGCAGGGCGGGCGGCACCTCTCGACGGTGCTCGTCCCGGGCTTCCGCTTCGACGAGGGCGGGGCGGGCCCCGCAACGCCCGAGCGGGGCCCCGGCGGGCTCGGCTTCCGGGGCTCGCTGGGGGGCGTCGGGGCGGCCCTCCCCGAGGAGATCGACATGGACCGGGGGGAGGACGGCCTCGCCCTGCGCGCCTCCGTCGCCGCCGCCACGGGCCGCGCGAGCGCCGCCCGCTCCCTCGCGGCCGACCTCAGCGCCGCCAAGGGCCGCACACAGTCCGTCTCCTTCGCCGTCGACCCCGTCCGCCCGCCCCCGCCCCCGCCCCAGCTGCCGGCGTCCGGCCTCCCGTCCTGGCCCCGGCTGACGGGTTTGCAGAGCACGCCGGAGGGCCTCGCGCCGCGCTCCTTCGGGACCCTCGGGGGCGCCGCCGCGCTGACCCCGGACGCCCGCACGCGCTCCCTCGCCTTCGACCCCCGTGCGGCCCCGCGCACACCGCGCGACCCCCGCGCAGCTCACCGGCGCCGCGCGGCAGACATGGGCGGGCAGCTGGGGATGCCGGGCAGCCCGTACGGGATGCACGGGATGCACGCCGGCGCGGACTTCAGCTCGCCGGCGGGCCTCGCGATGGCGGGCCCCAGCTTCGAGGCGGACATGGCGGGCAAGGGGATGGGGATGCAGGCCCGGGGGCCCGGGGCGCCGAGCGGGAAGCTCAAGCACAGCTTCGTGAGCAGCGCTAACCTGGGGACCTCCATCTACGACGGCTGCTGCCAGTGCCACCTCTGTGAGTGCTGCGTCCAGGTGCCCCGCCCCGCCTTCCGGCACTCCCCGGGGCGGGTCAGGCCTCACGATTCCTGCAGGAGGGCTGCCCCAAGTGCGAGTGCTGCAACAACTGCGAGTGCCGCGCCTGCCCCGAGTGCTGCCGCGTGCGTCGCCCGTATGCCCCGGCGCCGCGGGGTCCGGGCCAACCGAGGCGGCGGGCAGGGCATGGCGTCGGCGTGCGGGCACTGCTGCGCGGGCTGCTGCAACGCGTGCGGGCAGGCGTGCAGCGGCTTCGGGCAGGCCTGCGGGGGCGCCTGCCTCGAGTGCCGCAACACGTGCGGCCCCCGCTCCTCCTTCCAGCCTTCCTTTCAGCCGCGGGGCCCGACGGGGCGCGGGGCCGCGGGCAGGTGCCGGCAGTCGTGCGCGCCGTGCTGCTCGGTGCTGGAGGAGTGCGGGAAGAGCTGCAGCGTGTGCGTCGGGGGCATCGCGACGGCGTGCGCGCCCTTCGCCAAGTGGATCGCGTACACCATCTGGTTCAGCGCCTGCCTCGCCGTCTTCGCCGTCGGCATCGCCCGCGAGGCCGACTCCTCCTACGATGAGACGGTACCCGCGGCGCCCTCCCTCCTGGCCCGCCCGGCCCGCGCCGGCCGACGCCCTGCGCGCAGCCGGGGTGGGAGTTCGGGCGGATGCGGGACACGTGGACGTGCCAGCTGATGGCCGGCGTCGGGGGCCTCGCCTTCTGGGCCGGCGTCGCCCACCTCCTCTGCCGCAAGATGCGGCCCCTCGGGCACTTCTGGTGGCGCCTCGCCCTCTGCGCGCTGGGGTGCCTGGGGGTGGCCGGCGGGTTCGCGTTCACGGAGGAGGGCCGCGGGGAGGCGAAGAACTGCGTGGGGGTGATCGTGGCGACGATGGGGGCCTCCTCCTGGGCCCTCGTCGCCGTCCCCTGGCTGCACCGCTACTTCCTCCTCAACCTCCTCGCCCCCGACGGCCTCATGCTCTTCGTCTGGGGCATCGTCCAGCAGCGCCGCATCGGTCCGCCCCCGCCCCCGCCCCCGACCCACCCCCACCCCCCGCCGACGCCGACGCGCCGCGCGGGGGGCAGGGAACAACGCGATCACGCTGTACCTGGTGATCTTCGGGGCGGTGGTCGCCTTCGTGCCCGTCCTCCTCACCTTCCTCGTCTGGAGCGGGCCCAGCCACCAGCGCGCCATCCGCTGGTACCTCGGCCGCAACATCGACGCCATCCCCACCGAGAAGCTCTCCTCGGAGGGCCCGCGGGGGCGCGGGGCGGGGGCGGGGGCGGCGTACGGGGCGGCCCCGATGGACCTCTCCTCGCTCCCCCCGGAGGCCCTCAAGCTCCTCGCCGCCGCCGCCGCGACGCCCCAGCGCGACCCCGCCGACGTCACCTACCAGGTCTAGGCCGCGGGCCTGGATCCAAGAAGGGGACCTCAGCTGCAGCCCCTCCGTTCCCCGCTTCGGACCTGCATTCCTCATTCCGTTCGGCCGCGCCACGTGCGCCCTCCTTCCTCTAAGTACATTGCAGCTTATTCCGTCGCCCTCCCGCAGCTTATTCCGTCGCCTTATTCCGTAGCTTCTCTTTTCAGGCGTAAGCATATCGATATCGATGTTTTGCCTATCGCTGTATGTGTAAGTGCGTCTCACTAGCGCCCCTTGCCTTGAGCATGCGCATGCGACGCGACGAATTCGAATTCGCGACGCGAACTCCGGGATGCCTCAGCTTGCTGGCGGCGGGCAACTTGAGCTGGCAGCAGCGCGTACCCCCCTAGACCCTTCACAACTTGCGGGGAAGCTAGCGCTTGAGCGTGCGCAAAGGCGAACAGCAGACAGCCACGAGCTTAGAGCACGCGGCCTTGCAATTGAAAAAGACTTTAGTCCGCAGTCTTCGGCAGCGGCGGTTGAGCAGCCAGCCTGCGTGCTTACCTGGGCCACCTCGCGCCCGACACGTCCTCATCGAACGGTCGGCAGAGCTCTTCGTAAGCTTCTCAAGCAGGCAACAGCAGCCGATCGAGTGCTTGCCCGGCCGAGAAACTTGATCGCAGGCGAGGCGGAGCGGCGGGTAGGTCGTCGGCGAACTTGCATACACGCCTCTGCTGATCCCAGCAAGCGCGGCCAAGTGAACAGCGCGAGTCGGAGCAGCCTGGAAGGAGCTGCGGAGCATGGCAGCGGAGCACGCATAAGCGCCACAGGACGGGCGCCCGGCCCACGTCAGCTTTCTGGCGAACAGCGTAAAGGATAGGTTCTTCGAGATGCATAAAGCCGGCTCCAGGATACAGCCGATGTACAGCATGCAGCGCTCTTTCCTGTTGTTTCTCTTCTTTTGCCTTCTTTCCCCAGGTGCGGGTGCCGGACGCTGCAGTCAAATTCGCAGTGATATTGATTGCGCTTCTTGAATGCTTCTTTTTCGTCCTTCCTTTGCAGCGTTGGCGCAGGTCTCGATCCGCAACACGGGTTGCGACGCGAGCGGCCTGGCACTCAGCGCGGCGCCTTGGTCCGATGGGACGTGGAAGTTGCTTCCTGGCCTGGGGGCGGCTCCTGTACGCAAACCAGTGAACCAGATGCGGGCGGGCATCTTCCAAGCGAATTATATTTCAACTGTGGCTCGTGCGCAATTTGCTATGTTGGGCTGGTTCTGGCGACCGCAATTAAGCTTATTTTTCGTAGTCGGAAGCTGCGCCGCTGCCACGCACACCTTCCGGCAAACATTTACAGTCGGCACTGGCTGCTCGCTGCCGGGAATCTCGTTGCAGCTCGAGTACGCCTCGTCCCACGCAATTCCAGCCGTACGCATCAACGGAGCCAGGTGATTATTTTATCCTTTAGATTGTATACTTCGATTTTTAACCCTCAAGTCCGCAGCATTGGGGCGTTGGCAGCAAGCTTGACGGAAGTGAAAACAATGTCGATTTCAAATTCATTTCTTGTGAGCGGCTCCAACACTATCGAGGTAAGCAAATGTATTTCGAAGGGTACTCACTGTTCTACTCACTGTTCCGAGCAGATTGACCTCCTGGTCCCCGCGGCAGCCGTCTGCGGTGTCGCTATGTCTTTCACGTCCACATGCCCCGGTGTGTTTTACCCGGTCAATTTAAAATTCGATTTTGTTTTGGCCCGTTCGTCACCCTTGCACTGGCAGACGGGGCCCTGGCTGCCGCTGCGTCGCCGCGGCAGACGGGCGACTTGCTGGCCCTCAACGCACTCGACACAAACTGGGATTACAACTTGGTCCGCTTGCCTCGTCGGATCGTGACTGAAGCAAGCTATTTACGGTATTTCTGTAGTTCACTTCCGTGGGCCCCGACGCATGGAACACCGGATTCGACGTGGGCTCCGTCGTCGTAGGCACCACGTGCGCACTCCCGCTCCCTTCTGTCCTCGTCCGCCCTCCAACAACATTTCTGTGATCTTACTCTATGCCTCTTCAACAGAAACACCCCGACGACGATCCAGAAGATCGCGTTCATGCCCGACGACCCAGCTGGCGTAGGGACGTACCTGAACTTCGCGGGGGAGACAGTCCAGTACCGGACGACGTTCTCGCTGGACGCGAATATCTATCCGGACAGCGCCTGCCTCTTTTTCTGGATGGGCTCCAACCAGCTCATTGCGAACGTCAAAGTCTCCAACACGGCGACCGGAAACGTTCTGTTCGAGTGCGTCCCACCGGAACCCACGCCGAATTCACTCTTACGCCTGCCCAGCTTCGGCACAGTCAACTCGAATTTCAACACAATGCTAGTGGATGACGTTTTGAACCTCGTTAAGATCTGCAAGGGCACGCCATCTTACGCCGCTGGCAATGCGCTCTTCCCCGGCTGGGCGGTCGGCTCCAACGTTATCGAGGCTCGTGCTGCTTCGACACGCGCTCGCAGTCGCCTCCGCTGACCTCTCTTTTATAGGTGACGCTTGGAGGGGCGTCCTCCAGCGTCGGCTCGATCCTGTGGGCGAAGCCGGTCATGTACGGAGTCCAGAAGGGTCTGACCCCCGGCCCCTTCCCCGCGCCGTTTTACTGCCCGCGCCGACCTTGCGCCCCTGCCGCAGTGAACCCGACGGTGACGCTGGCGGCGAGCGCGTCGCACCTCGGGCCCCTCACGGGCACCGTCCGCATGCTCCGCTGGGCCTCCATCGCCACCGTCTCCTGGTCCGGCCAGCCCTGGATCGGCCCCGGTACGCCTTCCGCTTGATCCGCTCCGAGTCTCTTTGTCGTGCCTAACGAAGAGCGGGCCGCAGCGACGACGGGGGCCAAGGCGGTGCAGGTGATCACGGACATGAACTGGGACGTGTACCCCCTCTCGGCGAACGTGACGGGGTCGCCCTGCGCCGGCGCGGCGGTGCTCTCGCTCGCCGTGACGGACAACTTCGGCAAGGCCGGCAGCGACGCGTTCGTGTCGGTGGCGATCACGGCGCCGGCGCCCGTCGTCGCCGTCTCGGCGGCCACGTACAGCCTCTCGGCGCCCTACGCCGAGTTCGTCATCTGGGGCACCGCCTCCTCCCCCGACGGCGCGGCCGTCGCGGCGGCCTGGTCGCAGCAGTTCCCGGTGGGGACCCCCGTCTTCTCCTCCGCGTCCAACTCGGGCAACAACCACACCATCACCATCCCCGCCGGCGTCGCCCCGGGCACCGTCCGCGCCCGCCGCCCATCCTTCCTTTACCGCGCCTGACGGGCGGGGCGCAGTACACGTTCTCGTTGACGGCGACGGTCGCGTGCTCCGTCTCCACCACCGCCACCGTCGCCCTCACCGGCCCGCCCCCGCCCCGCTCGCCCCGCCCCTGATCCGCCCCGCGCTGACGGGCCCGCGCAGTGACGGCGTCGACGCCGACGATCGCCTTCCCGCCCGGGGTCACGATCTCGACCTTCACGCAGCCCGTCGTGCAGTACACCTGGACCGCATCCGTCACTGTGCGCTCGCCCCGCCGCCCCCACCGGCTCGCCTCGTCGGCTCTTTGCCGAGGGTACTGTCCGCGCAGGACCTGGGCTCGGGCATCGCGACGGCGGTGTGGAGCTGCCTGACCTGCCCGCCCGCCACGGCCCTCGCGACGGGCGCGCTGGCCGGCGCCTTCCCCAACTACAACGTCAGCGGCACGATCACGTCGGCGCTGGCGCCCGGCTCGTACACGCTGCGCCTCACCGTCACGACGCCGGCGGCCCAGAGCGCCTCGGCCGACTTGCCGCTCGTCGTCAGCGCGGGGGCGCCGGCCGTGACGGCGCCGGCGCCGCTCTCGGTGACCATCCCCTACGCCGCGGGGAGCGCGGCGCTCGTCGCCACCGTCGACAACCCGTCGGGCACCCTCGCCTCCGCCAAGTGGGAGCTCCTCTCGGCCCCCGCGGGGAGCTCGGCGGCCCCCGGCGTCATCGCGAGCACGACGGCGGCGGCCGCGGGGGCGCCGCCCGGGACGACGCGGGTGGAGCTGCGGGCGGCGCTGCCGGTGTACGACGCGCAGGGGGCGTACACGTTCCGCGCGACGGCGACCAACTCGTACGGCCTCTCCGCCTCGGCCACCGCCACCGTCGCCGTCCTCGCCGAGGCCCCCGCCGTCCTCCTTCCGGCTCCCGCCGCCTCGGTCGCCCTCCCCGCCGCCTCCTACGCCCTCTCCGCCACCGTCGTGAACCGCGCGGGGACCCTCTCCTCGGCGGCCTGGAAGGTCGTGGGCGGGGCGGCGCTCGCCACGCAGCTCGCCGGCCCCGTGGCCGACGCGGCCGGGAACCCGACGTACACGGCGACGGCGACGCTGCCGCTGGGCGCGGCCGGCAACTTCACGCTGCGCCTCTCGTGCTCCAACAGCCACGGCCTCTCCGCCTCGGCCTCGCTCCTCCTCTCCGTCCTCCCCGCCGCGCCCACCGTCTCGGGCCTGGCGCCCACGGCCGCCCTCGTGCTGCCGTACCCGGCCACGCAGCTCTCGGGGGCGGTGAGCGCCGTGAGCGGGAGCCTCGCCTCGGCGGCGTGGACGGGCCCCTCGGGCGCCGCCCTCGCCACGAGCGTCGCCGGCGGCGTGGCGACGGCGGCGCTCCCCGCCGACCTCGCCCCGGGCGCGCACGCGTTCACCCTCACGGCGACGAACAGCTACGGCCTGGCGGCGGGCGCGAGCCTCGTCGTGAGGGTGCTCGCCGGCGAGCCCGTCGTCGCCTGGGCCGCCGGCACGCCGGCCTCGCTGCCCCTCCGGCGGCCCCTCTCCCCGAGACGGGCGCCGTGCTGCGGGGGCGGCGCTGAGCCCCGCCGGGGCGTGGCGACGGCGGTGCTGGCGCTCTTCACGGGCGCCAACGACCTCGCCGTCGCCGTCCCCGTCGCCGCCCGCCGCGACCCCGCCCTCGACTCCTCCGGCGCCGAGGGCTACGCCCTCGAGGCGGCCCTCCCCGACGTGCCCCCCGGCAACTACACCGCCGTGCTCACCGCCACCACGGGCCTGGGCGCGTCGGCCTCGTCGGCGCCGCTGCCGGTGGTCGTGTCGGACCCCGTGCCGCCGCTCGTGGCGCTGGCCGACCACGCGCTCACCGTGCGCCGCGCCGGCGTCCCCGTCGTCCTCCCCGGCCGCGCCGTCGCCTGCGGGGCGGCGCGCGTGGAGGCCCTCGGCTGGTACCGCCTCGAGCTCGCCAACGCCAGCGACCTCCGCGCCTCGGCCGTCCTTTCCGCCCAGGCCCTCGCCACCACGCCGGCCGCCCCGGAGCCCTACGCCTACGACGGCGCCCAGTGCTCCGCCGTGCGCGCCACGGCGATGCTGCCGAAGGGCCTCCCCGCCGGCACCTACGCCTTCGCCCTGCGCGCCTCGAACCAGGAGCGGGTGGAGGCGGAGGCGCGCGTGAGCGTCTCCGTGCTGCCGGCGGTGCAGCCGTCGTGCGTCGTGCACGGCCCGAGCGGGGCGGCGGACGGCGGCGTCCTCACCGTCGACTCGCCCTACGCCAGCGTCCGCGTGACGGGCCTCTGCCGCACCGCCAACGGGGCCATCGCCGGCCTCTCGTGGGCGATCCTGGTGCCGGCGGCGGCTGCGAACGGGACGGCGGGGGCGACGCCGCTGGAGACGTACCTGGAGGGGCCGGCGGGGGAGGGCGTGCTGCTGGAGGGCGTGGCGCACGTGCAGCGCGGCGCCTTCGCGTTCCTCCCGCGTGGCCTCGCCGCCGGCACCCACGCCCTCCGCCTCTCCCTCGTCGACGAGGCCGGCCTCGCCGGCAGCGCCACCCTCACCGTCCGCGTCCGCGGTGCGCCAGCCCGCTCCCCAGGGGCCGCGGGGGGGCTTAGGGCGGGTTAGAGTTGGGCCGAGAGCTAGAGGTTTTTCTAGGCCGCCCGCCGCCGCCGCCGCCGTGGACCAGCAGCAGCAGCCGGGGCGGCGGCAGCGACGACGGGCGGAGGCGGCCGCGGCGGGCGGCTGCGGGGTCGGGGCCCAGCGCGCGCCCGGGGCCCCGCGCCGCGCCGCGCCGGCCGCGTGCGTGCTGACGGCGGCGCGGCGGCGGATGGCGCAGAGCCCGCCGAGTCCGGCCTCGCGGCCGCCCGCCGCGCCCTCCTCGAGGCAGCCCCCGACAGCAGCGCCGAGAGCGGCGGCGGCGGGCAGCGGGGGGCCGGGGGCCCTCTAGCCGTCCGCCCCCCGGGGCCCGGGGCCGCCCCCTTCTAGCGGCCCCAGCAGCGGGGCGCGGGTCTAGCAAGCCCAGGCGCGCCCCGGCCTCACCGCCCGCGGCCCGCCAGCGCTGCGGGGGGCGCTCTTCTTCACGGGGTGGACGGTGTCGGCGGTCGGGGCGGGCGTGGTGGCGGCGGCGGCGCTGGCGGGGCCCCTGCTGCCCCACAAGGCCTGGCTCTCCGTCTCCCCCAAGGCCTCCCTCGCCCTCCTCTCCCACTTCCAGGTCCGCCCGCCCCGCCCCGCCCCGCCCGCCGGCCCTCGCGGGGCCGATCTGACGCGTGCGCGGCGCGGGCGCAGGTGGTGGCGATGACGGGGGCCCTGGCGTGCTCGCTGCACCCGTCTTACCGCGATTACTCGGACACCTTCCGCTGGACCCTCCTCCAGTTCCGCCTCCCCTGGGAGCCGGCCCGCGCCGGCGGCTCGGGCTCCATCCCCGCCAACCCCTTCTACTCCTCCCCCTCCCTCCGCCCCGCCCGCCGCTCCCGCGCCCTCCTCCAGGACGCCGCCGCCTCGTCGACGCTGGACCTCGGGGCGGAGCCCGTGGCGGCCCCCGGGGCGGACGACGTGGACCAGACGAGCGCGGCCGCCGTCGGGCTCTGGGGCGGCGAGGACGGCGGCGACGAGTCCGACGCCAGCGCCGACTTCCGCTCCGCCCTCTTCTACTCCGTCCGCCCCCGCCCCGCCCCGCCCCCGCGCTCCCTTTCCCGCTCGCGCGCCGACGGGGCGGGGCGTGCAGGCGCTGTGCGCGGCCGGCGTCGTCGTGCTGCACCTCGCCCTCCGCTTCGGCTACGGGCGCCTCGCGCGCAAGGGCCGCGCCGCCGCCGCCGCCCGCTTCCCCTTCCCCGCTACGAGATCCTCGCCATGGTCCGCCCGCCCCCCGCCGCCCGCCCCGCCCCGCCAAGGGCGGCTGCCGACGCCGGCCGCCCTCGCAGGACGCGATCTACGGCGGCGTGTGCATCGCGGCGGCGCGGCTGATCCCGCGCGCGCGCTCGCCGGCGGAGCTGGCGGCGGCGGTGGCGGCGCTGGTGCTCGTGCCGGTGGCGTACCTGCTCTTCGTGGTGGCGACGCTGCACCGCGGCCTCGCGCTGCGGCGCCTCCTCGAGTACCGCCCCGCCGTCACCAAGAAGGCCCTCGCCTCCTCCTCCAGCAGCGACGAGAGCGGCAGCGAGGCCGACGGCCCCGCCCCGCCCCTCGAGCCCCAGAACGCCGCGCTCCTCTCCCCGGCCGGGGAGCGGCCCTCGACGGCCGGCGGCTCCTCGGCCTCGCCGCGGGCCTTCCCGCCGCTGGAGGTGCCGCGGGGCCCGGACACGGGCTCCCGCCGCGGCTCCGGCGCCTCCGCGCTCTCGGGCGAGGAGGCCCCCGGCCCCGCCCTCGCCCTCCCCCCGAGCTCCGTCTCCGCCTGGCTCGACCGCTCCCCGCCCCACTTCGCCTACTCCCCGGAGCCCGTCCGCCCCCTCCGCCTCCCGGGGCCCTCCTCCCTCCCCTCCTCCCCCCGCCCGGGGCCCAGCGGCCCCGGCCCCGCCCTCCCCGCGGCCCGGCCCGGCGCCGCCCTCGCCGGGGCGGCCGGCCGGCGCCCGGGGCCGGGGGGCGGGGAGCGGGAGCGACTCGGAGGGCCCGACGGGGCGCGGGGCGGCGACGGGGCGGGGCCCGCGGCGGGCGTCGAATGCGGTGCCGGCGGCGGGGCGGCCGTGGACGGCGGCGGCGTCGGAGGAGTCGGAGGAGGGCGGGCGGCGCGGGCGGCGGCGCGAGGGCGCCTTCCGCGCGGCCGTCCGCACCGTCTTCGACTTCCTCCAGCTCCGCGTCCCCCGCCGCGAGCCTTCCTCGGCCTACGGCGCCCTCGCCTCGGCGCGCGTGGGGCCCGAGACGGAGACGGACGGGGAGGCGGAGCGGGCCTCGCCGCGCTCCGAGGCCGGCCTCGAGCTCGCAGCGCGCGACCCGGGCGAAGCCGGCCTCGCCGCCGGCTGGGAGGGCCTCGCCTTCCCCGCCCAGCACGTCCACCGCGCCCGCCCCGCCGGCCTCCCCTACCTGCCCCTCCCGCGGGGAGCCCGATGCGGCCGGGGCGGCGCGGCTCGGACGCGAGCGCCGTGAGCTTCGCGCACGTGCCCCTCTCCATCGCCGCCTCCTCCCGCCGCGGCTCCCTCCCCGCGGACACCGCCCGCGCCCCGGGCCGGAGGGCTTCGCGCTCGGGCCGGGCCCGGCGACGGGGCGGGGGACGGCGCGGCGGCGGAGCAGCCTCGGGAGGCGCTGCGGCAGTGGGGCGGGCAGCTCTACTCGCCCCGCACCGCCGCCCGCCTGGCCCTCATTGTCGGCTTCATGGGCGGCGGCAAGCGCCCGCAGGGGGCGGGGCAGGGGTCGGGGCGGGTGAGCCTGCGGACGGCGCGCTCGCGGGGCGGCTCGACGTCGCGCCGCGGCTCCCTCGCCGCCTCCTTCCGGCGCCGCGCGAGCCTCGTCGCCGCCCTCCCCGGCGCCGCCAAGCAGATCATCCGCGGCTCCCGGGGCGAGTGGGTGACCCCCGGGGGCAAGGCGGGGCCCGGGGAGGCCTTCATGCGCCGCTTCGGGCCCCTCTTCGAGGACCAGGCCGAGGCGCGCCTCGCGTACCTCTTCTCCGCCTTCGACCTGCTGAAGAAGCTCGTGCTGGCCGTCGTGCTCTCCTCGGTGCGGGACCAGTACACGCAGCTCGCCTGCATCATCCTCTTGAACCTCGCCACCCTCGTGTACCTCGCCTGGTCCCTCCCCTTCAACCGCATGCGGGACAACTACACGAGCCTCGGGGCCGTCTTCCTGCAGACGGCCTTCTTCGTGATGGTGAACGTGTCGGACCGGGACTCGCCGGAGAGCGCCGCCGTGGCGACGGCGATGGCCTCGCTGCAGACGGCGGGGGCCGTCTTCCTCATGCTCGGCCACTTCCAGCTCCTCGTCGCCGTCGCCGTCCGCGTCGCCGGGCCCGCCGCCGCCGCCCTCGTCGCCCGCTTCCGGCCCCTCCGCCGCGTCGCCCCGAGCCCCGCGCCCGAGCCCGAGGCCGAGCCTGCGGCCGCCCCGCCGCCCCGGGCCCCGTCGCCCCCTCCTCGGGGGACTCCCTGGGGCTCCGGGGACGCCCCCGCCGCCGGGGGCGCAGGCGGGTCCTGAGCTCCTCACGCCCCGCGCCGCCGCCGAGCGCTGGCGCGGCATCCGAGCCGCAGGGCGCCCCCTGCCCCCGCAGGGCCGCCCCGCCCCCGCCTCGGAGCTCCTCCCCCTCGAGAACGCGTAGGGCCCGCCCGCTGCAGTCCGCGAGCGGCGCACACAGGAGATCCGCCGCGCTTAGTTTTCATCTAGTGTCGGGCAGGCTGTAAAGAAGATGGGGAACTCGAAGCAGCTAGTTAGATCGCTGTGAGTGTTTAACGGTTTTAGGGATCGGTAGACGCTTTAATTTTATCGAGCAACTCAAAATGACGGGAGTCCAAGCTAGTGAGCTGAAGGAATGCTGAACGTTGTCGTCTGCACGGCTGGCGGTCCCACGTGAGCGCCAGTGACCGAACGGGGGTGCGCGTGCGAGGGCTGCCCCTCGGACGCGCGCCCTGCTCGAGGGCGACGTCTCCTCGCGGTTGACGAGCACGGGGGCGGGGGCGAGGGCTCGGCGGCTAGCCCTGCTTGACGAACATGGCGCGGTAGACGGGGAGGCCGCGCTCGAGCACGCACGCCTCCCGCTCCGTCGCCAGCCCCAGCGGGTTCGAGGCCAGCCACTCCGCCTCCCCCGCCCCCTCCCCGTGCAGCGCCCCGTCCAGCCGCAGGCCCGGCGTCCCCGCCAGGATCGCCCGCATCTGCCGCCGCTCTCAGGCGCCGGAGCACCGGGGGCGCGGGGCGGGGGCACCTGCTGGGCGACCTCGAAGACGTCGGACTGGGCGAAGATGCGCCCGCCCGGCCGCAGGTGCCCCGCCAGGCACGCCGTCAGCGGCTCCTGCACCACCCGCCGCTTCTGCTGCCGCCGCTTCCACCTGCCGCCCCGCCCTCAGCGGGCTGCCATGGATGACGAGGGGCCAGAGATTGGACTCGCCAGGGGTCGGGCATCTGGATGGAGACCTGCCGCAGTGCGGGCAGTTGGGGCGGCGGCGGGCGGGCGGGGGGCGGGGCGGGGGCGGGTGGGGCGGACGAGGTCGAGGGTGCCCGGGGGGAAGGAGCGGCAGAGGACCTCGCACGAGACGTTGATGTTGCCGTCCAGGTAGTGCCTGCGCGCGGCGGCCGCTCGGGCTACGATCGCGAGGGCGCCGGCGGCCGCGGCGGCGCGCTGATGCGCACAGGTTCTTGAGGCCGAGCTCGTCGCGCCAACGGTTGGCCTGCCACACGAGCGCGCTGCGGATCTCCACGCCGACGAAGTTGCGCTCCGGGTGCCGCTGCGCGTACTCCAGCAAGAAACGGCCCTTGGCGACGCCGACGTCGAGGTGGATCGGGCGGCCCGCGTCCTCGAAGACGGTGGCCCAGTCGGGCGGCACGAGCGGCTCCTGGAAGCGCGCCTCCAGCGGGTTCACGTGCTGCCTCACGCGCAGCTGCCCGCCCTTCATCTGCGCGCGGCGCGCCGTGAGATTGATAGCTAGCGAAGCATGGGTCGCGCAATAGCTGTGCGCATGCTCGCCTTCTTTCTAATCCACTCCGGGATATCGTCGCTATCTGCCGCTTGTGCTGGCCGGGGGCTGGGGGTTGGGCTGGCAGTGGCGCTGCCCTCGGCGCGCGGCGTCTCGCTGAGCGCCCACGTCGAGGCTACGAACTGTTGCAGGGTCTCATTCGCCGTTTGCGGGCGCCGGCGCCGCGGCGCGGCCGGCGCGCCCGCAGTCTCGAATCTCGATCCGGTGGCTTGCCTTACGGCTAGCCTGAGCGGCGCAATAACGCACGCCGCGCCGCGCCGAGCGGGCAGCGCCGCACACCCGCAGAACGAAAGCATCTCAGCTGGATGGCTCTACCCGCCCCTCGCTCCGCCCCTGAAGTCGTGGCACTGATACCCCTCCTTGAAGCTGATCCCAATGGCGTTCCATAGCGTTCGTCCGCCGGGCCGGACCGCGCGCGCATGCGCATGCACACGCATGGCTGCTTTCTCCGCGCATTCAGTTCATCATGAGCTCCGAGTCCTCCGAGCCAAGTTCCTCGTCACCGCAACTTGGCGAGCACGCTCATACATGCATATGGCGCGCAGAGACATGGCGGCTGCATGCTATGGCACCATGGCGGATGATGGCGCTCCGTCGAGGTTCGTCAGCGTTTGCGAAGAGCTTTCGATGCGCTGGCGGCGTCGCCTTTCATCCGCGCTGTAAGTTTTCATGGTCACCTCGGTTCGCAGAAAGGACGCAGATCGGAGCGAGCACCAGTTAAGACAGCCACGGCATTAATTGATCGCGGCGCAACTTTGCATCAGCAGCTGCGCCGGCCGGCGCCAGCGCATGCGCATCAGCTTGCTTGCAAGAAAGAGCGTATCTTACAGCTCGCACCGCATCTCCTCGCATCATCAGCAGCGCCACTACAGCGTCCGGCGCGCGCACGGCGGGAGAACCCTTGTCGGGAGCCTGCAAGGATAGCGTTTCCCGCGGCGGGCGCGGTGGATGCACAAAATGCAGATGGCGGGCGGACACGGACTTTCCGACGGCTGGAGGGCGGTGCTCCTCGCCTCCGACGGCGTCATCGCCTTCTCCTACTTCCTGATCCCAGGTGCGCGGCGCTCCGGCTCTCCGGGGCCGCCGGCCGCCGACGGGGGCGGGGGGCAGGGATGCTGGGGCTCTTCCTGAGGCGGCGGTGGGCTGACTTCGCGCTGGGCCTCCGCCTCGCCCTCGGCCTCTTCGTCGCCTTCATCCTCTGCTGCGGCGCCGTGCGCGCCCGCGCTCCCCATGGCCACCCCAGCCGGCCCCCGCCGCGCTGCCCGCCGGCGCCCTCCCAGGAGCCGCCGCTCACCGGGCCGCCCCCGCAGACGCACGCCTCGGCGATCCTGGTGGAGTCCTTCGGCCCCCGCTTCGAGTTCATGGTCCTCACCGCCGTGCGCCCCGCCCCCCGCCGGAGTGCTCCAGCGGGCCCCCGGCCCCTCGGCGACCCCCGCGGCAGGTGCTGAAGACGGGGACGGCGGTGGTGTCGGCGCTGACGGCGGCGCTGCTCTTCGTCTTCGTCCCCCTGCTCCTCGACGTCCCCCTCGAGCTCCAGCGGGAGAAGCGCCACCGCGCCCAGCTCGAGGCCCTCTGCCGCTCCCGCCTCGAGGTGCGGCGCGCCCGCGCGGGGGCGGCTGCCGGCGGCCTCGGGGGCCTCTGAGGCCCGGGGCAGGTGGAGGAGGAGCTGCGGCGGCAGCTCGAGCGGCGGGACGTGCTGCGCCGCATCACCAACGCGGTGCGGGGCACGCTCGAGGCGGAGGGGGTCTTCGCGACGGCGGCGCGGGAGATCGGGCGGGCCTTCCACGCCGACCTCTGCACCGTCTGGGTCCGCGAGGAGGCCGACGAGGAGGGCGCGGGGGCCGAGGCCGGCGAGCCCGAGGGCGCCCCCGCCCCGGGCGGCGTCCGCTGCGCCGCCACCTTCCGCCCCGACGTCGAGGCGGGGGCGGGACCGGAGGAGAAGGCGGGTGCGGGGGCGCCCTACGCCGTCGTCGACGTCGACGACGCGGAGGCCGAGGGGGGCGAGGAGGCGGGCGCGGGGGGCGGGCGGGGCTCGGGGGAGTGCGGGGCGGGGCGGGTGTCGGGGCCGGGGCCGGGGAGGCGGCGGCGCCCCTCGCTGGGGGAGGCGGCGTGGATCCAGGAGGCCCTCCTCGCCGACGCCGTCGTCCAGGCCCGCCCCGCCCCGCCCCGCCCCGCGCCCTCCTCCTCATTCCGCTCCTCCTCCGGCGCAGGTGCCGGACGTGGAGAAGGAGCCGCGCTCCTCCCTCGGCGACTCCCTCGGCGACTCCCTCGGCGAGGCCCGCCGTCTCGAGCTCGGCGCCTCGGGATCGGACCTGATCTCCGCCTGCGCGCAGTTCGGGGCGCGGAGCGCGTTCTGCGTGCGGACGTCGTTCGCGGGGCGGGCGAACGGGCTCATCTTCGTGGCGCGGCGGCGGCCGGCGGCGGCGCTGGAGGAGGCGGACGGGGACCTCCTCACCGCCGCCGCCGAGCAGGTCGGCATCGCCTTCGCCCACGGTGCCCCCGCCCCTCCCCTCCCCTCCTCTCCTCCGCGCGCCCGCCGAGCGCCCGGGCAGCGCGGATGGTGGGGCGGCTGCGGCGGGCGAACGAGGCGCTGCGGGGGGCGCGGGAGGCCGCCGAGGGGGCCAACGCCGCCAAGTCCCAATTCATCGCGTGCATGACGCACGAGCTGAGGACGCCGCTCAACGGTCCGCGCGTCCGCCCGGCTCGCGGGGGCCCCGGGCCGACGGGGCGCAGCGGTGATCGGGTTCACGTCGGTGCTGCTCGACGACGCCGGCGAGGGCGCGCCCCGGGGCCTCCTCGGGCCCCCCGAGCCCTGCCCGCTCGGCGAGGAGCGGCGGGACATGCTCGAGACCATCCGCAGCAGCGGCGAGGCCCTCATGGCGGTGCGCCCGGTGGGAAGGAAAGGAAAGGAAAGGGAAGAGAAGAGAGGGAAGGGGTTGAGCTGGGGCGGCCGCGGGCAGATCATCAACGACATCCTGGACTTCAGCAAGCTGGAGGCGCAGCGGGTGGAGTTCGAGGCGCGGCCCTTCCCCGTCCCCTCCGTCGTAGAGGACTCCCTCGAGCTCGTCGTCCGCTCCTCCCCCGCCCCCTCGCCCTCCCCCCGGGCCCTCACGCGGGGCAGGCGGCGGGGGCGGCGAAGAAGGGCCTCGCCCTCACCTGGGCCCTCGAGCGCGACGTGCCCCAGGCGCGCCTCGTGCCTCTCCCGCCTGTTTCCGCCCCTCACGCGGGGGCCGGGGCAGGTGGCGGTGGGGGACGCCGCGCGCCTCCGCCAGGTCCTCCTCAACCGTCCGCCCCCGCCCCGGCCCCTCGTCCCCGCCCCCGCCCCGCCCCCCTCACCCCGGCCGGCACCCCCCGCAGTGCTCTCCAACGGCGTCAAGTTCACGCCGAGAAACGGCTCCATCGCCGTCCGCTGCCGGCTCGCCCCGGGCGGCCCCGCCGCGGGGCCCCTGGACGCCCTCGAGCCCCTCCCGCGCCTGCCCCGCTCCGCCTCGGGCCCCCTCCACCCGCGCCGCGCCTCCGCCCCGGCGAGCTCCCGCCCCGCCTCGGGGCGCCGCCTCTCCGCCCCCGCCGACTCGCCGGCGCTGCTGCGGGCGCTGCCGCCCCGCGGCGCTCCCCTCTACCTCCGCTTCGACGTCGTCGACACGGCGCGCGCCCCGCGCCCCGCTCCCCGCCCCCGCCCCCGCCCCCTCTGAGCTCGGGCGCAGGGGATCGGGATCCCGCCGGAGCGCGCGGGGCGCCTCTTCCAGCCCTTCAGCCAGATGGACGCCGGCACCACGCGGTGCGCCTCGCCCCTCCTCCTCCACCCTCGCTGCGCGGGGCCGTCGGCGAGGCGGGGGGCGCGGCAGCGAGTACGGGGGCACGGGCCTCGGGCTTGCGATCTCCAAGAAGATCGTGGAAGGGATGGGGGGGCGCCTCTGGTGCTCCCCCAACGCCGGCGGCGGTGCGGCCAGCCGACGCCTCGCCCCTCCCCGCCTCACGGGCCCGCCAGGCACCGTCTTCTCCTTCACGGTGGCCCTCCGCCGCGCCTCCCCCGCCGACGAGTGCGCTCCCCGCCCCGAAGCAGCGCGCCGGGCCGCCGGCGCCTGAGCCCGCCCCCGCACGCGCAGGGCCCCGGAGGGCGGGCCGGCGTCCCCGCTGCGGGGCCTGCGCGTCGCCGTCGCCTCGCCGTACCCCGAGGAGCGCTGCTTCTTCGAGGTGCCGCCGCGCCCCTCCCCGCGGGCCCACGAGCCGGGCCCGAGCGGCGCCTCGGGCCAGGTGGAGCTCGGGCGCGAGGGCGCGGTCTGCGCGGCGGCGCCCACGCTGCTGCTCGCCCTCGCCGCCGGCGGCCGCCCCGACCTCCTCCTCCTCGACGCGGTGCCCCTGCCCCCGCCCCAGCGTGCGCCCTGTACCCCCTCGAGCCCCGCGGGGGCGCAGGGCCAGGCGGGGGACCTGGCGGCGCTCCCGGCGGCCCCGCCGGCCGTCCTCCTCGGCTCCAGCGGGCCCCGCTCCGCCGCCCCGGCCCCGGGCCCCCTGGGCCGGCCCGTGGCGCCCCGCCCGCTCCGCCGCGCCGCCCTCTTCCGCCTCCTCCGCCGCGCCCTCGCCGCCGCAGGCCCCGGCCCCGGCCCCGGGTTGCGCCGGCCCTCGCTGCCCCTGCCGGGCACGACGGGAGCCCGCTGCCGGCCGCCCTCGAGCTCTCGGCGACGCCGCCCCGCGCCGCCGCCGCCCTCCCGCCGCTGGACCCCCTGCGGGGCCGGCCCCCTCCCCCTCCCTCCGCATCCTCGTCGCCGAGGCGCCCCCACGCCCCTCCCCCTCCCCGCGCACCCGGGGAGCTGAGCGGGCGTACCCCCGCAGGACAACGCGGTGAACATGAAGCTGGTGGTGCGGCTGCTGGGGCGCTGGGCCTGCCCCCGCCCGCCACCGCCGGCAACGGCCTCGAGGCCCTCGCCGCCTGCCGCGCCCGCCCCTTCGACGCCGTTGTCCGCCCCCGGAGCCCCCGCCCCGCCGCCCCGCCTTCGCTGACGCCCCTCCCCCGCCCGCGCGCAGCTCATGGACGTCTCGATGCGCGCCCCGGGCCCCGCCCCCGCCCTCGCGCTCCCGCCGGGGGCCCCCGCTGAGCCTCGCCGCGCAGGCCGGTGCTGGACGGGATCGCGGCGACGCGGCGGATCCGCCTCGAGGCGCCCCACCAGCCCCGCATCCTCGCCCTCACGCGCGCCCCGCCCCGCCCCGCCCCCGCGCCCTGCCCCGGCGCCCCGCCTGAACCGGCCGGCGCAGGGCGAACGGGAGCGAGGAGGACCGGCGGGGGTGCCTGGGGGCGGGGATGGACGACTTCCTGCGCAAGCCCATCCGCCTCGCCGACCTCCGCTCCGCCCTCGCCGCCCTCCCCGCCCCCCCACGCCCCGGCCCCGGCCCCCTCTAGACCTCACCCCCGCCCCCCGGGCCCCGCATGTACCCCAGTGTACACTCCTGCACAGCTGCTCTAGATCTTCAGTCAGTCGCTGAGTTATTCAGGCTACTAGGCTACGTATACCATTGTACGTTTGCTTCCGTTACTAAGTTGGGCTTAACTAGACTCAGATACATGTACAAAGATTGCTACGTGTAATATACTTACTGAGATACAATATGAGAGCCTCGAATATCAGCCTGACGTCGACTTATATATATTTGCTGAGCCACAGTCACTAGTGCTGGCCCACTGGGCCGGGCCAGTCATGTACCGTAGTAGTACGTAAACACGATTCTAATTCAACGACTCCATCGAGCGCCACAATCTGTCATGCATCAAGCGCCACATTCCAATTCAAAAACTATTATGCATCGAGCGCCACAATCTGTCATGTAGTGCGGGGCGGAAAAACTACATAAATACGTAAACTATGTACATCTAGAAGCGGAAATACTCAATAAATACGTTAACTATGTTCGCCTAAAGGCAGCCTCGCGGGGGAGCGCAAGAGCCGGTGCGCCGTGGCAGCGCACGGGCTGGCCTCGTGGGGCCAGAAGCGCGGGGCGGGGTCAGCAGAGGGGCAGGTGGAGGGCGTCGTGGGCGAGGCCGATGACCGCGCCCTCCGCGTGGGGCCCCGCGAAGCCCTCCCCGTCCCCGTCCTGCCCGCACCCCCGCCCCCGCCGGTCAGCCCCCGCAGCAGGGGCGCGCGCGGGGCGGCGCACGGCGAAGTCTCCGCCGTCGCCGGCCTCGAACGCCGCCCCGCCCTGCGCGGCCGCCTCAGCGGGGCCGGGGCGGGGCGGGGCGGCGGGCGCGGGGCGCACCGCCTCCTCGGCGCCGGGGGCGCGGTAGGGACGGCCCCCTCCTCCTCCAGGCCCGCCGCCTGCGCCTCCGCGTCCACCCGCGCCTCCCGGGCGCCGCCTCGGCCGGCGGGGCCTCCTCGGCGGGCGGGGCCTCCTGCGGCTGCTCTTCGGCGGGCGGGGCCTCCTGCTGCGGCTCCTCGGCCGGCGGGGCCTCTTCAGCCGGGGGCTCCTGGGCGGGCGGGGCCTCCTGCGGCTGCTCTTCGGCGGGCGGGGCCTCCTGCTGCGGCTCCTCGGCCGGCGGGGCCTCTTCCGCCGGGGGCTCCTGGGCGGGCGGGGCCTCCTGCGGCTGCTCTTCGGCGGGCGGGGCCTCCTGCTGCGGCTCTTCGGCCGGAGGGGCTTCCTCAGCCGGCGGCTCCTGGGCGGGCGGGGCCTCCTCAGAAGGCGGTGCCTCCTGTGGCTGCTCTTCGGCGGGCGGGGCCTCCTGCTGCGGCTCCTCGGCCGGCGGCGCCCCCTGCGGCTCCTCCTGTGCGGGCGCCTCCTCCGGCGGCGGCGGCGGCTGCGCGCTGCCGTCGTCCGCCTGGCCGCCCGTCAGGCCGGCAGCGTGCCGCGAGGGGCGGCGGGGCGGGGGCGGGGCGCACGGCCTGGCCCTGGTCCTGGTCGGGCTCCGGCTGCACCGCCTTCGCGACGGCCGCCGCCTGCGGGCGCGGGACCGCCGGGTCGGAGGGGGCGCCCCGCCGGGCCCGGCCGCTGCGGGACCGCACCTTCTTGACCCAGCGGCCGCCCTTCTGCGCCCACTTGGCGCCCTTGTACTTGCCGGCGAGCTTGCCGAGGCCCTTCTTGCCCTGCGGGGCGGGCGCCGGGGGGTCGGCGGGGTCGTGCGGGGCGGGCGGGGCGGGGCGGGCGGGCCAGCTTCATGGCGCGGGCCTTGGCGCGCGACGCGAGGAACTTCTTCAGGCCCTGCGCTCCCTCAGCGCCCCGCCCCGGCCCCGGCCCCGCCCCCGCGCCCCCGCACCGCCTTCCCCTTGAGGCCCTGCGCTCCGGGGCCCCGTCAGCGGCGTGCGGGGGCGGGCGGGGCCGCCCTCCGTGCCCCCACCCCCCGCACCTTGGCCTTGAGCAGCTTCGCCTTGCGCAGGCCCTTGAGCAGGCCCTGCGCCCCCGGCCCCGCCCTGTCAGCCCCGAGGCGCCCCGGCGCGCGCGGCGGTGGGGGCGGGGGGGGGCGCGGGCCTTCCTGCCGCCCCCGGACCCGTCGTCGTCCTGGTCGCTCAGCTGGTCGTGCAGCTTCTCCGCGTGCTTCCCCGCCTTCCCGAGGCGTCAGCGGCCGCCCCCGCAGCGGCCCCGGTGAGGGGTAGCACCTTCTTCCCCAGCTTGCCGCCCTTCTTGAGCTTGCCCAGCTTGCCCTTCTTGCCTAGCTTGCCCTTCTTGCCCAGCTTGCCCTTCTTCCCCTTCTTGCCGCTTTTCTTGCCCTTCTTGCCCTTCTTGCCCTTCCGCATCGCCCGCTTGCCGTGCTGCGCGCGGGCCACGCGGCGCCTCAGCGACGGGCGCCGGCGCGGGAACGCGGCACGCCCGTCAAGAGGAAGGAGACCTTGCCGAGCTTGGCGCCCTTCTTGCCCAGCTTCGCAAGCATCTGCGGCCCGCAGCCCGGGGGCCCCGCGTCAGCGCCCCCCGGTGCGCCCGGCCGCTCGGCAGCGGCCCCTCGAGTTGGCAGCTCGCACGCGCCTTGCCCTTCTTGCCGAGCTGATGAAACGGTTAGCAATGAAAGCGACGGTGCAAGAAGATGCGGGGACGAACCTTGGCGAGCTTGGCTGCTTTGGCCCCCAGCTTCGCTACCTGCAAATGCGACGCGGAACGCAGAGAGGCGTCGGCCGGGGACCCCGCCGGGCCGCGACTCGGAGGCCGGCCCCGTCCCCGCTGCAGCGCGGCCCCGCAAAAAAACTGCACCTTGGCGATTTTCGCTGCCTTGGCCCCAATCTTCGCAGCCTGAGAGGTTCCAATCTGTTAGAGGCGGCCGCGCTGCAGCACGGATCTAATGGGCGGCGTTCGCGCCCCGGACGGGCAGCGCGGATCTAAGCGCCAGCTCGCCACGTGGCGGGCGCAAAAACGGCGCTCCACTCTGAAGAGCTGAGGTAGTCTACTAAAGAGGTTTCGTTCGACAGTGACCGCGGACGGCGGCGGCACGGCGGGATCCGGAGATCTAGATCCGGATGGCACCAGTCGGGCGGGAGTCGGTGCTAGGTCCGGTCAGGGAGCTTGTAGGCGAGCCGCTGCACCCCCTCTGGCGTTTATGTTCTTTATGTTCCGCATGCCCATCGCGCACGCACCATGACGGCGCCCTTGATGAGGAATGGGAGAAAGAACGGCATCTTGGAGTCCTCTGTTTAGCGAAGCTGCGGCGTTAACACCGAGGTCCTCGAGAACCCTCCGAATCTGCGCCGAGGCATGAGCGGCGGGGCGAGAGCGGCGGCCCCGGGCGTGCCGGGGAGGTGTACGACGGCAAGCTCACCAGCGCCGAAGCCGCAGTCCGCGGGCCCAGACGCGGCGAACACGTTCGGAAACACGAACTATATCAGGCGTAGCGAACGAGAGCGCTGCGCTGGGCCCGTCCTCTCGCAGACTCGCTTGACGGGTACCACCTCGTCTCCGGCGCGGGGTACAGGACAAGATAGTAACCGCCCGCGAAAAGAGCGAAAAGAGCGCGGCAGGGGCGCCGTAGCCTTTTCCACGACCTAAGGCGATCGGGCTGCTCGCGGCTGCTGTGACCGGGCCTTCCCCACTTTGGATCCGATCGGCGGCGCGATGTCGGACACGCCGGTCGCGGGCTTGAGGGACCCGCTGGAGTGCCTGCCGATCGACCTCTTTCTTCTGGTCGTATCGAGCCTGTCGGCCGAGGACCTCCGGCGCGCGGCTGCGGTCTGCTCGGCGTGGCGCGAGATCTGCGGTGCGCCGCGCGTGGGCAACCCTCGGGATAGAGATATTCAGTCGTTGGCTTTCACGCGGCGGCCGTACACGCGCCCGCCGCGCCTCGAGCCCCGAGCCGGCGCGCGCGCCTCGAGCTCACTGGGAGCGGCGCGCGCAGACTCGGAGGCCGTGTGGCGGCCGCTGTGCATGCTGAGCTGGGCGGGCAAGCTGCCGCTCAAAGCGAACTGCGATGCGCCGCCTTACGCGCCCGACGAGGTGCCTCCGCCCCCCGCGCCGTCGGCCGCCGCCGCAGCCGCTGCAGATCCAGCCCCAGGGCCCCGCTTCCGGGAGCACCCCGATTGCCGCAGCCCCATGACTCGAGAAGCATAGGCTGGGGCTTGACAGGAACCAGAGTGCGCGCGGCGCGGGTCGCCGGCCTCTGACCGGGGCGCTGGCAGGCCGGCGGGGCGTGGCGGGGGCGGGGGTGGAAGGAGCGGCACGGGCGGGTGGAGCGGGAGCTGCGGCGCACGGCAATCACCGCCGAGGACCTCACCGGCACCTCCTGGCGCTTCCGCGTCCGCCCGCCCGCCGGCCCCCCGCCGCGTCGGGGCCGGCGGGCTGAGGGCGGGGGCGGCGCGGGGGCAGCTGCGGGCGAGCCCCAACGCCTCGCCGGACCGCGTCGTGCGGACCTTCACCGCCGACGGCAACTGCGCGCCCCGCCCGCCCCGCCCCGCCCCGGCTGCCAGGCGCACCCTGACCGGACCCTACTCGCCCCCCCCCCCCCCCCCCCGTTCCCTGCAGACGTCTGCCCGTGGTTCATAATGAGTGCGCGCCCACTGGGCGGCCGCCGGGGGGCCGGCGCCGCCTCACTGCGAGGGGGCGCAGAGTGGTCGATCCTGGAGGGGGCGGGGAGCCCGCGGGGCGAGAGGGACCTCCTGGAGGGCTCCCCGGGCCGGATGCGCCGCGCCGCCCCCGGGCCCCGCGTGCAGGTCGGCGACTTCCCGCCCTTCCTCGCCCGCCGCTCCGAGGGTACGCGCCCCGGGCCCCCGGGCCCCCGGTCCCCGCGGGGCGCCTCGGAGCGGGGCCGGGGCCGAGGGGCGGGGCGCGGGGCGCAGACCACGGGTGGGTGCTGACGAACAACTACGTCGAGCTCCGCTCCACCGGCTTCGGCCCCCCCGCCCCGACCCCGCCCACCCCCAGCCCCCCGCCCCGCCCCGCCCCTAGCCGGCCCCGCGGCCCGCGCGCCCGCGCCGAAGCCAGCAGCCGCAGCCGCGCGCGCCGGCTGCAGCTGCCGGGCCCGAGGCCTGTATACCATACCAGCGTTTAGCGCGGACGTCGACGGCGCGCGCCGTTCGCTGGCGTTCAGCGCTCTTGTACATCAGCTCCGCAGTTACATTTCGTGCCCGCGCAGTCTCTATTCTTTTCCCAGCAGTGTACTCGTAGATCTGGTTCTAGAGGGGGGTGCCCCGGCCTGGATCGGACTCCGGATCAGGCATGTAATTCGCTTCGAGGTTCCTGAAAGCCCTCGCAATCGGCCTTTCGCTTTGGACTATTGTAATTACGTATACTATTACTCGAGTCATGGCTTGAGTAGGGACTTTAATAGAAATAACAGGTAGGGTGGGGTAGTTTTCGAGTATACTATGATACGTTGCAGTATTCAACGTCTGATCATGACCTAGGACTGCATGCGCAGCTGCGAGCCGCAGCGCCGCGGCACATGCATGCCGCAGTTTCAAGTTTCACTCTCAGAGCGCTAGCTATAGCTAGTTTTGTGGAATTCGAAGCTAAGTGCAGGATTAAATACATCCGTAAAACATTGCCAGGCTGCAGGCCTAGGTCCGCGCACTCGTGCAGCGTGCGCAGGTCTTAGCTATATATCTAGATCTAGATCTAGATCTACATACATGTACAGGGGCACACGGCAGCACGCGTCGGCCTAGCCTAGTAGGTCGCGATCGCCGAGCCTCAGAGTCGACGCGCGCGTACGTCCTGTGCACTGCAGCTGCAGCTGCGGAATGCGCAGCTGCAGGCTAGGCGCCGGCCGGCACCGCGGCGCGCGGCGCCGCGGCGGCGCGCAATTTTAAAGCTGTGGCCCAGCTGCCCGGCTACGTATACAGGGTAGCCTAGTAGCAGCCTGAGTCAGGGCCTAATATATAGGCTAGGCCTTGGCAGCTGCGCGTGCAGGGTCTTCGAATTCGATCAAATTCGAATGCAGGGTCTTCGAATTCGATCAAATTCGGGCCGCGCCGGTACCCCGGTTGGGCGTGAAAAAAGTCGCTTGAAATTTCGTGATCCATTCGCCGCGTCACCGAGCCGACGTCACGCACACGACAACCTCACGACAATTTCGTCGACAAACATCCGATGATCGCGGCAGATCGCCATCGAACTCCGACGCTTTCAAGCACGGTCAAGGGGGGCGGGCGATCGGCGCAGCAGCAGCTTCATCAAGGCTTGCAGGCTAGCTATAGTAGCAGCAGCGCCTGAGAACTGCGCGCGCGGCAGCAGCACGATCGGCGATCGCTCAGCTCTTTTCAGCAGTTTCCACGTCGTCCACGAGCGCAACGGTGGCAGCACCTTCTTCCAACTTGGCAAGGAGCGAGCTACCAATTGCAAGCTTTAAACTGCAACAGCGCGGAATCGGGATTCCCTGGGGCCTATACGCGCGCGCGCGCGCCGCACGCGTGACGCGTACTGCGGTACGGTGAGAGGCCGCGAGGAGTGGCGGCGAGGAGGGCGGGATGCTCGTCCTGTGCGTGCTCTTCGCCGGCCTGCTGGCCGCCGAGCTCATGGGCGACCGCGACGAGCGCCCCCGCCCGCGGCCGCCCAAGCCGCGCCCGGCCGGCCATGGCCACCCGCGCCGCCTCTCCGCCTTCGTCTCCTCGTCGCTCGGGAGCCCGACCGCCTGCACCGCCAGCGGCCCCGACGCGGAGCTCGGCGCCGGCCGCGCCGGCGCCGCCACGTGCGCGTGCGGCGGGACCGTTATTGCGGCGGCGTGCACGTGCTCGAAGAATAATCTGAGCCTGAACCTGGAGCCGTGCATGGAGCGCGACCCGCCGGCGTCGGGCGCTTCTCGCCGGCCGGGCGCCCATTTCGTACGCGTGCGCGCGAGCGCCGCTCGCCTTGCCGCCTTCGTTCGCGGTAAGCTCGTTTGGAATTCTTCGGATGAATTCCGAGAGAACCGGAGGATCAAAATGAGATGGCTGATCGTGGGCGGGGGCGTGCAGGCCTGTGGCGTGACCCGATCGAAGAGTACCGCCGCCTGGAGGCGCCCGTGAGGCCACCCCCGGCACCCGCGCCGGCGGCCGCGCGCTGGTGGCGAGGCGGCCGGTGGCGCGGCGCCTGGTCTCTCGCCCGCGTCGCGTCCGCCCTCCCCTTCACCCATGCCTGCCCCACCCCCCGCGCTGAGAGCGCCCCCGGGCGCCGGGCGGCCGGCAGGGCGTACATCCTGAGCGTCTTCCTGACCCCCGTCCTCGGCCTCCCCGAGCTCTTCCGCCTGGTCCGCCCCCGCCGCCCTCCACTGGATCTGCCGGCCGAGGGGGCGGGGCGGGGCCAGCTGCTGGTGGCGGGGGCGCTGGTGGAGTGCCTGCGGGACCGGCGCTCGCGCAACGCGCTGCGCTACCTCTCCCCCGTCCTCGTCTATCTCGCGCTCTTCTCGGAGCAGCGCGCCGTGCCCGCCGCCCTGCGCCCGCCCATCGTCGCCGGCCTCCTCCCCGCCTGGGACCGCGCCCTCCTCGTCCGCCCCGCCCCGCCCCGCCCCGCCCCGGGCCCCTCCTCCCGCCCGACGCGGGCCGGGGGTAGGGGGCGCGCGCGGATGAGATCTTTGCGCAGAACCCGTCGGCCCCCCTCGACCTCCTCGCCGGTCCGCCCCGGCCGCGGGCCCGGGCCCCTCCCGCGCGGCCCCGCAGGCGCCCGCCCCGGGCCCCGCCCGCCCTCACCCCCTCGCGCCCCCCCAGGGCTCTGCTACGGGGTGATGCACTACCTCTCCCCCTTCTTCTTCTTCGTCTTCCTCTGGTCCCGCAGCACCCCGGCCCTCAAGGCCCGCACACCCGCCCCCGGCCCGCGCCATCGCGCCGCCCCTCACGCGGGGGCGGGGCAGGTGGCGGCGCGGGCGTTCGGGCGGATGAACACGCTGGCGGTGCTCGTGCAGTTCCTCTTCCCCACGTGCCCCCCCTGGTACGACGCCGTCTACGGCCCCGCGCCCCCGGACTACTCCATGCTCGGGTGCGCCCGCCCCTCTTCCGAGATCCCGCACTCGAGGCTGCAGTGCGCATGCAGCTCTCCCTCGAGTCTGAGGCGGGGCCGGGGCAGGAACGCGGCGGGGCTGCTGCGGGTGGACCGCCTGCTGGGCGCCTCCTTCTTCGGCCCCGCCTTCGAGCGCAGCCCGCTCGTCTTCGGCTCCTTCCCCTCCCTCCACGCCTGCTGGCCCCTCTTCTTCGCCCTCTTCGGCGCCCGCCTCGACCGCCTCCTCCTCCTCGTCTTCCTCCCCCACGCCCTCTGGGTCGCCTGGGCGGTGCTCTACCTGCGGCACCACTTCCTCGTCGACGTCCTCGCCGGCCACGCCCTCGCCCTCGCCACCTCCCTCGCCGCCCGCGACTCCTACGCCCGCGCCCTCCGCGCCCCCTGCCCCTGCGAGCTCGAGCTCCGCGCGGGACCGGCGGCGGCGGCGGGCAGCGCGAGCGCGAGCTCGGGGGCTGCGACGTCGACGGGCAGCTGCGACGAGCCCGAGCGCGAGCCCGAGGCCGCCGGCGAGGCGGGGGGCGCCCGCGGCTGCGGCTGCGATGGCGAGGGCCTCGGGCTCGAGGTCGTCGTCGAGGCGGCAGCAGCGCCGGCCCCGCCCCTCACCGCCCCGAAGTGTCGCTAGGCTCCCAGGCTCGATCGCGAGCTCTCGCCCGCAGATTATGTGCGCGTCGCAGATCCGGTCCCGCATCCGGATCAACTTGCAAATTCAATTGCAACTTGGCAATGCATCTTCGATTTCTAAACGTATTCATCTAGAAGTTTGCCAAGCTCAACGGTTGCCAGCTTCAATGTATGCCGAGCTTCATGCTGCAGTGCGAAGTCAGTACAACCCTCATATAGCATAGTCAGGGCCTCAGGGCCTCGCAGGCTCATGCCATCATGATCACTGAGTCAGGGCCTCAGGCCTGGGAAGCCTTGAAGGTTTAATTTTCGTTCACATGCACATGAGGCTCTAGATCTGAGACTCTGAGATCTAGATCATCGGATCATCGCTGCAGCTGACCGTCGGACTCTGTGATCAGATATTGCCAAGTTGCCAAGTTGACACGGATTCCATGATTCGGGTTATCCGAGAGGGAGCTCGGAGTCCCCAGAGCGGCCGACCTCGAGTGCCCGGCCTTTCGCCCAGCGGCTCCGACGCTTCAACAAGCGCGCGGGCGATTCGATAGAATTAAAGAGATCCGCGTGTGGGCGGGCGGCGGGCGGGGCGGGGCGAGGGTCAGAGGGGGTAGAGGCGGTCGCCGGTGGGGAGCGGGGAGAAGGGGTTGCAGCGGGCCCACATGATGGCCTCGCCGTACCCCGCCACCGAGCGCCCGTCCTCCAGCACCAGCCTGACCCCCGGTCAGCGGCGGCCGGAACGGGGCGGGGGCGGGGCGGCGCACTCGGCGCCGGAGAGCTCGCGGCGGGTGATGGCGGAGGGGCGGAGGCGGCGGCAGTTGTGGCCCGAGGGGATGGCGGAGCCGAGCGGGACGACCGTCTGGTCGGCCTCGCGCAGCGCCGCCTCCAGCGACGAGAGGCTCATGTCCGCCAGCGCGCCGGCGAGGCCCCCGGCCTCGCCGCCGGGCCCGCCCCGCGAGGGCCGGCGGCGGCGCGCATGCTGGGCCTCGAGGGCGGCGACGGCCTCGCGGGGGACGGGAAGCGCACGCCCGGCTGCTCGAGGAGGCTGCGGGCGGCGGCGAAGAGGGCGGAGGCGACGGGGTGGTAGCCGCGGAGGGCGGCGCGGTGGGCCCCCGCGAAGGCGCAGTGGGCGAGGACCTCGAGGCGGAGGGGGTCGGGCAGCGCCGTCGCGTCCACGCAGGCGAGCACCTCCGTCGCCGCCTCCACCTCCCGCAGCTCCCACCCCTCCTTCTGCATCACCCCTGCCCGCCCCAAAGGCGTCACCCCGGCGCGAGTCGGGGCGGGGCGGGGCGGGCGGGGCGCACGGGCGAGGAGGCGGGTGGCGGCGGCGGCGCACTTGGCGTGGTCGCGGGCGAGGGCGTACTCGAGGAGGGCCTCCCGCAGGGCCCCCTCGGCCTCCCGCCGCGGCGCGCTCTCGCGGTAGTGGGCGACGCCGCGCAGGCCGGCCTTGCCGTAGAAGGCCTCCGCGTCCGGCCGCGGGTAGCGCGCCGCCAGCAGCGCCACCCGCGAGGCGGCGGCCCCGGGCTCCCGCAGCCCCTGCAGCGCCTCCAGCGCCGCCTCCCAGAGCTCCAGCGCCTCCAGCCGCCGCGCCGCCAGCACCCGCGCCTCGTCCGCCGCCGCCGCGCCGGCGCCCTTGACGAGGCGCGCGAGGAGCAGCGCGAGGTCGAGCTCGTTCGCCCGCAGCAGCTTCCCGATCGCGCCCTGCGCCGGCGTCGGGCCCGAGCGGGGCGGGGCGGGGCGGGGGCGGACGTCGGGGTTGGAGGTGGCGAGGTGCGCGGCCGCGGCGAGGTACCTGCGGGCCCTCAGCGGCCGGCGGGGCGGGGCGGGGCGGGCGGGCTGACGGGTTGCCGTCGCGGAAGTGGCGCTCGGCGAGGGCCCCGAGAGGGTCCCCAGCGCCCCCGCCGACGCCCCCGCCGACGACGAGGGCGACGCCGGCGAGGGCGGGCCCGCCCCCACCGCCGGCACCGACGCCTGCCCCGCCGCCCCGTCGGAGGGGGCGGGGAGGAGCGAGGGCGCGGGGGCGGACGGGGCGGTGGGGGCGCGGGGCGGCGATGGCGGCGGTGAGGTCCGCGAAGCCGCCCTCCGCGTGCACCTGCCGGGCCCCCCCTTCAGGCTCGACCCCTCAGAAAGGGGCGGGGCGGGCGGACGCGGGCGACGGCGAAGGCGTCGTCGAGCTGCCCGCGCTGCACGAAGTGCTCCACCGCCCCCGCCGCCTGCCCCGACGCGATCAAAAAGGCCGCCGCCGCCTCGTCCTCCGCCGCCAGCAGGTGCGCCGCGTAGCGCTCGCAGAGGCCCCGCCAGTACTCGACGGAGACGGTGGGGGCGACGGCGAGGGCGCGCTCCCACTGCCCGAGCTCCGCCATGAGGTCGCAGTAGCGCTGCGTCTGGCCGAGCTTGAGGGCGAGGAAGGCCGCCTGCGCGAGCTGGTCCTCCTTGCGCGCCGCCCCGACCCCCGCGAAGCGCTGGTTGCGGCACGCCTCCAGCTCGTACATGCGGGACTGGAGGGCCTTGGAGAGGTGCTCGGCGTGGACGACGCGGGAGGAGGGGGCGGCGGGGCGGCCCGAGGCGAGGCAGCGGGCCATGTCGAAGAGCTCGCGGAGGCCGTCGGGGGGGAGGAAGAAGTCGGCGAGCAGCGCGGCGCGCTCGAGGTCGTCCCCCGCCGCCTTCACCTGCCGCGCCCGCTCCCGCGAGGCCGCCCCGCACAGCACCGCCGGCGCCCCCGGCCGCATCGCCGCCTCTGCCGCCTCCCTCAGCCGGGGCGAGGCGGGGCGGGGGAAGGGCGGGGAGGGCAGGGGGGCACCCTGGGAGGCGAGGGCGGGGTCGAGGGAGAGGCGGGCGAGGGCGAAGGCGGCGAGCGGGGCGACGAAGTCGGCGAGGGACCAGAAGCGCAGGGAGGTGTCGCGCGAGACCGACGCGAGGAGGAAGGGGCGGGCGGGGTGCGCGTCGATGCCGTACACGTCGGCGTGGTGGTCGTCCACGGCCTGCACGCACGCCTGCGTCCGCACGTCCCACACGCGGATCGTGCAGTCCCACGACCCCGTGATGCACATCCAGGGCAGCTCCGGGTGCCACACCGCCCCCCGCACGTTCGACGTGTGCCCCGCCAGCACCCGGCACTCCCCCTGGCCCCGCCCCGCTTGTTCGCCCGGGGCGGGTCGGGCGGGGCGGGAGGGGCCGCACGGTCTGCGTGTTCCACACGCGGGCCGTCTGGTCGTCGGAGGTGGAGAGGAGCGTGTGGGGCAGCGTCGGGTGCCAGGCGACGTTGAACGCCTTCGCCGTGTGCCCTGCCCGCCCCCGCCCCTCAGCCCAGCGCAGGGGGGGGGCGGGGCGGGGCGGGGCGGGGCGGGGCGGGCGTGCCCTTGAGCTGGAGGAGGGGCGCCTCGGAGGAGAGGTCGAAGACGCGCACCACGCCGTCCTCGCACGCCGTCGCCAGCTGCGCCCCGGCGGCCAGCCTCGGCGGCGGGCCCGCGCGGGCGGGCGGGTGGCTGGCGGGCGGGCCTGGGTCGGGGTGTGCGGGTTCCAGGCGACGCCGAAGGCGGGGCGCGGGTGCTTGTAGCGGCGGCACGCCTCCCCCGTCGCCACCTTGAACACCACGCTGCGCCCCGCCCCCTCGGCAACGCGCCGGGGCGCGGGGCGGGGGCGCGGGGGCACCAGGTCCCGTCGGCGGAGGTGGAGGCGGCGAGGGAGCGGTCGGAGGGGTGCCACGCGCAGCGGAACGTGCTCTGCGCGTGCAGCTTCGCGTGCTTCTTCCAGACGTTGCCCCGCTGCGTGTCGAACACGTAGAGCGCCCCCGTCGACGAGGCCCCCAGCACCTTGTGCTCGTCCTCCGTCCCCGCTGCCCCGCCCCGGCCCCGCCCTCAGCCCGGGGGCGAGGCCGCGGGGCCGGCCGGGGGGCGGGCGGACCGGGGGCCCAGGAGAGGCAGTAGATGACGCCGTCGGCGCCGGGGATGCGGTCGAGGAAGCGGTTCTGGGAGACGTCCCAGAGGCGGACGATGCCGTCGTAGGCGGCCGTCGCCAGGATGTTCGCGTCCGCCGGCTTGAACGCGCAGTCGAAGACCGTCTCCGTGTGCCCCCCCTCCCGCTGCGCCTCCCACCGCCGCTTCCCCAGGTTGTAGCTCTGCCGCAGCCGGCGCCGCGTCAGGGCGGTGCGGGGGCGGGGCGGGCGGGGGCGGCGCCGGGGGCGGACGCCGGCGGAGCCGTCCTTGAAGGTGCAGAGGGCGCGGTCGGAGGCGCGGGCGAAGACGAGGCTCTGGAAGCCGCTCTTCCCCGCCTTGATCACCCCCATCGGCCCCCTGCGCCCCGCCCCCCCTCAGCGCCCCCGCGCCCCGGGCGGGCGGGGGGGCGGGGCGGGGGCGCGCTTCTGGGAGGCGCTCCAGGTGCGGATGACGCCGACCTTGTCCGCCGCCGTCACGAAGCCGCCCGGCACCCCGGGGATCCACGCCACGCTCCGGATCCCTGCCCCGGCGCTCGCCGCCGCCCCGGGCCCGGGCCGGCGGGCGGGCGGGGGCGCGGACCGCCGTTCTGGGGCTCGAACTCGAAGAGGGTCTGCTCGCCCTGCAGGTCGTACAGCGCCATGCTCCCTGCACCCCGCCGTCACCCCCGCCGTCGCCCCCGGCGGAGCGCCCCCCGGCGGGGCGGGGCGGGCACCAGACTTGTAGGCGACGACGGCGTAGTAGTCGGAGAGGGGGTCCCACTGGAGGTCCACGACGGGGTCCTCCTGCTCCCGCTTGAAGAGGCCCTTCTTCAGCTTGTTCGCCTGCCCGTCCCACAGCGCCAGCGTCCCCTCCGCCGTCCCCGCAAGCACCACGTTCGCCTGCCCGCCCCCTCGCCTCCCCGCGGCGGGGCGGGTGTGCGGGGGGCGGGCGGGGGCGCCTTCTTGGGGGCCCAGCGTATGACGCGGATGTTGACGTTGTTGAAGTCCTTGATGGGCCGGCCGTCCCCGCGCGACATGTTCCACAGCCGCACGATCCCTGCCGCGCCCCCGTCGCCCCGCGCCCCGCCGGCCAAGCGCGGGGGCGGGGCCGGGGGGCGGGGCACCGGCGGGGGAGGCGGAGAGGAGGGTGTCGGGGTCGTGGGGCGACCAGTCGAGGAAGACGGGGACGTGGTCGCCCACCACGATGGAGAAGACCTCCCGCTCCTGCCTGATGTCCCACAGCCGAATCTGCCCGTCCACCGACGCCGTCACGATCTGCCCGCCCCGTCAGCCCCGCCCCGCCCCCCCGCGCCGCCGGACCCGCCTGGTTCTGGTCGTGGTGGTTCCTGAGAGGGCGGTCAGCGGCCACCGCGCGCTCGGCCGTGGGAGCCGGCTGCGACGCACACAGCGACGGCGGTGATGGTCTTCTCGAAGGCCGCGATGATCTTCTCGAGGCGGAACTCATCAATTTTGTAGATGCAGATCGCCAGCGTCGAGCAGTACACGAAGCGGTCGCCCTGCCCGCAGGATTCAATGAAACGCTGCGAGGCCATAGCCAAGGTCGCCACGCCGGCGACGCCCGCACGAACCGCGACGACGGCGATATCCTTATTCCAGAGCTGGCATCCTGCAGGCACGAGCGCCTGCGCGCATGGCTCAGCCGTGCGGGCCGAAGCGCGCGAAGTTTAGCTAGGACAAGCGGTCCGCACCACCTGCCTCTGCGTCGTTTCGGATGCAATGTCAGACACTCTAAGACGCCATTCGAACGCTGCGCGAGCGCACCAACTTGCTCCTGGTCCCGGTCGCAATGGCACGTCCTGAAAGGCCCATCGAGAGCGTGAACGCATCGACCGCAGCCGCCATAACCTCCTCTCCCGCCCGCCGCTCGCTTCCGCCCGCCGCCGCGCGCCGCAGGCCTCACTGCTTCAACGCTGTATCCCCCTAGCCGGCTTCGAAGCGGCTTCTTCCCTGCCATGGCGCACCCCTCTCTCAACGCCAACGTGCATCCGCGATGCGCGGTGAGTGTGGGCCAGCCCCGTAGCGTCCCTCGGGCGGCTCCGCGGGCCCTCGTGGGGCGTGCGTGACGCACGCTAGCTAGGAACCGCCCGCCGCGCGGCGTGTCCCCGCACGTCCGCACGTACTCAGATAAAGCTGACGCATTCACCTGGCCCGCCTCCGCCACGCGCAGGAAGTCATTGCGGTGCGTGCTGGTCCGCCGACAGCCGGCCCCGCCGCCCGCTGAGGCCGGCGCAGGCGTACCACAAGTGCCACCAAGAACACCAGGTCGGCCGCGTGTTCGGCGCGTGCACAGACCTCTTCTTCCAGATAGAGAAGTGCCTGACGGACGAGGTCCGCGGCCGCTTAATCGCGCCGGCGCGGCGCCGGGCCTGACGGCGCGCCCAGTATCTCGACTTGCGGGCGAAGAACCATGCGGAGGCCAAGCGCACGCGGAAGCTCTACGAGGAGCGCGTGAAGGCTCGTGCACTCGCCCCCTGCCCGGCACACGTCTCCGGCCCGCGGTTAAACGAGCTCCCCCCAGGCGGATGCGGAGCTTGCAGCAGCGGCGAAGGCACAAGAAGGATCACAATCAGGCAACGCGGCCGGCTCCTGACGCTCGCACGCACACGTGCTCCCTGCTCCTGCCGCCTCAATTTTCACAGTCACCTTGCGCGTGTATAATCTACACAAAGAATCGCTCTCGCAGAACTGTCGGGCACGTCTACTGGCAGCCGGATTGTGGCCGCTGCTGTACAGCTAACGCTAGAATACCCCGTAACATATATATATAAGCGCCGGCGTCGGTGGGCGGCGGGGCCCGCTCAGTCGCGGTAGTCGGCGGTGCCCTGGTAGAAGGCCTGCGGGGCGGTCGGGGCGGGCGGGCGGGCCGGGGGCGGGGGCGGGGCCGGGGCGGGGCACCTCGTTGAGCTCGGCGATGGCCTTGAGGTCGACGGGGCGGCCGCGCGCGTCCTGGCCCCTCGGCGTCGGGCCCCCCCGCGAGCTCCCGCCCCCCGACGGCAGCCTCGCCCCCTGCACGATGCTCTTCGCCACTGCGCAGCCTCCGCCTCAGCCGCTGGCCGGCCCGCCGCGCCGGCCCGGGCCCGGAGCGCACCGGCGGCGGGGCCGTACTTCTCTGCCTCGCGCTTGGCCTTGTCGGCTGCGGGGGCGGGGCTCGGGGCGGGGGCGGGGGCGGGCGGCGGGGCGCGCACCGCGGAGCTCCTTGACCATCTGGCGGTAGTGCGCGTCCATCGGGTGCTCCCTGCCCCCCGCAACCCCGCCCCGTCGCCCCGCCCCCCGCCCACGCGCGGGCGGGGGCGGGGCCCGGGGCGGACCACTGGGACTGCCCGTCGCGGGCGAAGAAGACGTTCCCGTCCTCGTCGCAGTGCTCCGTCCACCCCTCTGCCCCCCGCCCCGCCGCGTCGGCCCGGGCAGCGGCTGGGCGCGCGACGGGGGCCCGGGGGCCGCACCGGGGAGCTCGGCGTCGAGGGCCTCCTCGGCCACCCACAGCAGGTCCGCCTCGTACTGCGCCCCGCCCCCCCGCCTCGCCGGAGAGAGGCCGGAGGGGGCGGGGCGGGGCGGGGCGGACGATGGGGTTGATGCCGAGGTACTTGGCGAACTCGAGGATCTCCTTGGCCGTGTGCTCGCTCTTCCCCGCCTTGAGGAGCCCCGCCGTGAACGGCGTCGGCGGCGTCACCGGCGTCACCGCCCCCGAGCTCTGCCCCGGCGCCGCCAGCGACCCCGCGTGCAGAGGCGGCACCGGCGGCGCGTGCGGCGCCCTCGACGGCGGCGCCGGCGGCCTCGACGACGCGGCCGCCGGCGTGTGGCTCTCCCCGGGCAGCGGCGATGGCGCCGCGGACGCGTACGCTGGGCGGCGGGGCGGTCGGGGGCGTGGGGCGGCGGGGCGCGGGGCGCGCGGGGCGGGGCGCACCGGTGGAGGAGGAGCCGGAGGAGCCGGAGCCGGCGGAGGCCTCCTCCTGCCGCTGCTTCGCCCTGCCCCGCCCTCGGCGCGGTGCGGGCTGGCGGGGCGGGGCGGGGCGGGGCGGGCGCACCGGGCCTGCTTGCGCATGAGGCCCTCGCTGAACATGGCCGAGACGCGGTTGAGCTTCAGCTTCGAGCCTGCGCCCCGCCCGCCCCGCCTCGGCCCCCGCTGCCGCGCGTGGCGGGGCGGGCGGGGCGGCACGGCGGTCGAGGCCGTGGACGGCGGCGAAGAAGTCCTCCCCGCGCCCTGCGCCGGCGCCGCCTCGGCGGGGTGCGGGGGCGGGGGCGGGGGGCGGGGGCGGGGGGCGGGGCGGGCCCAGGGCGTCGAGCTCGTCGAAGAGGCGCGCGAAGACGGGCTCCTCGAAGAGCAGCTCGAGGAAGAGGCGGCTCTGCCCCCGCCCGCACCCTCGGCCCCCGCCCCGCCCCGCCACGGGGCCGCCCCGCGGGGGCGGGGGCGGACCTGCCAGAGCTCGTCGGAGACCTCGAGGACGGGGCTGTGCGCCATCGCGCTCGCCGCCGCGTCCTCCTCCTCGTCCACCGCCTCCATGTTGAGGCGCCCGTCGTCCAGCTCCTGCCGCTGCAGCATCGCCGCCAGCTTCGCGTCTGCCCCCCCGCCCCCCGCCCCGTCTGCACGCCGTCCGTTCGCGCCAGGGCGGTGCGCCGCACCCTCCTCTTCTTGCTTCTGCCGGCTGTCGGCCTTGCCCTTCTTCCCAAACACACTGCCAATGCCCTGCTCGGCGATCAGCTGTACGCATACGCTTCTGCATCCTCACGCCTTAGCGAACCCAGTTCTTGCGGAAGCGCGCTCCCAGCGGCGTGGCACCGCTGTTTGTCGGTGGCGCCGACGCTGCTGACGCTGCGCAGAGCGGTCGGCAAGACTGCCGAGGTACGCAGCGCGTAGGCGCGGCGCATGCGATAAGGGAAGCGCGGACCTGGACGCATCGATGAGGAAGATGGCGGTGCGCTCGGTGCCATCTGGACCGCCGGCTCAGCGCTGGCAACGCGTGTGGCTGCATGCGGTCACCTGCTTTAAGTTCTCCTGCGCGCTCTTAAGGTCCCCTCTGCACGCTTCAAGGACCGCGACGAGGACATCATAGTCGACGTCTGGGAAGATGTTCGCCAACCTCCGCGCGTTGGCATCCATATCGAATAAACTATCGTCTGGCGCTAGCGCTAACTGCGATCGCCGAGTCGCCAAGTCGGTATGAAACGTCCAGACTTCAAGCGCCGACACGGTGACCTGCCAGCGCACACTTGCTGTACCCGGACGAGACTGGATCTGAGTGGATCAAATTGCTCGAACGACGGCGAAACTTCGGAGCACATCGATTGACGAACAAGTACAGAGTAAGCGGAGAGCACCATTACAAGGAAAAGGAGACCCCCGCAAGAGAGAGGGGGCCCAGATGGGCTTGGAAGCGACCAGGCCCGGGGCCAGGGCTTTGCCGGGGTTGGCACAGCCTGGCAGCGGGAACGCTGGCGGTCGAAAAGGAGGACCCGGGAGTCTGAAGACACTATGGAGGGAGGGCAGGGTTCGATGGCATGAGAAAAGGGGAGGCGCGTGGGACAGCAAGTGGAGGGCGAGGCGGAGGGCGAGTGGGGAACCAGGAGTGGGCAGAAAAGGGGGCAGCTATCCTCCCGATCACTGGCCGCCCATGCCGCCGCGGCCGCCACGACCTGCACAGCCGAGAAAAGGTGCGGATCAGCATGCTGGCTAAAGAAGTGAAGCTTGGGGTGCCCACCGC
Source organism: Cyanophora paradoxa (assembly GCA_004431415.1). Taxonomy (NCBI): domain Eukaryota; class Glaucocystophyceae; order Cyanophorales; family Cyanophoraceae; genus Cyanophora; species Cyanophora paradoxa. Next base: position 156,093 of record QPMI01000123.1, read on the forward strand.
CTCGGTCGCCGCCGCGGAACCCGCCCCGACCGCCGCGCTCGCCGCCGCCATAGCCGCCGCGCCCGCCGCGATCACCGCCAGCAGAGCCCCCGCGATCACCGCCGCCTCCCCGGAGAAGCCCACGCCCGCGGCCGCGCCCACGCAGTTTCTGAGCCAGGAGACGTCGGGAGGTGCGGCGCGCCAGAAAGCATGGACAGCATCGAACCCGCTGCGCCTGCTGCTTCGTGGCGCGCTCGGCCTTCTGCAGGGACTCCTCGTTGACCATGTCGATGACCTGGGGGCAGCCGGGCGAGCGTCAGATGGCCGAATCGCAATCGCACAGCGCGTCTAGTTGCGCACCTCGTCAGGTATCCGAAGGTACTTGATGTTGTTGCCACGGATGTAGACCTCGGGAATGCGCCAAAACTTGTCGCCGTCCTGAGGGCGCGCGAAGCGAGCGAACGCGCCCAGGGTCGGCATAGCATTCGAATCTGTACTGCGCCGGGACGGAGAGCACCCGCGATGTGCAGATGACGTCCCGAAGGTTGATGTTCATCCAATTGTCGCAGTTCACGAGGTGCCCGTTGTATGTTTCGCCGTTCTTTAGCTCGACCAGCTGTGCAAGGAGGCACGTAAGCGTGAGAGTCGAAGACGGAGGCAATGCGGCCGGTCCATAGCTAGCTCACGCGGGCCGGAAGGGCGCGCACCATGGGGTGGTCCACCGCTGTCCTGAGAAGCGATAACGGCAACTGCGCGTCGAACAGAGCTCAAGAGGCGGCCGACAAAGACAGCGAGGGTCCCAGAGCGCGGAGGCCCGCCGAAACGCAATCAAGCGGTGTAGGACAAGCTCACGCACCATCCTGACTGCTAATCGAAAGCGCCGCTCGTTCAGAACTTCAGTCGCGCTGGTCGGGCGGGGTACAGTCGCAAGTCGTTGGTTGGCAGCTCGCGGGCAGGGCGGGCAGGGCGCGGGCAAATGGCGTCTACAATCCAGTTGCCTGCGGATGCCGCATCGGCGCTGGCAGGCTCGACGTTTATCGTGCGTCCCCTTCACAAACTGCCACAACGGCGGCCGCGTAGAGGCGCCGCGCTGCTTACCAAGATTCGAATCGCGATTCGCCGCCGCTGTGCTGATGCTGACGGTCGTTACCCTCCGGCGCAGGTCACGCTCGCCGGAAAGATGGTGGGTCCTTCACCCCGCCAGGCCGCCGGCGCCTAGCTCACGGCTTCGTTCTCCCACCCCGCCGGGCCGCCGGCGTCTAGCTCACGGCATCGTTCTCCAGGTCGTTGACCCAGCAACTGGACAAGTTAAGTTGGACGTTAACCATGCCGATGGCTTCACGATGGCGCAGCAGGGGAGCATGATGGCGTCGCCGGCCCTTGCTAACGTGTTCCAGCAGCAGTTCCAGAGCCAGAGCCAGCAGCAGCTTATCCAGCCGCCCCAGCAGAACTACTCCTACGCCCCGCAGCCAGGCTACGCGGCGGCCGTGCAGCAGTACGTCCCGCAGCCGCCCGTCCAGCAGTACACACCGCCGGTGCAGCAGTACGCTGCGCCTCCACCCGTACAGCAGTATGTTCCTCCTCCTCCGCCGCCGGTCCAGCAGGAGCCCCCGCCGCAGGCTCCGCCGGTGCCGGTGCCCGCCCCGCCGGCGCCCGTACCTGCCCCGCCGCCGCCCGCGCCGGCGCCCGTCGCCGTGTCGCCGCCCGGGTCGGGGGAGCCGCTGACGTACGTGCCGCGGGACGTCGTGCCGGCGATCGGCTCGGCGGCGCCCGCCGCGCCGGTGGAGGCGCCGGCGGCGGAGGCGGAGAACCCGGAGACATTCGTGCCGTACGTGCCGCCGGACCCGTACGGCTTCGGCTCGGGCGGCGTTCTCTCGGGCGTCGCGGAGGACGTGCCGCCGCTGCCGCCCCCGCCCGGCTACCAGACCGCCTTCTCCGAGGCCGCTTCTCCGCCGCCGCCGCCGCCGGCCGAGGCGCGCGTGGCGGTGAACGCGGCGCTGCCGCCGCCGCCGGCCGCCGTGGCGGCCCCCGCCCTCGCCCAGGGCGGCTTCGTCACCGGCGGCGCCGCCGTCAGCGGCGCCTACGCCCACTTCACCGAGGCCCCCGCCGCGTACAGCTACAGCCAAGCCCCTCCCGCGGCCCTCCCTCCGCCCCCGCCCCCGAGCCCGCCCCCACCCCGCCCCCCTCGCCGCCCCGCCTGCCGCCCTGCCCCCTCCGCCCCCCGTCGTCGAGCAGCAGCTGCCGCCGCCGCCGCCGCCGCCGGTGGAGCAGCCGCCCCCGCAGCCGGCGCCCGAGCAGGCGGAGGACGCCGCGGTGGGCGCCGCCCGCAGCTTCGTGGAGGGCGCAGCCGCCCCGCCCCCGCCGTCGCCGCCGCGCCGCCGCCACCACCGCCGCCGCCGGCGGAGATGCCGTCGGAGGATGAGATCCGCGCGGCCGCCGTGCACGACGTGCGCGCCGCCCGCCCCCGCCGACCGCCCCGCGCCCTGCGCCGCCGCCGCGCTGACCGGGGCGCGGGGCGGGGCCGGCAGAGCGGGTCGTGCAGCTACGGGCCGGTGGAGCTGACGAGCAGCTTCGGGGTCATCTCGGACGGGCCCGAGTACTACAAGAACAGCGACCACTGCCACTGGTGCGTCCGCGCCGGGCGCCGCCCCGCCCCCCGGGCCCGACGCCAGCGGGCGGGGGCGCGCGTGCAGGCTGATCGACCCGCCGGGGGACGCGCCGGTGCGGCTGACGGTTGTGGCCCCGCACGACATCGAGCCCGGCTACGACTTCCTCAAGGTCCGCCCCGCCCCTCCGCACCGCCCGCCCATCGCCGGGCGCTGAGGGCGCGGGGCGGCAGATCTTCGACGGGACCACCGAGGACTTCCCCATCGCCTCCGTCTCCGCCACAAGCGCCTCCGAGCCCTTCGTGCGCCGGCCCGCGCCCGCCGCTCCCGCCTCCCGGCGCTCGCCGAGGGGGCGGGGGCGGGGCAGAGCGTGACGTCGGAGATGGGGGCCATGTTCCTCTCGTTCGAGGCGGACTACATGGGCACCCGCTCCGGCTTCGTCGCCGCCTTCGAGAGCACCGAGGCCGCCGCACAGGACCCCGCCGCCTCCCGCCTCAACCTCGCCTCCGCCATCCAGACCGCCCAGGCCCGCCCGCCCCGCCCCGCCCGCCCCGCCCCGCGCCGAGGCCGGGGCGGCAGCAACACGCGGCGGCGGCGGCGCCGGCGGGGCGGCTGGAGGAGGAGGTGCAGGAGGGGGAGCTCGAGGAGGCCATCCTCGGCTCCCTCGCCTGCGAGGAGGGCGCCGCCCTCGTGCGCCCCCGCCCCCGCGCCCGCCCCCCGGGCCGCCTCCCGGCCGCCCACGCCGAGACCCCGCGCGCGCGCAGTGCGACGGGCCGGACGACTTCGCGGCGGGGCAGGAGGAGGCCTGGCACGAGTGCTAGGGCGAGGGCGCGCCGGCGCGTCCTGCGGCAGTGTCTGAGTGCATCGCAATCTCGAGTGCATCGGGTTTGAGTGGGGCGAGGCGCGCGGGGAGGGCAGCGCCCAGGCCGGCGACGCTCTGCGGCCCGAAGCGGGACCGATGTGGAGTAGCTGGCGGGAGACACGCTGCGAACAGTCGGCGACCTAGCTGATGCGCTCGAAGCCCTGAGCGGCAGGCGCCAGCGGGGGCGACTGCAAGGGGCCTGGACTGCCTGCGGGGCCGTGGGGGCTCGGAGCCGGCGGCGGGGGCGCGAGGGGCCTCCCCGGGAGGAGGGGAGGGGGCGTGAGGGCGGCGGCGCGCTCGGGGCCGGCGGGGGCCCGCAGGTAGAGGCTCGCGGCGGCGCGGTGCCGGGAGAGGAGCTGCGCCCCGCTGCCCTCGCCCCCCACGCTCCCGTCGCTCGGGCCCTCCTCCCCGGGGTCGCCTCGGGCCCCGCCGACGGCGAGGGGCACGCCGCCGCCGCCGGCGGGGCCGGCCGCGCGGGGGGCGAGGGCGCGGGCGAGGCCCTCGCCGACCCCGACGCGCCGCCGCTGCTTCAGGAGGCCCGGCCCGTCCGCCTCGTCCGCAGCATCCTCCCCGCGGCCGCCCGCCCGAGCGCCCAGTCCGCCGGCGCGCTGGGCGGCGGCGCTGCGCGGGCGGACCGCAGCGTCAGCGTTGAGCCGGGGCGGGGGCGGGGCGGGGCGGGGCGGACCGGACGCCGAGGCCGATCTCGACGACGGCGGCGTCGAGGGCGGAGGGGAGGCCGCGCTGGCGCCCGTAGAGCATCACGGCGAGGAGGAGGAGCTTGGAGGCGGCGTTGAAGGTCGCGCAGTACGAGGCCCCGGGGGCCAGCTCCCCGTCCGCCAGGCTTAGGCCGACGTTCCCGAAGGCCGAGGTCGTCTCGAAGACGATGCGCACGAGGCCCTGGCCCCGCGCCGCCCGCGCCGCCTTCGCCCCGTCGCTCAGCTCCGACATCGCGATCAGCTGCGCCGCCGGCCGGGGCACACGATCAGCGGGGGGTGCGGCGGCCGGGGGGACGGGGGCGCCTGGGCGGCGAGGAAGAGGAGGGCGAGCTCGCTCGTGGCGAGCCGCCGCGCCCGCTTCGCCGCCACCTCCACCAGCGTCCGCCGCTTCGCCCCGGCCCCCGCACCCGCCTCCGCCGCAGCCGCCCCGCCCCCTGCCCCCTCTCCCGCCTTCCCAGCGCCCTCATTGTCCTCAGCCGTCAGCCGCATGGTCACGATGTAGGGGTAGCTGCGTCCCCGTGCGCGTCAGGCGGGGCGGGGAGGGGAGGCAGGGGGAGCCAGCGACCTCCCGACGAGCATGAGGGCGACGAGGAGGAGGACGAGTGCGGGATTCAGCTCGGTCGTGTTCACCACCTCGAAGCCTGCGCCCGCCCCGTCACGCACCCCCGGCGGGGCTCGCAGCGCGGGAGGGGCGAGGGGCACCGGCGGCGCGAGTGGAGACGGCCTGAGTGACTGCGCCCCCGACCACGGAGCAGGTCAGAGCGGAGCGCGGGGAGGGGCGGCGGTGCGCGGCGGGGCGCGCACAGGCGGCGACGAGCTGCACGCCGGCGGACAAGTTGGCGTAGGGCGCGAAGGCTGCGCGGGGCGTGAGGGCCGCAGGGGCGGGGCAGGGCGGGGCGGGGCGGGCGGGGCGGGGCGAGGCGGACGGGGCCGGTTGAGGGCGAGCTCGGAGGCGAGCTGGAGGGCGACGAAGGCGAGGTTGAGGGCGGCGAGGGCGCGCGTCTGGAGCGGGGGAAGAGGAACGCCGAGCAGCGCCGCGAGTGCTCCAGCAGGTACTCCAGCGCCTCCAGCTCCCTGCCCCCGCCCCCCGCCCCCGCGTCGGCCCCCGCGCCGCGGCCCGCCGAGGCCAGGGCGGGGCTCCCGAGGGCGAACCTCGCGCGGCGGGCCTCGTCGAGCGCGCCGCCGCGGGGCCGCACGCGCGCGTTGGCCCAGCGCTGCCCCGCGATGATGCACCGGAGCGCCACCGGCTGCGCGGCGGGACATCGGCAGGGCGGGGCGGGGCGGGGCGGGACGGGGCGGCGCACGTAAAAAGTGTTGCCGAGGAGGATAAGGACGGCGATGGCGAGCAGCGGGGCCGGCTTGCGGCGCAGCGACTCGAGCGAGTCGGGGAAGAGGCTGAGGCCGGCGTTGTTGAAGGCGGAGACGGCAAGAAAGAGCCCCGCCGCGTACGGGCTCGCCCCGGCCGCCTCGCACAACGCCCGCGCCTCGCCGTCCCAGGCGAGGAGGGCCCCGAGGAGGAGGAAGCCGAGCAGCTGGACGGCGAGGAAGTACCAGAGGATGGCCCTCAGCAGCTTCCCCAGCGCCCGGTACTCCACCACCTGCCCCCGGCCGCGGCCCACCTCGGCTCGAGCCCGAGCTGGCGCACGGCGCTGCGGCGGACCTGCCGGTACGTGTAGGGCCTGCCCTCGCAGTCGGCCGGCGCGATCTCCTGCTTGCTGGCCCCCCGCGGGACACCCGAGAGCTGCCCCGCCGCGCACGTCACGATCAGCCGGCGCCGCACGCGTGGCGGAAGCAGAAGGCGGGCCCGGGGCACCCTGCGGAACAGGACCCGCCGGATCGCGAGCGGCGCAGCCGAAAGGAGGACGAGGCTGCCCGTGAGCACTCCGAAAAGCATCACCTGCGCGCCGCGGCGTGGAGAAACTTGAAAGTAAAGAAAAGCCATCTTCAAGGCTTGGCAAGAGGTTGGGGCCCCGGGGCGTGGAGCACCCCCTGACTGCCGTGACTCAGCTTTGCCGGGTCCTTCGTCACGAGTCCGACGGTCAGCATCCACTAGGGGAGCCCCCCCCAGTTCCAATAGCTCGGAATCATGAAGTTTGCTGGCAAAACTGTGACTATTGTAAATCGGAACAACGAAGTTCCCAACTTCGTTCGCACTATGCACAGCTCTCGTACGATCATGTAGTACCGACAGCGTCAGTTGTAACGAGAGTAATCCAGAGCTGTCCACAGAGAACACGGCGCGGCCGGCGCGCGGCACAGGGCGCCCGGGGAGCACTATCAGTGCGCTAGGGCAGCTAATTAGGGGTCATAGCTACGACTGGCAGCGCAGGTGCGGCTCCGGAGCTCGGTTGCAGTCGCCGAGTCGACCAGCGCCGGCGGCCTCCTGAGCGCTTTCGAACGCTAGCTATGGCTGTGCGTTCGTGTTTGGTGCGTGTGCGGCCCGCGCCGGGCTTCTCGATAGAGGTGCCGACCGCGCGCCTTGTAGGAAGCGCGCACGCGGGCCACGTCAGTGCCAACGCTTTGTTAGGAAGGCCTATGTGCTATAAAGACCGCGTTTGCACAGCTAGAGCCCGCGGTTCCGGGTGTGCCGTGGCTCGTTGGGGTACTGCGTGCTGTTAAGTGGTGCTAGTACCCCCAAGCGCGAAGCGCTGACAAGCGGAGCCGGCTGAAGAAAGGAAAGTGCGCTGAATCGGGCCTTACTGGTCAGATTGGCTCACAATGTGCCCGGATGCGCAGGCTAGCTAGCTCCGATCTTCTTCAAGAGCTTCCGGGCGAGCTACCAAAGGCGCTCCTGGTCAAGCTTTCGTTTGTAGAGCGCGTCCGGCTCGAGCGCGTGTCGAGGCTGTCCTAGACTTTCGTGAGACTAGCCTCGCCATCGACCACAGAGCTCACAGGCTGCCAGACGAGGTGGGGGCGGAGGTGTTCGCGACGCGACCTCGTACCTCGTACTTGTCAGACAGCGGCGCGGCTCACGGGACGGAGCGGAGGTGCGGCGGGCGGCGGCGCAGCTCGCCGGGCGAGACGGAGGCGTGGCGGACGGCGGCGCGGCTTGCCGTACGGGGCGGGGGCTCGGGGGGCGGCGGCGCGGCTCACCGCACGGCGCCGGGGCTTAGGGGGCGGCGGCGCGGCTCACCGCACGGCGCCGGGGCTCGGCGGGCGGCGGCGCGGCTCACCGCACGGCGCGGAAGCTCGATGGGCGGCGGCGCAGCTCGACGGGCGGGGCGGGGGCTCGGCGGGCGGCGGCGCAGCTCACCGCACGGGGCGGGGGCGTGGCGGGCGGCGGCGCGGCTCGCTGGGCGGGGCGGAGGCGCGGCGGGCGACGGCGCGGCTCGCCGGGCGGGGCGGAGACTCGTCGGGCGGCGGCGCAGCTCGACGGGCGGGGCGGGGACGCGGCGGGCGGCGGCGCGGCTCTCCGGGCGGGGCGGGGGCGCGGCGGGCGGCGGCGCGGCTCGCCGGGCGGGGCGGAGACTCGTCGGCCGGCGGCGCAGCTCGATGGGCGAATCGGAGACTCGTCGGGCGGCGGCGCAGCTCGCCGGGCGGGGCGGGGGCGCGGCGGACGGCGGCGCGGCACGCCGGGCGGGGCTGCGGCGCGGCGGGCGACGGCGCGGCTCGCCGGGCGGGGCGGGGGCGCGGCGTACGGCGGCGCGGCTCGCCGGGCGGGGCAGAGACTTGTCGGGCGGCGGCGCAGCTCGCCGGGCGGGGCGGGGCGTGGCGGACGGCGGCGCGGCTCTCCGGGCGGGGCTGCGGCGCGGCGGGCGACGGCGCGGCTCGCCGGGCGGGGCGGGGGCGCGGCGGACGGCGGCGCAGCTCGACGGGCGGGGCGGGGGCGCGGCGTACGGCGGCGCGGCACACCGGGCGGGGCGGGGCGCGGCGGACGGCGGCGCGGCTCGCCGGGCGGGGCGGAGGCGCGGCGGGCGACGGCGCGGCTCGCCGGGCGGGGCGGAGACTCGTCGGGCGGCGGCGCAGCTCGACGGGCGGGGCGGCGGCGCGGCGGGCGACGGCGCGGCTCGCCGGGCGGCGCAGCGGGCGGCGGCGCGGCTCGCCGGGCGGGGCGGCGGCGCGGGGGCGGCTTTGCGGACGGCGGCGCGGGTCGCAGGGCGGGGCGGCGGCGCGGCGGGCAACAGCTCCGCGGCGGGGCTCGCCGCACGGGGCGGGGGCTCTGCGGCTTCAAGGCTAGTTACCACGTCAAAATATGTTGCTTTGACGTACTGCTTCATGGCCTGGCTGCGCGAGAGTGCGCAATGTGGCACTGCAGATCTAGAACAGAATCAGATGCACCCCTTCCCCCTTCGTGTCCGGATCCTAGAGCCTCGGAGCAAGCTACCGAAGGAGATTCAAGCTTAAATAACTAAGTTTATTGAAAGGGAGATGTTTATAGCATATAATTACATGAGATGTGCTGGGTGACATAGTGCCGCACTATCATAGTATCACTTTTGAGTTGACAAGCCGAAAGTACGACTCTAACTTTTCAACATAACACTGACTCATGATCAGTGATCATGATCGATATTGAACGTGCCGCATGATCGTGCAAGATGAAAATCGGACAGCATAATGAACATCCATTATACTTTCATTTAACTCAGTGAGTCCAGCGAGAATGCGGTCAGGCGGCTTGCTCTAACATCAAGCCCTTCGAGAGCCCGTGCTGTGGCGTGTGCGCAGGGCCTGGGCTCGATCCTAGACAGCGAAACAATCAATTTTCAAACGTTATACAAGATCCTGTCACTAGGCAGAGCGGCGCGCGCCCTACACTGTCCACTAGCATGAGATTCTCCAGTGGGGTCCGTGACAGACTCGGATCAAATCGAGCGCCCGAAGGCCACGACGAGGCAGGCGTATATCTATGCACCGTATTAGCACTTCTATGAAGAACAGAGCAGAATGCTGCGATATGGGCGCAAGCGCACTGGCACGCACGGCAGCGCGTCGTGGAATCGATATCTGTGTGCACGTGGTGGGGTCAGTTCAAAGGCGCGTGGCCGAGCGAGCGACGCGCGACAGTAGCGCAAACTCCTGCAGTGCGTGCAATCTGCGTATGTGGTCAGTGCAGTCTCGCACGCCCGCCCCGGCGGACGCGGCAGGTGTCCGATTGACGTCCGGCGGCGGGCTGCTGTCTGGAAGCACGCCCAGCTGCTACAGTCGGCCGTCTGCTAGCTGTAGGCCAGGCTAACGGCAGGCTGAGCTCGGCTTGCTGCTGGGCCAGTGCTGGCCCAGGGTAGATCCGGCTGGTCCGGGGTATACGTAGATCCTCGCTAACGGCCAGCAGCTTCAAACAGCGGCCCAACCTGCACCTAACTCGCGCTCGACCAGCGTCTAGGGACCTCTAGCGAGCTGCTGTGCCTTGCTCTCGCGCAGGGAAGCCGCGGCAGTCGGCTGCAGCCGGGTTTTGAACAGGCCAGGTCCGACGGCCCGTCCCCGGCGGGCTGCCGAGCGCTCATGTGCTCGTTGCTTCCCAGAGCGTTCCTAGAAGCGGGCGGCTTCCTCGCCGAGCGCCGAGCGGCATTTTCCGCGGTCTCGCAAGGTTCGACCGGCAACCGTCGCGTAAATCTTGCCTCGGGAGGCGCCGCGGTCGTTTTGTGTGCTCTTTGCGCTGAACATGTTGCGCAGGAGCGGTCGGTGGACGTGCGCTCGTCTGTTCCCCCCGTTGAGTCCATCCGGCCGCTCGCTTGAGTGAGCGCTCCAGCCCTGCGGTCTCCGCTCGCTTGAGTGAGCGTCGTGGTCTCCGCGCTCGAAGAGTGATCTTCGTTGCGCAGGATATGGGCGACAAGCGCGAGGCGGCGGCCGCGGTTCCGGTGGCGACAGCCGCGCCGGTGTTCAAGGAGCTCGAGGTACTGCCCCCGCCTATTTCTCAACGAGTCTGACGTGCAGTTTTAGCCCGCGCGGAAGCGCCGCAGGAGGAGGCGGCCCGCAGGCTGCGGTCCGACGGTCCAGACTTTGACCCTTGCTGCACCCGACTTCCTCTGTTGCGAAACGGTGCGGTCCTCACCTTAAAGCTTCCCCCTCAATCTGAATCTGACTTTCGCACAGGAACCTGTGGGCTACTTGAAAGTCGCTCACATCTTGCCCTTCCTCAAGGACGGGCTCAAGGTGCGGCTCTTCGTCGCCAAGATCGACGTCTACGTCGTCGACGAGGGGTTCTTCTTCGTCGGCATCGGCATTCTAGTGCCCAAGGTACGGGCCAAGATGAACCCCTCCCCTCCCCCCCCCCCCCCCCCCTCGCCCCACGTCGCCCCCGCAGTACACCCTCCAAGCTATATCTAGATGCCCTACCCCGCCCCGCCTCCGCTCCGCCCCCTCCGGGCCGCCGGTGGGGGTAAGCCTTCGCCGGCGTCTTCGGACAAGGTACCCCCCGGTAGCTGGGGTCCCTTGGTCCGACGGCGCTGGTGAGGGCGTACCCCCCTCGCGGGCCCCGATCGGGCACTAGCTCTAGATGCCCTTTCTCGCCCGCCCCCTCCGGGCCCCCGATGGGGGTACGCCTTCGCCGGCGTCTTCGGACAAGGTACCCCCCGGTAGCTGGGGTCCCTTGGTCCGAAGGCGCTGGTGAGGGCGTACCCCCCTCGCGGGCCCCCATCGGGCACTAGCTCTAGATGCCCCTACTCGCCCGCCCCCTCCGGGCCCCCGATGGGGGTACGCCTTCGCCGGCGTCTTCGGACAAGGTACCCCCCGGTAGCTGGGGTCCCTTGGTCCGAAGGCGCTGGTGAGGGCGTACCCCCCTCGCGCGGGCCACGTCGGGGCGCTAGCTTCATAGCTAAACGCCGTACCCCTCTTCAGTTGGGCCACATACTGACTCCATTTCAGTTGGGCGAAGCGGAGGAGCCCTCGGACGTCGTCAAGTTGGTTGTGCTGGCCGAAGGCAAAGCTGACGAGGACGTGCTGGGCAGAAAGGTAGCTCTGTCACTCCCCTTGAGGTTTATTCAGTTCATTCACGTCTAGAGTGCAGATCCCCGAGGATATCACGGAGTTTCCTGGCAACGAAGAGCTCACTACGTTCAGTGGGCTGGAAGGCCGAGTGATCTTCTGGCCCAAGGCCCTCCTTTCCCTCCTCCGCAGTGCTAGCGCTAGATAGTGCGCGGCCGCGGGCGGCGCTGTGTTGCAATTGCAGTATTCATGCATGGCAACCCCCGGCGCTGCAGGGCCGGGTGCACGGGGCGGGGGTGCGGGCGCCCGGGTGCGCGAGCCTGCTATTTATAGCTTTTCTGGGAACTCTTCCCTTCGTCGTCGGAACAATTGCTCTTCCTATCGGAACAATTGCTATTGCTCTCGGAACTCCTGACTTGGGATCTCCATGGCCTCCAAAACTAATTGTACTTTTTGATCATTAGTTCCCAGAGTTACGAAGTTTCCAGTATGGAGAATTTGGGAACTTCGTTGTTCCGAAACCGTAAGACTATCTGATTCCGAGCTATTGGAACTGGGGGGGGCCCCCCTAGTGATCGCCGAAGCATACAGAAAGACGGAGTCGAGGAAGCTCACGGGCGCCTGCGCGCCTCGCCCCGGTGAACCTCAGGGAGCGCTCAGTATATCCAATTTCTCTGAAATTTACACTTTCGAGGCCCGAGGGGTGTCGACGCACCAACACGAGGCTGGGCTCGTTCTTCTTGCTCGTAGCGGAGGAGCGCTCGTTAGCGTAGATGACAATTGCACCGATGAGGATACAGACAGAGAAATACGCCAAATGCAGCAGCGGATATTGCGACAGGCACTTCAGCGCGATCCTCCACAACGCGCCGGGCACAGCCACCCCTGACGATGGTGCATTCGGCGAGGACGAGCTGGAGGATCTTGCGTCCATATGCATGGCCATGTCCGGCGCCGCGGCCGGCGCTAGCTGCAGATGATCGCGCTTGTCTGCCTCGTTCAACGACCCGCCCGGTGGCGGCATTGTACATGTGGTCCGCGCCACTAGTACTGTGGTTCTCAGCGGTGCCGGCTACCAGCGCTAGCTTCCCGACGCTGCGATCCAACGACGAAGTGCTTGCAGTGATCGAACGCGATGAGGTAGGGTCCGCAGCGCCTTCCGCTGTCGCAATGAGGACAAGTGGCTCGTCGACGCGCGGAAGGACAAGGCCCGCCAGATCGAAAACGGCCTGAAAAGCGAGCTTTCGATCACCGCACGATCAGCGTGGACTCCAGCTTTTAGGGAAGGACCCCCTGGAAAGCGCAGCGGCTTCGAGATGAGGCTCTACCCCCATTCGCAAACGTCTGAAACGTCGAAGATGCCGCACGCGTTCGCCTTCGTCGCCGCGCTGCCGCCGCTGCCCGACGCGACGCGTAGAGCCTGTGCCGCTCGGGCGACGGCGTGCCCGCCGACGCCCCAGCGCGTGCGGCGTACAGCCCCGCCGTCAGCGTACAGCTTCTGCTCGTGGACCCCGGCCGGTGGCATAGTGCGCTTCTCGGGCCGGCCGGTCGGCAGCCGTCAGGTAGCACAGCGCGCCGCGGGACTCGCCGGCGCGGCGCCCGCGTCGAGGCCTGTCTGCTCCGCGTCCGGCGATGCGGAAACAGCACCGCTGAGCGCCGACATTTCGCTGGTGCGGTGCGTATGTGCGCGGCCGCGGCCGTAGCGCGCGGGCGCCGGCGCCTGTACATTTGCTCAGCCGCGGTGCCGCTTGCGCAGCGTTGAGTTGAAGAAGCCCATGGGAATGGTCTTAGAGGAAGCCGATGACGGAAATGTGTTCGTTGCATCGGTCGTGGCGGGCGGCGCGGCCGAGCAGGCCGGCGTGCGGGCTGGCGACGGTTCGCACGCCCCCGGGCGCGGCTTGACGCATACGGGCGCTTCAGCTTCGATTGATGGGGCGCGGCAGTGATCAGCAAGGTCATGGGCACGTTTATCATCGACTCGTCGCGCGGCAAGTTCGAGTCGAAGCTGGTGGACGCTAAGGTGCGCGCCCGGCCGCGGCCGCTCTGCTGCGCGCCCGGCGCCTCGCCGCAGCGCTGAGCAAGCCGGCGATCAGGGCATGAAGCTGAAGACGGTGATGGGTGAGCGCTGGCCGCCGCCCCCCCCTCGCGTGAAAGCTCCACTGCGCATGCTGGCGTGCCCCCCGAGCCTTTGGCCTGACGCCGCCGCCGCCGCCGCCGCCGCCGCCGCCGCCGGCAGACGCGATCACGTCGAACGACTACCTGGGCTGCATCACGTGCTCGGACCCGGACAGGAAGGTCCCCACCGCCTTCGTCCTCGAGCGCCGCGGGTGATCGCCTGGAGTCGCCCCCGGCCCGCCTGCGCCGTGCAAATGAAAGCGGCGGTTCACTGGCCCAAACAAGTCTACGCTGGTGCTAGTGCTGCAGCTGCGAGACGGGCACGGAGGGGGACTAGCTGTAGAAGAGCATCTCACGATCAAGCGAAGAAGAATGCGAATGTGGCAAAGCGAAGCAGCGAGACTGACGGCGAAATCGAAAGGGGTGGACGGGGTCCGGGCGGGATTGCAGCGGAGGCCGGCGGCTAGGCGCCCCTGGGGGGCTTGTTGGCGGCCGCGGGGGCGGGCGAGCTCGCGGGCGGGCTCGCGGCCTCGGGCCCCTTCTCGATGCGGGAGGCGGTGGGGAGGGTGATCTCGTGCCGCTCCCCGCGCACCATCGCTGCCCGCCGCCGCCTTAGGGCCGCAGCCATCCGAGAGAGGCGACAGGGGCACGGACCGTACATCTTGCCGGGCTGCGGGGGGGAGGCCGGGGCGGCAGAGGTCAGCAAGGGCGGGTAGGGGGGAGGGGAGAAGAGGTAGGGGGGGGGGGGGGGGGGAAGGAGGGGGTGCGGGGCCGGGGCCGGGGCGAGCCGCGGGGGCCACGAACCGAGATGTAGTCGTAGATGTCGGGCCCTGGGGGGGGGGCGGGGGGCGTCGGGCGGGGGCGGGGGCGGGGCGGGGCGCGGGGCGCGGACCGTGGACCTGGACGCCGGTGATGAGGGCCCAGTCGACGTTCTTGTTGGCCACCGTGCTCCGGATGTTCTTCTCCAGCACCTCCTGGATCACCTCCAGCGTGTACTTCACCTGCGCCCCCGCCCCGCCCCTCGTCCCCCGCGGGGCGCGGGCGGGGCGGGGCGGGCGGACGATCTCGACGTGGGAGGGGACGGTCCCGTACTTGATCTTGGGCAGCAGCAGCTGCTTCAGCAGGCTCTGCTCCACGTCGTCCGGGCTGCAGGCCGCCCCCGTCAGCCCCGCGCCCCGCGCCCCGCCGGAGGAGGCAGCCTGGCGCACTCCACCCCAACCTTGACTGGCGGGCGGCCGGTCGGGCGGCGTCAGCCGGCGCCGGCGCGCCCGGTGGGAGGCAGAGGCGGGGACGCACTGTGGCCGCTCGAGAGCTCCTTGTGGATCCCCTGCAGCGCCCCGCACGCGTGCGAGATCTGCCCTTGCCTGCGCGCCGCCGGGCTTAGGGGCGGAGATGGAGGGAGCCGGGGGGGACTCACCCGTGCCGCACGCACTGGCCTTTGAGGGGGCGGGCCGTTCCGTGAGAGGGGCGCGGGGCGGGAGCGGGGGCCACGGCGCCGCGCGCACCGATGACGCCGTCGGCCCCGATGGCGATGTGCGGCTGCAGAGGGGAAGGCGCGGGTCGGGAGCGCGACGCCGGCGCGAAGCCGGCGGGCGGGCGGACCATAGCGATGTAGAGGTGGCGCTCGATCCCGTCCTGCCCGCCCCGTCATCGCGGGGCGCGGGGCGCGGGGCGCGGGGCGCACAAACTGAGGCGCGTGGCTCTGCGGACGCGCGGCCGTCAGGAAAGGGAGGATGGGGCCGGGGCGGGGCAGGGGGGACCTGGGCGGCGATGAGGCCGGTGCGGCCGAGGTGGGGGATCCCCCCCAGGGAGCACATGTCGAAGGCCCCCGAGACGCTCCCCGGCGGCGACCAGTACTCCTGCGCGCGCGGCCGGCGTCAGGGGTGCGGGCTCACGAAGGGCGGCGATGGGGGACGGGCCTGCAGGTCGGAGTACAGGCTCCTGCAGATTTCGCTGCAGAAGGGTTCAGCGGAGGCGGGGGAGAGGAAAGGGCCGACGCACTCGCGGCATAGTCCGATGCACTGCGGGGCAGCGGAGGCGACGGAGGAACATGAGAAATGCGTGCGGCGACACTACTGACGGGCACGGCACCGGGATCGTGTTCCTTCGATTGAAGCTGGACATTGAAAGCAAGTGAGTAAATTAAATACGAGGAAAAATTCGAAACTTGGAAATGGATGCTGGAGGCTCACCCGAGCTGGAAGAGGAAGTCGTGCGTGTAGAAGATGAAATGACGCTGTGACTAAAAACACATCAGAGGTCAGTTTTCGTCAAAGTTTCATCCTACGATTATCTCAAAGAATTCTCGAATTCACCACAGCCTCTGGAAACGAATTCAGGAGAGCCGCGCGGAACTGCAAGACAAAAGAGTCATGATCAGTGTGCGTGGGAGGGCGAGGCGCCCTTGGCGAGGCGGGAGGCGCTATATAGCTAAGGGCCCGGAGCCTATAAATCGCCCGCTGTGAAGTTAGACATGTTGCGCGCAGTGTAGCCTTTAGCAGGCCGCGGGTAAGGCGGGTGTACTAGTGTACTGGCGGGCGAGGTAAGTTCATGCGTGGCCGACGGCGGCCCTTTTGCTTCGATGACGCATCAACTAAACTTAATACCGTAGTACGCACCTTTTCAGGCTCCTTCGAGCTAACTTGCGCGAACTGGCGCTGGGAAAGCACGTCATGGCTAGCCGCGATCGGCGAGGCGAACGCGGCGAACCTGAGGCATGCCGAAGCCTTTCCGCAGAGATACTGACACGAGCGCGTTCGTTGCGCCGCTGGCGACGTGCACGCGGCCGAGATGTGGGGTTATGCTCTTCACCGCTGCAAGAAACATATCGCCGCTCGTGCTGCCTGCGCGTGGGCCAGGCGCACTTAACGCGGCAGCCGAACTTGCCGCCGTTGACAAGGGGTACGCCGTGTACGCGCCGCGCAGGGGTACGTGTAGGCACATCCCGAAAGAAGATGGGCGCCGAGGAAGCGATCGGCGAGTGCGTCAACGAGTTCTTCCCATGCTCGCGAACCATCACAGGGAACCTCTTCCTCATGGTCCGCCCGACACTGGCCCTTCGCCGGTCGCCCTATTCCCATAGCTAGCCCGAACGTCCCCTTGCGTACTTTTTCCGTGCGAACTCGCCCGATGACGTAAACTTCGCAGCTGGCGTACGGCTTCCTGCTGGCCAGGGGCTCGAAGCTGATCGCAGGTCCGTCCCTCTCGCGCTCGGTTACGTTTTCTCGAGCTATAAGAAAGCCAAAGGAAGCACACACAGGCCCGCCTGATCGTCGGGCTCGCGGACACACCGCTAACGCCCTTGGGACGCAGACGGGTCCGAGCTCCTCATGCAGATCCTGGACCCCGGCATCATCGGCGGTCTCGTGCTCCCTCTGCTGGGCGGTGCGTTCGCAATGACGGCTCGCACTCGTGTCGAATCGATCGCCGCGACTATCCAGTCGAGTGGGTTCCAGGGGCATGGCATCTTGGCCTTTATGAACTAGGATCGATCCAAAAGAGCCTTTTCCTGCGCCTCGAAACCGACTGCCTTTTGCATCGGAGGCTTGCGCGGGACGCGAGCCCACTTGTCGAGCTTGGAAGCAGATTTGCGTACTTGCTCTAGCTGATTCGCTGCCCTTCGCAGCTTTCCCTGATGCGTGCATTATCTTCGTGTCCTGCCTCGGCGGTGACATCGCGGAGGTGCGTTCCCCAGACCACCTCGGCGCCCCGGCGCTGTGATTCGTGACGCGATCGGCCTCCGAGCAGGTGCAAGAGCAGCTCTCAGTCGGCGTCGGCACGCTGGCCGGGTCGACCGTGATGCTGCTCACGCTGCCGTGGGCGGCCTCGCTCTACCTCGGCCGCTGCGACCTGGACGGCAACGGCCAGGCCATCCAGAAGCGCTGCACGAAGACCAGCCTTACGGAGAGCGGCGTCACCACCGGTCCGCTCGGCCCTGCCCGCCGCCCGCCCCCCACCGCCGGCCGCCGGTCGCCCGCGGCCGGCCGCCGGGCGCGGTTCCTTTCTGACGGCCACCCCCTCCTTCTTTCTTCCTCCAGACGAGGACGTCCCGCTGAACGCAAAGATCGTGCGCGCGGCGCCTTCTTTCCGAAGACGCCCCCGCCCCGCGGCCGCCGACGCGGGGGGCGGGGCGGCAGATGCTGGCGACGTCGCTGCCGTTCCTGATCGCTCAGGGCCCCGCCCTCGCCTACTTCTTCGGCGAGCCCAAGGTCCGGCCCCGCCCCGCCCGCCCCGCTGCACCCGGGGCCGCCGGTGACGCCGGGGCCGGGGCAGTTCCAGAAGGACCGCGAGGCGAACTTCGCGCTCGCCGGCTTCGTCGTCTCGTTCATCCTCCTCGTCGCCTACAGCGTCTGGCAGGTGCCGGCCCCGCGCCCCCGCGCACGGCCGGCGCGGGACCGGCGCGGCTCACGCGCGGGCGGGCGGGCGGCGGCAGGTCATGAACACGAAGCTCCAGGAGAAGAAGATGGAGATGGCCAAGAAGGAGGCCGTCATGCGCCGCGTGCGCCGCCTCGCCCGCCCCCGCCCCTGCCCCGCCCCTGCTCCGCCCCGCCCCGCGCCGCCCGCGCCGCCCCGCGGGGCCAACCGAGGCGCGCGCAGGTGGTGGAGCGGATGGTGTCGGTGATGGAGCGGCGGCAGACCTCGTTCCGGGAGACGCCGGCGCCCGGGGACGCGGAGAACCCGTCGGCGCCGCTCGCGCCGGCGCAGCCCATCTCGGGCGAGAAGGTCGCCTCCCTCGGCCTCAAGTGGAAGGCCGGCGTCGCCGCCAAGAAGGAGGCCGCCGCCGCCGCCGCCGCCGGCGCCCCCGCCACCAGCTACGGCACCGCCCCGAGCCCCGCCGTGCGCCCCGCCGCGCCGCGCCCCGCCGCGCCCCGACGACGGGGCGGGCAGGCGAAGGAGGAGGAGGAGGGGAGCGATGACGAGACCGCCGGCATGACCAAGCGCGAGGCGCGCCCCGCCCGAACCCCGCCCCACCCGAACCTCGCCCCACCCCCGGGCCCCCGCTGAGGAGGGCGGGGGCGGCAGATCGCGATCAAGTCGGTGACGACGCTGGCGATCGGGACGGCGGTCGTCTCGTTCTTCTCGGACCCGATGGTGGACTCGATCAGCCAGTTCGCCACGGAGATGAAGCTCTCCCCCTTCTTCGTCGCCTTCATCGTGGCCCCGACCGCCTCGAACGCGTCGGAGCTGATCGCCTCCTGCATCTTCGCCGCGAAGAAGACGAAGAAGTCGATCTCGCTGACGTACGGGTCGCTGTACGGGGCGGCGACGATGAACAACACGCTCTGCCTGGGCATCTTCCTCTTCATGGTCTGGTTCCGCAAGCTCGCGTGGGACTTCTCCGCCGAGGTCGCCTGCATCCTCTTCGTCGAGCTCGCCGTCGCCCTCGTCGCGGTCCGCAGCACCACCATCCGCCTCCGCACCGGCTTCCTCGTCGCCGCCTTCTACTTCGGTTCGCGCACCCCGACCCCCGCTCCGCCCCCTGCGCCCCCCGACGCCCGCGCAACAGTCGCCATCGGCATCGTCGCTGGTCTGAACCGCATCGGCTGGCACTGATCTGCCCGACACGGGTACCGTGGAATTGCTCGCCTGCGCCGCGCCGTGTACAGACCAAGGGGGAAGGGGGGGGTCGCCTCTTTGACTACGCATAGATAGCACACCTTATCGTACAGCATGAGCTAGGTTCAAGCTCGATCGCGCTGTCTCCGTTTTTCGAGAACTTGTCTAGTTCGGTTTAGAAATCTCTCTTCGTACAAAATCTTTACGAATGCGCCTGCCAGTGAAGCCAGCTGCAGCTACAGCCCGCAGCCATGGAAGGGCACTGCTTGGTCAAGTTACGAACATCCATGCAAAAAAAAGGCACAGTGGATGGAAAGGGGCCGGAAAAGGGAAAGGCGTGCAAGGGCGCCGACCGTCGGACGGGAGCGGGGGCTGGATCGGCGGGGGGGGGGGGGGGGGGGAGGGGGGGTTGCGGGCGGGCGTTATGGCGGGGCGGCAGGTCATAGATGAGCGTCGGGAGGGTCGAGGAAGTGACTTTGGAAGGCGGGAAGGCTCCGGGAGAGGGGAAGGGGGGCGAGGAAGAGTGTTGGGGCAAGAAGAGGGGAAGGGGCGCTCAGGACCAGTCGAGCTCGTCCAGGGGCGAAGAGAGGAGGGGGTACCTGCAGGGCGGTTGCGGGGCGGGGCGGGGGGCAGGGGGGAGGGGGCCGGGGGGCGCACCTGGCGAGCTGGACGCAGATCTCGTCGATGGGCTTGCGGAGCTCGACGGAGCTCTCCAGCCCGTGGTTCACGATCACCGAGTAGGCCATCCCGTGCACGTACCTGCCCGCCCCCGTCAGGCCCCCGCCCCGCGCGCCGAGGCCGGGCGGCGCGGCACCCCGAGAGGGCGGAGACGCCCATGAGGGTGCCTGTCTTGCCGCGGAGGACGGCGGCGGCGGAGGTGCCGCGCATGCGGGAGCGGAGGGTCCCCGAGCGGCCGGCAAGCGGCAACGACTCGAAGAAGATGCGCCGGTGCGGGCTGTGCAGCGCGATGCCCCGCAGCGTCTGCGTGAGCGCCTCCGCTGCCGCCCGCCCGTCAATCCCCGGGCGACGCGGCGGGCGGGGCGGGGCGGGCGGGGCGGGGGAGGGGCGCACGCGAGGCGGCGTTCCTGCGGCTGAGGCCGGAGCCGTCGACGAGGAGCACGCCGCTCGGGTCCGCCCCGTACCTCCGCACCGCCACCTCCTTCATCGCCATCAGGCCCCTCTGCGCCCGCGCGCCCCGCGCCTCAGCGCCCGCCGCGGCGGGGCGCGCTCGCGGGGCGCGCGCCTGTATGGAGCGGTCCGGGGCCGGGAGGGCGAGGGGCATGACGAAGGCCGGGTACGTCCGCTGCGTGTCGCTCCCCAGCGTGTGCAGCAGCGCCTCCTGCCGGGGGCCTCAGCCCGCGCGGGAAGGGGGTGCAGGACGGCGGCGCACGGCCCAGAGGTTGTCGCTCCACTGGAGGACGCGGTTGACGAGTGCGGAGAGGGGCCGCGCGATGAAGTCCAGCGTCCAGGGCTTGAAGCTCGGCGAGAGGCCCACTGCTGGCGCCGTGAACATCACCTTCCCCACACGGATCTGTCGGCGCCCCGCGGCATCAGGGATCGACTGGGGGCGCCGGCGGGGCAGGGGGGGGGGGGGGGGGGGGGGGGCGGGGCACCTTGGCGTCCTCGAGGACCTTGTGGAGCATGCGGGCGAAGCGCGCCCGGGCGTCCGGCAGCGCCACTGTCACGTTCCGCTCGTCCGAGTGCGCCTGCGCCGCCCCTGCTCGGCTGGGGGAGCCGGGGCCACCCGCAGGCTGGGCGCGCACCGGGATGGCCCCGCGGATGACGAGCGAGCCGGCCACGTCGATAAAAGCCATGACGGGGCGCTCCGGCTCGCCGGCCCCGACCGTCAGCGCCTCGTTCACCACGGGCACCTTCGGCTTGTTCACCGCGTCCAGCCAGCTGAACCGCACAAGCTGCCCGGGCTCTGTCGGACGCACTATGAGATTCGCTGCGCTGCCGTTCAGGAGCATGCTGCGCGGCGAGTGACGTAACCAGTGAGCGGGACCACCGGAGAAGGGCGGAAAAGGAGAGGAAAGAAAGGCGCACCCTCCCGCGTTGGCAGATTGCAATTGAGAGGCCTCCCAAGTGATTGGCGTCTTTATCCTGCTGTCATCGATGACCAGCGACCGCACTGTCCTCACCCCTTGAGTCCGCAGGCTGTCTGCCAACTCAGAGACGTGCGCGGTGGTTATCATAGGATCTCCACGCGCTGCGCATGCGCATGAGCGCACGCCTCGAAGCGCAGCACGGCACGGGCGGCTTGCGGGCGCCCACGGACCAGAAACGCGCAGCTCCTCAAGGACGGGCGGGGAAAGGCCTGTGCCGTGGACGGGCGTCTTATGCCTGTATTCTGCAGCGTGACCCGTCACGGGGAGGCTGGCCGTAGCCTCCGAGCGCTGCTTCTCTCGCAACGGCGCACCTGGCCCAAGCTTCTCCAGCGCCGCGGCGGCGGTGAAGATCTTGACGTTGGAAGCGGGTATCAAAGCCAGGCGCATGTTGTGACCGTACAGCGTCTTGCCGGTCTTCACGTCCGCTGCGTGGATCCCCCACCGCGCCTTTGCGTACTGCGGTCTCCCAACGACGCTGTCGATCGCCCGCTTCATGTGCACAAGCGGAGAATCCATATCCGCTGCGAGAAACATCGTTTTAGTGCGCTCGCAGCGGGCGGGGCGCAGCCACGCACGGCTATATGTTCGAAAGACAGCGGCATCGGCGAAGGAGCTGAACTGGAAGGTGCACGGCACTAGATCCTCCAGCTTCTGCTGCGGGTATGCCGGCGGCGGCGGCATCGCGGGGCGCCGCGCTCAAACAGCTCGCTGTCCTGGGTACACCAGAAGAAGCCAGCAGGAGCGCGGCATCACTGGAAGCTCAAACCAAGAAGCAGCAATTGCAAAAGCTTAAAAGCTCAGCCAGTAGCACAGCGAAGCACAGCGAAGGCGGGGCACCGGGGGCAGCAGCAGCAGGGCACCGGGGGCAGCAGCAGCAGCATGACGGGGCACCAGCGGGGCGGTCGGAGCAGGCGTGACGAGGATGATCAGGAGGAGCGCGACAGAGAGGAGGTGAGCGGCCGCTAGTGCACATTGCTCTGCAGCATTGCCCCTGGACGGCATTGACCGGTTTTACAGGAGATGCTCAACGCTCTGCGCGAGGACGGCCTCTCCATGCGGGAGATTGAGGTGCTTGGAGGCTATCTGCACTGAATCTGCGACTCCCGACTAACCCCGCCTTCCGTCCCAGACGCGCGCCGCAGCCCGCCCGGGCCAGAGCCCCGATGCGCTTGAGGAGGAGCTGGACTACCGCATACGTAACGACGACTGCGTTCTTGAAGCCGATATCGCCGGTGAGAACCTGCCTGGTGTCCGCGTGTCTCCGGCTGACCTGCGGTGTAGACGCGCGCCAAGCGCAGGAGGAGGATCTGGACGAGCGGCGTATTAGAGAACAAATAGAGAGGGAGGTGGAGGAGAACTTGAATAGCTCTTCCGCAACTGGCCCAGCTCAGCGCGTCACTGCTCAGCACGAAGTGGAGGTGCTGTCTGCCCAAGCCGAGGTGTGTGCTGGCGAAAATAGCCGCATCGCATCTTGATTTCACAGGGCCTAATACGAGGCGGTGTGTGCAGGAGCTGCGGTTGCAAGAGGCGCTCGACGCCGAGCTCGACGACCGCATTCGAGACGAGGTCGACGGTCGGACGCGCGGTGCTAAACGCTTTTGGAGCCTGAAAGAAAATCTCGCGCGTGACGTTTGTTACTTGACTTATTGCTCTAAAGGCCCAGCGGCAGAGGACGACGATGAGGAGGAGCGCTTCGCGCTCGAGCTGCAGGTTCGGATGTGCTTGTGGTGCAATGGAAGCGGCCTTCGCTTGAGCCATGAACGCAGGCGAGTATCGCGGAGAACGCTGTGATGGAAAGAATCGACGAGCGCCGGGCGTCCGAGGCGACTGCGGCGCTCCTCAGTCTCCGTCAGAACGAGTCACGCCCGCCGCCTCCCCCCATGCGAAGCGTCCCCGTGGTGGCTCCAGCCAAGTAGCTCCTGGCATGGACTGTAGCTGCTCCGCTCGGTGGCTCAGCGGCGATACATTGTGTGCAATTCAGAGCGCTTCTTGAGGCGCCGGCGGGTGCATGCTACGAGCGAAACTAATCAACAAAGACCATAGCTAACGCAGAGAGCCCAGGGCACCTGCGCGCGCAACCAGCTGCATGCGCAGATCGAGCTGCCAGTGCCACACCCGTCGTCGTGTACCCCGAACCGTCGAGCTTCAGTCCGCCGCGGCCAGTCTAGATCCATCAGGAGCATTAGCTATTGCTCTAGCTAAGCGTCTGAAGCTCGGAGCTCACGCGATCGCAGACCGTCGTGAAGGTTCGCGACAGCAACTTCCTGCGTGTACCAGCCGCGCGCTCCCGTGGCATTGCGTACGCGAGCTAGGTGGGCCGTAGTTGCAAAGAATGGCCGAAGTACAAGGCGTCACGGTCGTCGTTCGGGTGATCAAGTCCTTCGAATACCGAACCTTCAAGAACCTCGTCCTGCACAACGTAGACCTGGGCATGCGCGTCGCCGACTTCAGGCAACTTGTCGATCAAAGTGCGCGTCCCAATGCCATGCGCGCGCGCCCGCTGACTCCGTTGGTTCGCCGCAGAGATTCAGACGGAGGCGGGCTTCGCGCCCTACCGGAACCACAAGAGCGGTGGACATTTGCATGCCGCCTCCGACCCGCGCGCGCCGACGTATCTCGGCCCGCAGACACGCTGAAGCTGCACATGAAGGCGCACGGAGCGAAGGTGCGGCCGCGCCGCGCGATCGGCGCGCCGTGCCCTGAGCCCCGCGCGCAGACGAGCAACCCGGTCATCAACGTGGGCCACGAGGAGCTGGTTCTGAAGGAGACCGGAACGTTGGGCGAGCAGGGCGTCGGTACGCGCGCGCGCGCGCGCGCCCCGCCCACAAGAGCTCCCCTGGCGAGGCTGCCGCCAGAGCACGAGACGGAGCTCTCCTACTTTGCGATGTCTGATTACGAGGCGTACAAGGCCAATCCACAGGCGCGCGCTTCTTCATCGACCTCCAAACCCGTGCGCTCAGGTCACGCGCCCCCCTCTCACCCGTGCGCTCAGGTCAAGTGGTGAGCCGACGTCGACGTGTCGCGAGCAGCAGCTACAGCCTGGCAGCATGCCATGCCCCGCCCCCGCCGGCCTGCGTCGCCCTCTTCCTTCATGCAGCCCCGGCCGGGCCTCTTACCCTATCGACATCTCCGGCCCTCCCTGGCTCTCTCGTTCGCCCTGGCCCTCTCATTCGCCCCGCCCCCCGCCTGCCCTGAGGAGCAACGAGTGTTTCTAGGCCTGCACGTGAATATATCGATACCGAGATGCAAGGGGAAGGCGTGTTCGGGACCGGGGCGGCGGCTAGGGGGCGATGCGCTTGAGGTAGGCGGCCCAGCCGGCCTCGCGGTACTTGGTGGCCTCCGCCTGCACGTCCTTCGCCTCGTAGATGCCCCGCCCCACGATGAGCACGTCGCAGCCGCGCGCCCCGATCACGTTGTCCGGCCCGTCGTACTGCTGCCCCAGGCCGTCCCCGCCGCCTCCGACCTTCACGCCCGGCGTCATCACGATCAGGCTCGGGTCGTCCGGCGTCAGGTTGTGCTGCGTCCGCCTCAGCCGCGGCGGGCGGGCGGCGTGGGCCGGGGGCAGGCGGGCGCGCCTGGGCGATGAAGCCGATGACGAAGTTGGTGTTCTTCCGCGCGATCTCCACCGCCGCCGCCGTGTACGAGCCTGCCCCGCGCCGCGCCTCGGCCGGCGCCGCGCGGCGGGGCGGGGCCGGGGGCTATCGGGTGGGCGCACCGGTGGCGAGGCTGCCCGCCGAGCTCATCTCCGCGAGGATGAGGCAGCCGCGCCCCAGGGGCAGCCCCACCTCCGCCAGGCCCTGCGCCCAAGCGTCACTCCGGGCGGCCGGGGCGGGGCGGGGCGGGGAGGGGCGGGCGGGCCTGGACGACGCCGGGGCCCGGGACGACGTGGGCGTTGGTGATGTGGGACCAGGAGGCGATCTTGTGGACGCCGCCACGGTACTGCATCACCACCGTGTTCCCGATGTCCGCGAACTTGCGGTCCTCGAAGATCAGGAAGTCGTGCTGCGCCCGCCCCGCCTCAGCGAACCCGGCCGGCGGGCGCGGGCAGGCGCAGGGCTCCGGCCTTCTCCGCGAGGGCGGTGAGCTTTGCGGCGAAAGCGTCGTCCCACTCGGCGATGACGTCGCAGTGCGTCTGAGGGGCAAGCGTCGGCGGGGCGCGCCGGGGGCCTCTGCGGGGAGGGGGCGGAGCAGCACCTTGAGGCAGCAGAGGTGCGGGCCGAGGGAGTCGGCGATGGAGAGGAGCTCGGCCCCCGTGCTCACGTCCGCCGCCAGGCACAGGTTCGTCTTCTTCCGCTCCATCGTCTGCCCCGGCGCCCGTCGCGCCCCTGCCGGCAACCGAACCGCCCCGCCCCGCCCCGCGCACCTCGAAGATGCGACGGCCCATGGGGTTCTTGCACAGCTTGGCACGCTCCGCGTAGGAAAGGGCCTTGGGGGCGGGCGGGGCGGCCGGCGCGGCGGGCTTGGCGGCCGGCAGCTGAGTCTGGTTGTCGGCGATGAACTTGAGGGTCGCCTCGACGATGCTCGCGTGAAGCTTCCCCTCCGCGTGGAGCACCTGCACCGCGCGCCGCGCTCGCGCCAGTGCCGGGGCGGGGCCGGGGCCGGGGCCGGGGCGGGGGCGCACGTTGAGGAACTGGGTGATGGTGAAGACGGAGTGGAGGTGGTAGCCCTTGCCGGTGATGTGGTTGCGCCCGCCCTGCTCCCGGTCCAGCAGCACCACGATGTCCTGCACCTTGAGCCCCTCATGCTCCAGCGGCCCGATCGTCTCGAACACCGAGATCCCGCTCGTCACCTGCCCCGCCCCCCGATCACGCCCCCATCGAAGCGCACGCTAAGCTATGGCTATCCCCCCGCCGGGCGGGAGCGTCGCGCGCCGCGGGTGCGAGGCGAGGCGATCGCGGCGCGTCGCACGCGTACGCACCAGATCCTCGACGACCAGGCAGGTCTCGCCCTTCTTGAAAGAGCCCTCGATAGCCTTAGCGGTGCCGTAGTCCTTCACCTCCTTGCGGCGCACGACCATAGGCTTGCCGTGCTCGACGGACATGCATGTAGCGATCGGGAGGGCGGTGTAGGGGACGCCGCAGATGCAGTCGAAGTGCCGCTCGCGCACGAGGTTCCACATCGCATCCGCGACCTGCTTGAGCAGCGCCGGGTAGGAGACGGTGACCCGCAGGTCGACATAGACCGGGCTGATGAGGCCGGATTTGAGCTTGAACGAGCCGAACTTCACCGCCTCGACCTCGAACAGCTTGAGAATGAGGTCGCGGTGCTGCGCCATCCCGAACGCGTCGCAGAACGTCGCCGATGCCGGTACCCTGAAGCTGGGAAAAAAATGGCCTTCTCCGCGCTCCTTCCCCAGCCACAGCGGGCCCCGGCGAGTGGCAGCTATAGCATGCAGTCTGCAGCATGTAGCAGCTCCTCGCAGACCATCGGGCACCGAGCAGGCGGCTCGCGAGCGATTGGCGGCGTATGCTTCGCCGCGCGGCCGTCCGCCGCACGCCGCTCCTTCCACTTCGAGGCCGGCGTCTCGAATGGCGCGCTTCGGGGTCTGCGTGTGGTCGCAGAGGCAGCAGAGCCGGACTTCAACGAGCACAGCCGCTTCAACATCGTCATCATTGATCCGGAGTCCGGGAAGGATTACGAGTTCAAGTGCGATTCCGGCACGACTATCTTGGATGCGGCGGTCCGCCCGCCCGTTCCGTCCCCGGCGACTCCTGGCGAGGAATTTGATGGCCGCAACGTCCCGCAGATTGACGCGGGCGTCCCGGTGCCGCACGATTGCTTCGAGGGACACTGTGAGACGTGCGTTGCTCTCATGAAGAGCGGCGCAGTGAGCCAGGTGGGCCCGCCGCGGCGGATCGACCGCCCCGCCGCGTTGCGCGATCTGACGCGGCGGCGGCGGCGGCGGCTCGCGCAGCACGTGGAGCCGTCGCCCTACCTCGCGGCGTACGCGAAGCCGTCGTCCCCGACGGACCTCGACGATGACGGCGAGTCGCCCGTGGAGGAGTTCGAGGGCGTCACCGAGGGCCTCATCCTCACCTGCGTCTCCTACCCCGACGAGGACTGCGTCCTCGAGCTGCCCTTCCGCGGCCACTCCGCGTAGCCGCGGAGGCGAGCCGGTCTCCAGATTCCTATCCCTCTTTCACCATCACCGGTACCAGCTTTCATCGCCCCGAGCAGTGCAGCTCCTATGCAGTGTATATGTCTTCAGCTCTTCACACAGCAGCTACAGCCGAAGCTAAGCTGCGTGCTGGTACCCGGGGGATGCCGGGCCCGTAGGGGGATAGTAGAGCAGTGCCAAGCTCCGCAAAGCCCCGAAGAACGAGGCGCGAACCGGGCTACCCCCGTCTGCGAGGCCTATCCTTGGAAGGCGGCCTACGCGATGAAGAAGAATACTAAAGGCTATACTAACCTACTGCGGCTGCTGCTGGGGACCCTCCGGGGGCAGCCGCCGGGCCTCGTCGACGCCAGAGCCCACGCGGAGGAGGACGTTCCTGCGTAGGCGCAGGAGTTACGATCGGAAAAAGTACTCCTGGATAGGCAGGAGTTACGATCGGAAAAAGTACTCCTGGAAAGTTACGATCGCAGGAGTTACGATCGGAGTTACGATAGGCGTTTGGATAGACAGGTGAAAATTACGATCGCGATTCGCGGACGGAATTACGATCGTCCCAAAGGCCTAATATCAGGGACACTAGAGCGCATTCTGGTCCAAAATTAATACAGCAATTGGGTTGGGAATTATGTGTTGTGTGATGGCGCAGCGAGGGGGGCAGCGGGCTAGGCGACAGATAGCAGTAATGGAGGTTGCATGCTACTGAACACGATACATTAGGCGGCGTCTAGCCCCGTCACCATCGGTTTTCGACCACTGCGGGCGCGGGATTCGCGGCGCGGGATCGGCAAGACAGCTACACGAGTGCTAGGGAATCGGCGCGCATAGGTCCTTTTTGCTAGCGGATCCCCGCTGCGCGCCCGCGCGCCAAGGTCCCCGCCCCACACCCCGGCTCTCCGTCGCCCCGCCAACCACGTACCCCGGTACGAGGCCCGGCCCGCGCCCCCGGCCCTGGCGATGCCTGGAGGGGCCCTAATATCGCGCCCGTAGGGCTGCCGAATCGCTTGGGAGGCGGCGCTGAACGCTGCTCCCGCAGGGCCCCGCCCCCGCCCCCCGCCCCCCGCCAACCACGTACCCCGGTACGAGGCCCGGCCGCGCCCCGGCCCTGGCTCTGCCGGGCGAGGCCCTAGTATCGCGCCCAGACGGCCGCCAAATCGCTTGGGAGACGGCGCTAACGCTGCTTCCGCAGGGCCCCCGCCCCCGCCTCCCGCCCCCCGCCAACCACGGCCCCCTGGAGGGCTGCCGAATCGCTTGGGAGGCGGCGCTGAACGCGGTTTCCGCAGGGACCCCGCCCCCGCCCTGGTTTGGGCGCCCCAAAACCGGGGGCTGACGCTGTGACGGGCGCGCGGAGCGCATGCAGCGGCCTTTCATAGCCATCGTGGCACTGCGTGGCAGCGGCCTGCAGCGGCCTTTCATAGCCATTAGTCGAGAACTGCGACAGGAAGCGTGGCACTGCGACATGTTTATTGAGGTTTTAATTTGTACCAAGCTCTCGACCTAGTATGTTGACATACTATGATACTTGCAAGGATGGCTATGTATTGCAAGGATGAGTGCAAGCTTACTTGTCGGATGTCGACATACTTGCAAGCTTAAG
This sequence comes from Cyanophora paradoxa, assembly GCA_004431415.1. Classification (NCBI taxonomy): domain Eukaryota; class Glaucocystophyceae; order Cyanophorales; family Cyanophoraceae; genus Cyanophora; species Cyanophora paradoxa. The sequence goes on from QPMI01000123.1 coordinate 184,608, forward strand.
GGGCCCGCGGCCGGGCCTAGGCCTGGCCATGGGGTTCGGCGCGGGCTTTAGATCTTGATCATCATCTGATTATCGATATCTTGTAATATTCAATGATTGATTGATCTTGAACTGCCGCAGTGCGTGATAAATAAGCTTTAAAGCTTCAAACTTCAACGCTTCAACGCTGCGCTCAGCGGCCCGGCGGCTGATTTTTGTATCATGATCATTTACTCATGATCATGATCAGGATCATGATCACTCACTCAGTGAACATGAAACGCCTGCCGTTGATCCCTCAATGCCGCCTATTCAATGATTGCCGCAACTTGCCGCGAGTTCTGAGTTGCCGCGAGTTGCCGCGATAAATCGCGGATAATTGGATTGCCGCGATTTCTCGCGGAAACCGCAAGTTGCCGCGGGATGCCGCGGGATGCCGCGGGATGCCGCGGGATGCCGCGGGATGCCGCGGGATGCCGCGGAATGCCGCGAGTTGCCGCGAGATGCCGCGAAGAGCCGCGAATCATTCGATTGGCGCGAGATGCCGCAAAATACCGCGGCGATTTTAAGCAATTGCAATGCCGGGAAATACCCAAATAGCGCATGCATGATATTGTATTAATTATATATCATTGAATAATTTCATCATGATCATGATCATCGGATTATAATCATTGAATCGGACTCTCCGGGATATCCATCATCGGATCAATATATTAATCACTTGAATCATTGAATGGTCAGACTCTGAGAACTATAGCTATAGCTAGTGCCGCAGTGCACGTACGCGTGTTCTTGATCATGATGTAAAACTTGAATTCGAAACAGCTGAAGCCTTGAAGTGAGCTTCATGATCGATATCAGGCTTGAAAATCTGAAAACATGTACAGCTAATCATGAGCTGTCATGATCATGATCAGCCGCTGATCATGAGCTGGGCAGCAGTGTACGTACAGCTGTACAGGCGCTGGCCATGGCTGTACAGCCTGGCAGCTCTTTCACTGATCATGATCATGATCATGACTCGCGTGAAGATCACGTCACGGCGTGTACCTAGGAATTATTAACTCGCCGACTCGGCGAGTCGACAGCCCCGGGCCCGCGCATGCCAGGCCCTACTGACATTTAAGACGTGCGGGCCCTGGATCATCGATATTGGTTACTTCGACGGCGAGCTCGACTCGGCGAGATTCAATTTACCGACCGTAGTGCTAGCGCGACCGTCGGACCACTACAATTTATGTTCTCACACGCACACGTGCAGCGTCAGTCCCGGTTTTGGGGCGCCCAAACCAGGGCGGGGGCGGGGTCCCTGCGGAAACCGCGTTCAGCGCCGCCTCCCAAGCGATTCGGCAGCCCTCCGGGCGCGTTACTAGGGCCCCGCCAGGCAGCGCCAGGGCCGGGGCGGGGCCGGGCCTCGTACCGGGGTACGTGGTTGGCGGGGCGACGGAGAGCCGGGGTGTGGGCGGGGCCCTGCGGGAGCAGCGTTCAGCGCCGCCTCCCAAGCGATTCGGCGGCCCACCGGGCGCGGCACTAAGGCCCCGCCGGCAGAGCCAGGGCCGGGGCGCGGGCCGGGCCTCGTACCGGGTACGTGGTTGGCGGGGGCGGGGGCGGGGGCGGGGGCCCTGCGGGAGCAGCGTTCAGCGCCGCCTCCCAAGCGATTCGGCAGCCCTACGGGCGCGATATTAGGGCCCTCCAGGCATCGCCAGGGCCGGGGGCGCGGGCCGGGCCTCGTACCGGGGTACGTGGTTGGCGGGGCGACGGAGAGCCGGGGTGTGGGCGGGGGCCCTACGGGAGCAGCGTTCAGCGCCGCCTCCAAATCGATTTGGCGGCCGTCTGGGCGCGGTACTAGGGCCCCGCCTGGCAGAGCCAGGGCCGGGGGCGCGGGCCGGGCCTCGCACCGGGGTACGTGGTTGGCGGGGGGGCGGGGAGGCGGGGGCGGGGGCCCTGCGGAAGCAGCGTTCAGCGCCGTCTCCCAAGCGATTCGGCGGCCGTCTGGGCGCGGTTCTAGGACCCCGCCAGGCAGAACCAGGGCCGGGGGCGCGGGCCGGGCCTCGTACCGGGGTACGTGGTTGGCGGGGCGGCGGGGGGCGGGATCCCTGCGCGAGCGGCGTCCAGCGTGGCTGACGCCACGCTCAAAAAGACCCTCCGATTGAATATCAAAGAGCGGGCAAAGGCGGCTGGCCCGCGCACCGCGGATACGTGGTTGTGGCGAAGCGCGCGCGCGCAGGGCATGGGGGCGGCATGCTGCAGCTCGTCGGCGATCCTGGCTCTGACTGCGCAAGACGCCAGCAGCCATTGAGTCCCATGCGTCGACGGCGAGGTGCCCCCAGAGCACGCGCGGTAACGGAGATCGCCCTGCGCAAATGAGCGCGGGCAGGCCGCGGTCGGCGCTCGGCGCAGGGGGCGGCGCGGGCGTGTGCAGACCTCAGCGCCGGCTTTTCGGCTCGTGATGGAGCGCGCACGGGATCGCATTGACATGCGGCGGCGGCGCGAGGGCGACGAACCGCCAGATGCGCCGCGCCGGATCGCCCGCGGTGAGCGAACCGAGCACGATGCAAAGTGAGCCACGGACCTATAGCAGTAGCTGTACATGTGCCGCGATGTGCGGCGTGTACTGCGGCGGCGAGCGGGGCCAGATGGAGGCGCCAGATACAGCGGCGGCGCCTGGGGAGTGCGACGCGCTCGAGCGTTTCGCACACCGGGCGATGTGTGGCTGGAGCTGGTGCCTCGTAACGCTGTCCCCCCGGTTTTGGGCAGCCCCAAAACCGGCGCTGGCGCGGCGGCGGCAGCGCGGAGGACCCGAAGCGGTACACAACGCAATCGTTGCGCTGTACCGCGCATGCATAACGCGACCAGAGCGCTAGCAGCGCGGACTGCATGACGGAATCGCTGTCCCCCCCTCCGCAAGCGGCGCGCGGGACCTTGGCGCGCGGGCGCGCAGCGGGGATCCGCTAGCAAAAAGGACCTATGCGCGCCGATTCCTAGCACTCGTGTAGCTGTCTTGCCGATCCCGCGCCGCGAATCCCGCGCCCGCAGTGGTCGAAAACCGATGGTGACGGGGCTAGACGCCGCCTAATGTATCGTGTTCAGTAGCATGCAACCTCCATTACTGCTATCTGTCGCCTAGCCCGCTGCCCCCCTCGCTGCGCCATCACACAACACATAATTCCCAACCCAATTGCTGTATTAATTTTGGACCAGAATGCGCTCCTAGATCCCTATTTTTTTTTTTAAGATCTACGGTGGGCGTGCCCACTCGTAGTACACAACGAGGATACAAGTCACGGTATCGGGAATCACAGGGATTCGAAGTACAACGTAGCGGAAACAGCAGGAACCGAACCCGGGAATCCGGGAGGTCGTAGCACGACCTTATACCGCTAGCACCTAAGGAATTACGATTGTGGTCTATGCGGGGAATTACGATTAGACGATTCGGCGGCGATGAAGGCTGCTAGATAGCGAATTGCGCGGCCCACGAGTTACGATCGCTAGTTAAGCCCGGAGTTACGATCGCTAGAGCTACGATCGCTAGAGTTACGATCGCTAGAGTTACGATCGCTAGAGTTACGATCGCTAGAGTTACGATCAATGAAAACGATCGCTAGAGCTACGATCGCTAGAGCTACGATCGCTAGAGTTACGATGGGGAAAATTACGGGCTCAAACAAGCCGCCGAGCTCAAAGCTCGAGCAAGAACGGGTAGCGCCGAACCGTTGAACCTCTGGCCGAATTCGAAGGCCAACAGCTATAGGCTGGCTGCATGATGGTGAGGCGGCAGGGGTGTGGAAGAGCGAGGGGTGTGGAAGAGCGCGGGCGGAGGGTCTTCAGCTCCTTGTAGATTTTTCTTAGTCACGACAGGTGAAACCCCACAGCGACCTTGTTTCAGAAGTTTAATGGGCTCCAGCACGCAGATCTATAGCTCGACACCGCGCTGCGGCTAAGCACGCATGTGCCCACTTCCACCCTACCGATACTCGCGATCCATCTTGGCTAAAGAGACTAGACGGGAACGCTAGCTATATAGCGCTACCGCTAGCTGGCGCGGCCGGAGCCGGGGCGCGGGGCGGCTGGCTTGGCGCCGGGGGCGCCGGCGAGGGCGGCGAGGGCGCGGGCGGCCTCGTCGGCGCGCTTGGAGAAGGCGGCGAGGTAGGCGCGGGCCTCGAGGGTGCGGAGGTCGGGGCCCCCGAAGGTGCGCTCCAGCACCTCCACCGCCCGCCGCTCGTGCTGCACCGCCAGCGAGTGCAGGCCCATCCCTGCGCCCCCCCGGCCCCGTCAGGCGCGCCGGCCGGCGTGGCGGGGCGGCGGTGCGAACCGTCCATGGTGACGGCGAGGGCGTGGTAGGTGGCGGCGGTGGCGGGGTGCACGGGCCCGAAGAGCCGCTCGTTCAGCTGCACCGCCTCGTGCAGGCACCGCAGCGCGTGCCCCTTCCCCGCCTCCCCCTCCGACCCCCCCGCCCCCGCCCCAGCAGCGCCCGGCGCCGGCGAGCGCCCGCCGGCCCGGCCCGCCCCTGCCGCCTTCACGGAGGCAGGGGCAGCGCCCGGCCCCTTCAGCGCAGAAGCGGCGGCGGCGGCGGCGCCGTGCATCTCGGCGAGGTGCGTGTAGGTCTGCACGACCTGCGCCGGCGTCGGGTCGGGTCGAGGGGGGGCGGGTGGAGGCGCGGGGCGGGCGGGCCTCCGGGTGCAGGGGCCCGGCGCCGATGAGGAGGAGGTAGAGCGCCCGCTCCATCAGCGCCGCCGCCTGCGCCGCCGCCGCGTCGCTCACAGAGTCAGCGCCGCCGAGCGCGGGGGCCGATGGCGAGAGCGGCGGGCACCGTCTCGCGCTCGCCGCGCATGTGCTGCAGGTTGCTGAGGTTGATCTGCGCGCCCACCGTCAGGATGTTCCTGTGGGACGGGGCGGGGCGGGGCGGGGCGGGGGGGCGGACGAGGGAGATGAGGGCCTCCGGGGAGTCGATGCCGGCGCAGCGCTCGGCGACGAGGAGGGCGCGCTGGTGGCACTCGGCGGCGGCGTCGACCTCGCGGAGGCGGTAGAGGGTGGAGCCCATGATGGAGAGGAGGTGCCAGTTCTGGGGGTGCAGGGGCCCGAGCACGCCGAAGCTGGCGTCGGCGGCGGCGCGGAGGGCGTCGTAGGCGGCGTCGAGGCGGCCGAGGCCGGTGTGGACGGCGGCGGCGTCCATGGCGCGGCGGGCCTCCTCGTGGCGCAGGTCGAGGTGCTTGACGACGGGGACGAGGTCCAGCACGTCCTCCCCCCGGAACGGCCGCGGCGTCCCCGCCAGCCCCAGGTCGTACTCCCGCGCCGCCAGCACCACCCCCACGCTGCCCCGCCTCAGGCCGCGTGTGCGGGGGGCGGGGGCGGGGCGGGGGCGGGGCGGGGCACCTCTTGCAGAGGGCGCGGAGGACGGCGACCTTCGGGGGCAGGAGGACCTCCCACGGGTCCCCCTCGGGCAGCACGTAGCGGTACTTGCGGTGAACGGCTGCGCGCAGCTCCGCCCACAGCCCCGCGCTCGACGGCGCCTCCTCCCCGCTGCCCGCCGCCGCCTCCGCCTGCAGGCCGCCCTTCTTCCCCTTCTTCTTCCCGGCCCGCGCCGCGGGGCCGGCGCCGACGGCCTCGGGGGCGGCGCCGGGCCCGTGGGCCGCGACCCGCCCGAAGAGGCAGTTGAGGAAGAGGGCGACGGCGGGGGCGAGGGCGTGCCGCGGCGCCGAGCGCAGCGTGCGCCGCAGCGCGTGCTTCGCCGCCCGAGACACCATCTCCAGCTCGCACAGCGACTGCGCGCGCCGCGCGGTGAGCGGCGCCGCGCACAGGAGGGGCGGGCGGCGCACGAGGAGGTGCGGCGAGGCGGGCGCGGTGGCGGGCGGAGCGCTGCCGGCGGGGGCCCCGTTCGCGCCGGGGAGCGTCTGCGGGAGGGGCGCTGAGCTGCGGGGGGAGGAGAGAGGCCGGGCCGGGGCGGGGGACCTGGCGGGGGACGGGGCGGGCGCAGAGGGCGGCGAGGGCGCCGAGGTAGCGGACGTTGAGACCGTGGTGGTGCATCTGCTGCACCAGCATCCGCCCGTCCAGCGGCACCAGCTCCCCCTCCGACAGCTCCGCCGCCAGCTGCGGCACCACCCGCTCCGTCACGAACTGCGCCGCCTCCCGCAGCAGCGCCCGCGCTGCCTCCTCCTCCGCCCGCCCCGCCGCCTCGTCCCCCTCGGGCCCGAACGCGCAGCGGAAGCCCGAGAGGAGGTCCGCGTTGAAGCGCAGCGGGGGCGCCTCCGGCACTGCCCCCGGCCCGCCTCAGCGCCGGCGGAGGGGAGGGGAGGGGAGCGGGGGCGGGCACCGGGGTCGGTGAGGTCGCACTGGACGCCGCGCTCGAGGCGCCGGGGCGCGCTCTTCGGGTCCCGCGCCTCCGCCGGCCCCGCCCGCGCCTCCGCCCCGCCAGCTCCGGCAGCGCCGCCGCCTCGCGGGCCGCGCCCGGGGCGGCGGCGGCCTTGAGGGCGGCGGCGCGGCGGGCGGCGTGGGCGGCGAGGTGCTGCTGGCGCTTGAGGGCGGCGAACTTGGCGAGGAGCTCGGGCGCAGCAGCGCGAACACGTCCTCCGCCTCCCCCAGTTCACGTCCCGCGGGGCCAGGCGCGTCAGGTCGAGCAGGTACTTGCGCCCGTCGGCGCCCACGATGCCCTTGACGTCGCCGTGCGTGGCGATGCGCACGCGCTGGCCGGCCCGTCGACCACGTCGTGCTCCCCCAGGTAGAGCCCCGCCGCCGCCTGCGCCACCCCGCCGGCCTCAGCGGGGGCGGGGCGGGCCGGCGGGCGGGCGGGGGGGCGGGCGGGGCGGGCGCCTTGGCGGCGGCGGCGTGGAACTCGGGGTCGGCGGCGACGGTCGCGCCGCGGTCCGTGGAGCCGTACTTGATCTGGGCGGCGCGCTGGCCGTGGAGGATGCCGGGGATGATGGACTGGGCGACGACGCGGCGGCCGCCGTAGTCGACGAGGGCCGTCGCGAGGAGGTGCAGGCCCTGCGGCTCCAGCCGCAGCAGCTCCCGGATCGCCCGCAGGTCGTGGTTCGACGAGACCCGCGTCGCCTGCTCCCCGTACGCCGCCTGCCCGCCCGGCCCCGTCGGCTGCCACGGCGGCGGCGCGCGGGCGGCGGGGCGCACGGGGGCGGCCCGGAAGGGGCGCAGCGGGTCGTCCCGCGCCACCGACAGGAACACTGGCGGGGCAGAGTGGGCCGAGCGGCCAGGCCCGACGCGGGCGGGGCGGGGCGGGGCACCGTTGCTGTAGGCGTAGAAGGCGAGGGGCCCCGGCTCGCCGGCGGCGGCCGCCTCGCCCTCGGGGGCGCCGGCCTCGGCGCCCTCGGCGCCCTCGCCGCCCTCGGGGCGTCGAGGTCGGCGTTGAGGGGCGTGAGGTTCCCGTGCACCACCTCCCTGGCCCCGCGCTCGGCCCGGCCCCGCGGGCGCGCTCGCGGGGGCGGGGCCGGGGGCCGCACTTGGCGCCCTGGACGGCGGCGCGGAGGAAGTCCTGGTAGACGCGGTGGAGGGCGCGGTCCCGCATCATGCGCGCCCCCGGCGAGTCCGCCGGCAGCTCCACGCACGACTGGAACTCCTCGTTCCACTCCCGCGGCGCCCCGCCCCGCCCCTGCCCCCTCAGGCCCCGGCCGGGGCGGCGGGCGGCGGGGCCGGGGGCGGGCGCACTCGAGCTCGGCGCGGGAGCGGAGGGCCTCCTCGGCGCGGCCGGGGTCGTGGGGGTGGGCGGCGGGGGCCGGGGGCGGGGCGAGCCAGTTGGGCACGGGCGGGCCGGCGTACTCGGCGAGCTGGAGCGGGTGGAGCTCCTCCGCCGAGGCGACGAGCGCCGCGAAGGCCTCCCGGAAGAGGGGCGAGGCGCCCCGCAGGAGGCCCACCAGGGTCGACGAGCCGGGCGGCTTGGGGGCCGGCTCGGGGCGGAAGGGCCCGGCGGGGGGCGCGCCGCTCTGGTTGACGAAGAAGCCGCGGACGGAGGCGGTGACGCAGAGGCGGCGCCCCTCGAGCGTGCTCACGTCGATGTAGAAGAGGTCGCCCACCAGCCGCCGGTACCCCGGCACCTCGTTCCAGCCCGAGAGGGAGAGGCTCTCGACGCAGGCGGGGAGGGGCCGCAGCGCGCGCCGCGTCTCCGAGTCGACCCCCGCCGGCAGCGCCTCGAAGAAGCGCTCCAGCGACGTCGACGGCGGCACCTTCTTCCCCTCCGCCCCCGCCCCGGCCGCCCCCGCCGCCGCAGCCCCCTCCGCGCCCTTCTTCCCCTTCTGCGCGGCCCCCTTCTGCGCCGCCGGCTGCTGCTGGGGCGGCGGCTTGGCCGCGCCGGCCTTGGGCTCGAGCGGGGCGTCGCCGCCGGCGCGGGCGACGGGCGGGTGCTGGAAGATGTGCCGCAGCCGAGCGAGGTGCAGGCGCGCCCCGCGCTCCGTGTACGGGTCCTCGACGAGGTCCACGAAGCCGCCCGACGCCTCCAGGGGCTCCAGGATGTCGCAGACGAGCCGCGTGTCCGCGATGCGCTTGCCGCCAACCTCCAAGTGGTACTGCGTGTAGAAGCAGCCCTCCGGTGAGTCCTCGAGGTGCGACCGCAGCTCCATCACCGACTCCGAAACGCCCACCTGCCGCGCCGCGGTCAGCGGCCGCCGCGATCGCGCTCGATCCCCCTCGCCGACACGCGTCGACGCGCTGGCGGCGCGGACGGTTCGCGGCGGGTCGGCCGCGCCTGGGCGCCTAAGCGACACGCGCCTAAACGGCACGCCGGCGCGTACGCCACGCTACCGGCGGCCGTACGCGCTCTGCGCACCAGGAACATGACCTGGCCATCGTTCGGAAGCCTGATCGTGACGGGGACGAGCGGTACGTCTAAGCGAGCTCGTGGTCATCGAATGCCGCGTGGCGCACGAGGGGCGCAGGGGCCGCGCCCGGGCACCTTCTACGGCCTCTCCGGCATCTTGGTCCTCGACGGCGGGCGCCGCCTCGGGCGCGACAGTCGCCATGCTAGAGCGGTGTACCCTTGCCTGCGTGTTGCAAACAAGCCCAAGACCGCCATAGTGCTCAAAGAATGATTGCAGGGCACAGCGAAGTCAACAACGAGGTTAACACTACTAGGGGTCACTAAAGAGCGTGCAAGAGCATCATCAGAAGGAGCTGCGTCCGACGCCAGAGCGCTCCTCGGCCTGGAGAAAAGGGCGAGTCACAAAAAGCGCCGCTAAGTGTTGGCCGAGGGCGCGGCGCACGTATTCGGAGGAGGACGGGGAGGGGGCGCCGGGGGCGCCCCAGCGGAAGGTGAGGAGGCCATGGGCCCGCGCCATGCGCGCGAACGCCTCCTGCGGCGGCCGTGGGCGGGGTGGGGCGCGGCGGGCCCCCGGCCCCTGTGCGGGGGCGAGCGCACGGGGTCGATGGGGAGGGGCGAGCGGACGCCCGCCGCCGTCGCCGCCGCGATCGCCTCCGACAGGCCCTGCGCCCCGCCCGGCTCGGGGGAGGCGGCGCAGCCGCGCGCTGGGCGGGCGGGCGCACGAGCTGGCGGCGGGCGAGGGGCTCCGGGCCAGGCGGGCCCTCGGCGTCGGAGGGGGCCTGCGAGGACCCCGCCAGCGCCGGCGCCGCCTGCCCGCTGCTCTCACAGTACATCGCCACCAGCTGCGCGCCGCGTCGGCCCGGGCGAGAGGGCGGGGCGGGGGCGGGGGACCTCGGGGCGGGCGGGCGGGGTCGACGTGGCGGAGGAGCGCGCAGAAGTCCTCCAGCCGCACCGCACCCTGCCCCGGGCCCCGTCGCCAGGCGCGCGGGCGGCGCGGGGCGGGGCGGCGCGGACGGTGGCGGGGCGGCGTCGAGGGCGGCGTGGAGGGCGGCGATGCGGCCGTCGGCGGCGCGCTGCTGCGCCAGGAACTCCGCCACGCACGCCTGCCCCGCCCCGCCCCGTCAGCGGCGCAGGGGCGGGAGGGGCGCCCGCCCCGGCGCGCCTCGAGGAGGGCGTCCACAGAGATGGGCCCAGCGGCGGTGCCGCCGGAGCCGCCCGCCCGGGGTCGGGGCAGGCCGGGGGGCCGGGGAGGGCCGCGCGGGAGGGGCGGGCGGAGGCCGGCGGCGGCGGCGAGGGCGCGGGCGACGAGGGCGTCGAGGGCGCGGGGCTCGAGGGAGGCGAAGGCGGCGCGCAGGGCCTCCTCGGCGCGGGCCGGGGCGACGCTGGCCTCCTCGATGGCGGCCTCGAGCTCGCGCGCGCGGGCGCGCTTGTGCTGGGGGCGGGGGCGGGGCGGACGTGGAGGGCGAGCTGCATGCAGGCGAGGTAGAAGGAGAGGGCCTCCAGCGGCAGCGGCTCGTAGAGGCCCGCGAAGCGCGCCACCATCGCCGCCCGCGCCCCCGGCCCGGCCCCGGCCCGGCCCCGGCCCCGGCCCCGGCCCCGGCCCGGCGCGGGCGTCCTCGAGGGAGGCGGCGAGCTCGCGGAGGTGCTGCGCCGCCAGCGCCGCGAGGCCGTACGAGCGCATGAGCGCGTCGATCACGAACTCGGCCATCGGCTTCAGCGGCGCCCCGTCGCGCGCCGCCGCCGCGTCCGCCTCCATCTTGTCCAGCAGCAGCGAGTTCACCAGCTTCTGCACCACCCGCGGCGGCATCCGCTTCGCCCCGCCCCGCCCCGCCCCCTCCTTCCCCTCCGCGGCCCGCAGGAAGGCCTCCCACGAGACCGGCAGCTCCACGCCGGCGCCCTCGGTCCCCCGGACGGCCCGCGCGGCACCATCGGCCCCGGCGGCGGCTCTCCCCCGCCGAGCTCCGCGCCGCGCCGCCCGACATCCCCACCGGCGGCGGCGACGGGCGCGTCCGCGGGGAGGCGGTGGCTGGGGCGGCGGCGGCCGGGCGAGGGGCGTCGCCGGCTCGGAGGTGGGAGGGGAGGGCGAGGGGGGGCGGGGGCGTGGGAGTGGGCGAGTCGGGCCGTGGGGCGAGAGGGGCGCCACGCGGGGCTCCATGGAGGGCGGGTGCAGGGCGACGGGGCCCGAGCCCGAGCGCAGCGAGCCCCGCCGGCCCCGCGGCGACGAAGCCGCCTCGCCGGCCCCCGCCTCGCCGCCCACGCCCGCCGGCGCCTGCAGCTGCATCGAGGCACGCCGCTCGGAGAGGGCCGGCGGGAGGGGCGCCGGCAGGGCCGCCCCGTGCAGGAGGGGGGCGGCGAGGGGCCGCGGTGCGCGGCGAGGAGGGCGGCAGCGGCAGCAGCAGCAGCGGCGGCCACCTCGGGGCCGGGCCCTGCTCGCCGGCCATCTCGCCGGGCAGGGAAAGGGCGAGAGCGGCGCGGAAGCCCCGCCCGCCCCGCGAGCGCCCGCTCCCCCCAGACCCTGCCGCGCCGGCCCCGCCGCCTCCGCCCCCGACGGGGCCGGCGACGGGGCGGCGCCCGGCAGCGGCGTGGCTCCGGTCGCCTCCGGCGGGGGCGCTGGGACTGGTTCTCCAGGCGGAACGAGGGGGGCGACAGCGGGAGGCGGTGGCGGGAGGTCCGGGGGCGCGAGGGTGACGGCCGGGGGCGCCTGGAATGGGGAGAGTGCGGGGGGCAGGAGCGGGGTTTGGTCCCCGGCCCCGGTGCCGCGGCCGGTGCGGGAGGATTCGGAGCGGGAAGAGCCCGGGGCCGGGGCGGCGCCGGGTCCCGCGGGGGAGGGCGGGATCTCGAAGGAGAGGCGCGGGCTGCGGAGGGGGTCCTCCTGGGGCGTCTCGGCGTCGCGGGGCGTGGGGGCGGCCTCGGAGCCCTCGGGGCGGCGGGAGGAGGAGCGCGGGGAGAAGGAGGCCTGCGGGGAGAGGCGCTTGCTCGTGTCGCGGAGGCGGCGGCGGAGGGCGACGGAGCGGCCCTCGGCGGCCTGCGACGCCGCCTCGATCACCGCCGCCCGCCCCTCCACCTCCCCCCGCACCCGCTCCTCGAACTGCCCCCCGCCCCTCAGCCCCGCCGGCTCGATCGTGGCGGGGCCGGGGGCGCGGGGGCGGACCTCGGCGTCGAGGGCGGCGCGGCGGGCGGCGAGCTCCTCCTCGAGGGCGCCCCGCCGCTCCTCGAGCTCCCGCGCCTGCTGCGCCCGCTCCCGCTCCTGCAGGGCGGCGAGGCGGCGCTGCTGGGCCTCGAAGGCGGCGCGGGCCTCGGCGAGGGCCCGCGCGTCTCCCTGGATGGCGTTGAAGGCCGCCTGGAGGGCCCGCTCGCGCTCCAGCAGCGCCCCCTCCTTCTCCCCGGCGCGCATCTCGCGCTGCGCGAGGGCCTCCTCGCGGGCCAGCACCTCGACCTCGCGCAGGCGCAGGCCCCCACCTCCCCGCGTCCGCCCCCCCGCCAGCCGCCCTCCAGCTCCTGCCCCCCCCCGCCCCGCTCGCCCGCGCGAATCGGGGGCGCGGGGGCGGGGCGGGGCGCACGGCGAGGCGGTCGCGGAGGGCCTTCTCGCGGGCCTCGAAGCCCCGCCGCCGCTCCGCCTCGGCGGCGGCGCGCTCCGCCTCGGCCTGCCCGGCGGCGGCCTCGCGCCGGGCGTCGGCGAGCAGCTCCTCCAGCGTCCGCTCCGCCGCCACCGACGCCCGCCGGCTCGCCTCCGCCCCCGGCCCCTCCCGCCCCCCTCCCCGCGCCCCTCCCCGCCGCCGCCGCCGCCTCCTCGGCCGGCTGCTCCTCCTCGCCGTCCTCCCCATCCTCGTCGGGGCGGCCTCCCCCGCCGCCGGGGCGGCCCGCCCTGCAGCCGGGGGACCCTCTCGGGGCCCGCCGGCACCTCGGGCCGCTCGGAGCGGCCCCCGCATCGCCCTCCGCCGGCAACGCCGCCGCCGGGGCCGCCCCCGGAGGCTCCTCGCCCGCAGCGGGCGGACCGACGACCGGAGGCGCCTCGGAGGGGCGGCGGGGGTGCGGCGGGGCCGGAGCGGCGGCCGGGCGGGGAGGGGCGGGGGCGGGCGGGGCGCGGACGAGGAGGCCGCCGAGCTCCTGGAGGGCGCGCAGGGCGTGCATCGCCGCGCCCCGCCGCCCCAGCAGCTCCTGCCCCGCCCCCCGCTCCCGTCAGGCCGGGCCGGCCGGGGCGAGGTGGGGCGCGGCGGAGCGCACCGCCTCGGCCTTTCCGAGGGTCGTCTCGTCGCCCCACTCGTCCCACGCCCCGCCTGCGCCCCGCCCGCTCGCCCGGCGAGGCGCCAAGGTGGGAAGGGCACGTGCGCACGGGCGAGGGCGCCCTGGGCGCGCGAGGCGGCGCGCTGGCGGCGCGCATGAGCCTGCGCGGAGCGTCAGCGGGGCGGCGGGGCGGGGGAGGGCGGCCGCACTCGGCGTTCTGGGAGGCGAGGAGATGGACGCGCTGCCGCAGGGCCGCCCCTCGCGCTCCTCGGCCTCGACTGCGGCGCGGGGTGAGGAGCGGGAGGGGCGGGAGGAGGGCGGG